>VZRN01005357.1:70869-113639 GCA_013397935.1 Dasyornis broadbenti
TCCTCCTCCTCCTCCTCCTCAGCAGCACCTTCCCATGGCAGTCCAGGACCAGCTGGGAGCTAGGGATGAGGATGGGCACTCCAGGCTGTCCCTGTGCTGCTGGAGCAGGGAATGGGGCTGCCCATGCTGACCTGTCCTCCAAAATGGTTTCATCATTGTCTCTGATTTAGTTCCATCCTTGTGCTGGAGGTGCCATGCTGGAGACATTTGCCATACATTTCGCTTGACAAATGACTCCAGCGTTTGGAATCTCCCCTATTTTCAGCTACAGGAACAGGACCATGCTGGCCCATCCCACAGCGAAGTGGTTGGTGGCACAAATCCCCCAGCTCCACGTGTTCAGACCACACCTGCCTGCTGGAACCCAGGAGAAACCTGGGAACTGACCAACGAACAGCACAGAGAAATCTGAAAGCATCACATTGTGGCTGTGGGTAGAGCAGCAGATGCCATGACCGGCCTGACACACAATGGTGAAGCTTAGGAACCCAAAGAACAAAGCAGCAGCCCTGCCCTGAGCTCAGTAATGCTGCTCCCAGTGCCCGCACTGGGGAGTGGGACACAGCGCAGGATGAGGACATCTAGGGTAGGAGAGGAACAGCTGGTAAATGACAGGAATACCCAGGATCGAAGCAGAATAGCCAACACGAGAGGAAAACCCAGCACACGAGAGGAAAACCCAGCACACGAGAGGAAAACCCAGCACACGAGAGGACTGCCCAGGACAGAAGCAGCATCGCCAGTACCCACATGACTCCACCAGGAGAGCCCAGACTCCCGACTGCAGCCTGGGCTCCATCTGCTCCTGCTGCCCAGAAGAGCTGCTGGCGGCTGTGAACCCATCCCTGGTGGGCTCCTGTGAAGCCCCCCAGGCTGGCCACCCTCCGCTGCTCCCCCGGGCTGGGCATTGCTGAGTTTCACCCCTCCTCACCCAGCTGAGCTCCCAACAGGGAGCTCCACATGCACGTCCTGTTCCCCACAGAGCAAGCACAGAGCTCAGCCATGACAGTCACACTCAGGGATCGTTTCTGGGGTTTTTAATGGGAATATCCCCGGAGCTGAAGTGATGGTGCTTGCACAGACGGCGGCACTAGCGGGGCACGGGGCTCTGACAATATAAAACAGATATTGTTAAAAGCCACTTAAGCCTTTCCGTGGGAGGATTGTGGACCCCTGGAGCAGAGCCTGGGGGATGGCCCGTTATTGCCATTGCCATCAGGTCAGTTACTCCAGAACCCAGCAAATTATTTATGAGGTGATTGTCCTGTTAAAGCATTAACACATCCGTCACCTTGCTGCCGATCCCGCTCCTGCCTTCACGGCACCAGCACTGTGTTTGGCTCGGGATTTAACGCTGTTACCGCTTTCCTGGCAGTTGATTTGCTCCAAAGCTGCATTTGGAAGGAAATCCCCACCCCCAGCCCTCACCGTGGCAGAGTTACAGCAGGACCTGCGGCTTCTCCAAAATCCCTGACACTATTTTCCCTCCCGGTTTTGTTTCTGCTCCTGTCTCCTTGTTGCATGGTCTAAACAAAGGTACAAATTGGGTTTTTGATTTGCAGAGATACTTTGGAGCAGTAAAATTCGAATTTAGCCGTTACCATCGGAATCTCCACCTGCCCTTTAAGTGCGAGTGCTGGCGGTGGGAGCGGGGAATGAGCCAGCCCAGCCTCTCTTCTGAAAGTGATAAAGCATCGAATCTGGAGGATAAATGGGCTGTTATGGCTGTGGGCACCCCGTGGTGACAATCCAGCAGGGAGAGGCAGATAGCGCTTCCTGGGAAGTGGGGGGCATTTATTTCTGTCTGTCAAGACGCAGGAAAGATGGAGAACGTACAAGGAATGCGAATCAGTGTCTTAATCTACTGCATTTACTCTCGTCCCTCTTTTCAATGCCTTTGGCTACTCATTTTCTTGAATCTGATATTTTATTATCACGTCTTTTATGACATTTCCAGATACTTATTAAATCAAAAGGGAGAGCTCTGCTTTGTGTGCCGATGGTTTGATGGGCATCCCAGAGAGCCGGTGGAGCGGCTGGGGATGCCTAGGAAGGGGTGTGTGCACCCAGCTGTCCCCTGGCTGGTGGGAGCCTGCGTGGGGAGTGGGTGCCCCAGCCCTGTTCTTTTGGGTGAGGGAAGCAGGAGGAGAAATAAAACCAGAGCCCAAGGAGTGCTGGGCAGAGCCTGGCAGCTCACCCCACTCCTCTTGCCACAGCGCCTCAGGCTGGGGGCCCATCCATCCCTGTCCCACACCGGCTCAAAGCCTGCACAAACCGTCCCCAGCACCGGCTGCTGTCCCCTCTGTGATGGACAAGGAGCTGCTCAAAGGGGGAGGGAGAAGCTGCTCTCCGTGTCCACTGTGGGCAGGTCAGGAAGCAGCTGGCGTGGATCCCTGTGAGGGCACTCAGCTTTAGCAGAATGGGCTGTGCCAAACCTGGAACTCCATCGTGGCACCTCTTCCCGAGGCAGGAGCCAGGGTGAGGCCGTGTCCCATGGGCTCCTTCCCCCTCTGTCAGCAGCCCAAAGGTGCCCTCCCATCAGCCGCAGTGGGATGCACATGGCAGGGGCAGCCTGCTCACCCCAACCCCATCCCCGCCGGCCTCCTTGGGCTGCATGCAGCAAACTCGGCGTTTGCTCAAGGCCTTAATTACCAACCATTTGTTCACAGCTTCTGATGAACTCATTCTTAATTCTCCGAGCTGTCCATGGGGGTTCTCCTGAGCTTCCTTGGCTCAGGGTTTTGCAAGGGCTGGGAATCTCAGGGTCTATCAGCAGAGTCCTGGTGTCCTGCAGAGGTCAGCTCTCGTGTTTGAAGGTTTAGTGCTGGCAGCATGTGCAGCTCTGGAGCAAACTCAGAAGCAGAAACAGCTGTGGAAGCCACGCAGCACAAGGTCCGTGTGGATGGAGCACCTGGGAGAACTGCAGTGTGACACTCAGCAAGGTCCCGTGGGAAGATGTTGAGGCAAGGTCTGGTCCCTGGTCCTGGAGGAAGGTGCTGGTGGAAGGTCCCTGGTGGTGGCACCCAGCTGGCTGCTGGAGGGCGGCTGCCCCCTCCCTTTGCATCAGGAATCTGCCCAGCTCTGCGGCTCCCCGTTCCTTAGGAGAGATCAGCACGTGAACTGCACTGGAAGCAGTAACGGAGCCTGGAAGAGAAGCAACCCGGGGGCAGCCCTGAAGCTCGTGATCCATGGGGAGCAATGGGAGCAGAGCACAGAGGGACAGGGCTGGGCCCGGTGCTGTCGGCCCCAGAGCTGGGAGGGAAGAAATGGGAGTGAGGAGGAGGAGAGGGGAGGAAGCCTCCCTGCTTGCGGTGGCTCTGGCTTTGTGATCTGGGGAGCTGCTGCAGTGGCATTTGCCTGTCCCACTTGCCGGCCAGCACAGCCGGTGCACAGCTGGAGGTTTGCACCCAGGAGTGGCCCTGACCCCCAATTCACGATGCCGATATCCTGGCACCTGCCACAGCTCCAGGTGAGCCCCCACGGGTTGGATGTGCAACACAGGGGCTGCACAGCATGTGGGGGATGCCAAGCTGGCACCGGGGCTTCCACCACATCCTCCCCCTCAAGCTTATCTCACCTATCTCGCTCCTACCACAGGGGAACAATCCCAGGAGCAGGTTCCGATGGGAATTCCTGCCATGAAACTATTACAGAGGAAATTAAACCCAGTAAAAATCCAGAATGTGAGGAAGGAGCTACGGGAGAGCAGAGGAGCGAGCAGGGGCTGGTGACTGGCTGGTGTGCTCAGGGACAGCCACCTGCCAGGCAAGGACAATCTGTGTGAGCAGCAGGGAGAAACCATCCTCCAGCAGCGCCACGGCGCTCCCTCCGCTGGAATTAAACAGGAGCTGGACTGGGGAGCGGCAGCAAACGTGAGAGCAGGGCAGGGCGGGCGCTGGTGCCAATTAACAGCTTGTGGAGCTCATTCCCCCAGATGGCAAATCCCGACTCCAAACACGAGCCCGTGTTTGCCGAAGCCGTCGCCGCACATTCCAGGAGCGCACACGGCCGGGACGCCGGGTGATTGGCAGCCGCATTCAGCAGCATCAGAAATCCCTTTCTGTGCTGTTGCAGCAGATCCTCAGAGATGCCTCTGCAACACACGGCTCCCTTCAGTGGCACAAAGGGCTCGCAGTGGCCCAGGAATGTCCCGAGCGTTAAATACGGGATCACAGGCGCGACAGCGCCGCACCGGAGCGGCAGCTCCTATCGGTGTCAGCCCCAAAGAGCTCTTGTGAATAATTAGTTCCAGGACAGAAAAAAATGAAATTGCTGCTGGCGGTTAAGCCTGCGGCGGGTGCGAGCGACGCGCGGGGCCGGCATTGCCCCCGTGCCCCGGCTCCCTCGGGCTCTGCCCTGCTCCCCTGCTCCGGCCCTGACCATGGGGAACAAAGGCCGAGCCGGCACAGGGCAGTAATTCATTCCCAGCCCGGCTCGCAGCTGCCCTCTCCCAGCACGGCTGCCAGCCGCCCCAGACACGATTCCCGCGGCCTCTGTTCCCATCGTCTCCAGGGAGATGGGGATGGACCTGCATCCTAATGCTGGGCGGCTCCCTCCGGCCCCTTCCCGGCATTAGGGATTCAGCCCCAGTTCCCGCTCAGCAGTGATCGGGGGAGAGTGGGTGGCCCCACCCCAGCGGAGACATCACTGGGGAGCGACAAGGCACGGGCTGAGCGCTGAAATAAACCCCGCATTGTCTGAGAGCTGCCGCTCCGGCCTTGGCAACCCAGCATCACCGCCGAGCAGCCACCAACCGCCCCTCGGGCGCAGAGGAAGAGGAATCAGTCCCCGAAACCCGCCCCACGCAGGACACGGCAGGGTTAAACCCTGGCACGGAGGCAGCAAAGCCGGCGGCCGCGGAGCGCCCTGACCCCCGGCCCGAGGAGCCAGCCCCTCGTGGAGCGCCAGGGCGCTGGGAGCACGGAGCATCGGACACGCGGAGATCCCACCCCGCCCTCACGCCCGACCCTGCCCGAGCCCCCGGGGCCGCAGGCGGCGGAGCCCACGCGTGCCCCGCATGATAACGAAGCACGCGGCAGCGCCAATTAATTGCTGGAAGGATCTGCTCACTCACCGAATGGGAGCCGCGCTGTGGGCGCGGAGGGCAGGGCTTGGCAGTGCCGCAGCGGCACGGAGCGGGTACGGCTCCACCACGCCGGGCAGGTGAAGGCAGAAGGCAAACCTGCTGGTATTTTTATATTTAAATTCTTTTTTTTTTGAGCTCACGTAGCGTTTAGGGTCACATGCTGCCACAAGCATCGGTTGCACCGTCACGTGCTGGGGTCAGGGCTCACGTGATGAACAAACCTGATGAGGTGCAACCACGACCCTAAAAAACTTACTTGTAAAAATCTAATTTATAAAGGGGTTAATGAAATAATTAATTTCTGAAACAGGCTTCTAACCTTAGGACCACGTAATTTCGAGGGAAGGGGGTGGGAGAGCAAGAGTTGGGACTGAAGTGCCATGATTTTGATGAATATTTAATGCACCCTCCACGCTCCTCAGCAGCTCCTGCGCTTGGAGTGGTGCCAGCACGGGCTGACTCTGTCCTTTGTTAATAACCAAATCCACGCTGCTGTTGTGGGTTGGTGCTTGTGGCTCGATCAAGCTGGAATCTGTCACAGCGGACCGGGAGGAACGTGGGGCTCGAGGAGCACCCACCCATCCCCATGGCTGTGCGAGGCACCGGGCTGGGCCCCACCCTGCCGCCCCTATAGAGCCCTACTGTATCCACATGCACACATTTATATTTAAAAATGTCTATGTATGTAATTTTTTTCCCAGCCAGAAATATCACAGGGCACTTCCAAAGGCTCGTTCCTGCCATATCAAGAGCAGAATTTTGCACTGTTTGAAATTTTCTTCATTTCAAGCAGGAAATAACAAGGCACATGCATTTCTGCAATTCCACAAAATATCTCCCTGCTCCCTACCTGACCGATCTTCCCTCAGTGGGACCGGAGGGGCTGCTCAGGCTATCGGCAGCAACAGGATTGTCGTGACACCCCGAGTGCAGGCGGGCAGGGCACAGGGATGTTGAGACTCGGTACAAGGACAGGGTTTCAAACCAGCCACAGCCCCGCTGGGCATCACTAGGCTGGAGTTCCACCCCAGCTCTGCCTGCACACTGATGTACAGATCAGGGAAACAAACAGGGAAGTCTTCCCTCTGGAAATCCAGCAGTGCAGCAAAAGTGGAAACCCCAGATCTGCGGACAGGGTCGAGGTCCGGCCCTGGAGCGTGTCAGTGGGGATGCTGTGGGTGTGTGACAGCCCTCCTCACTCACAATTAGTTTAACTAATTGGGCAGCAGCTCCAGCATAAGTGCCTCAGTTCCTCCACCCATCGGCTGCTCTGCATTCCGGGTGGATGCGTGCTGCAGTGTGCGCTGCTGAGCCCCAGCTTCATTGGCATTCCCGGCACACGGAGCCGCGGGAGAGGGCTGGCTGCAGCTACGGGCTCTCAAGAACTGCGGTG
Source organism: Dasyornis broadbenti (assembly GCA_013397935.1). Taxonomy (NCBI): domain Eukaryota; kingdom Metazoa; phylum Chordata; class Aves; order Passeriformes; family Dasyornithidae; genus Dasyornis; species Dasyornis broadbenti. Next base: position 77,349 of record VZRN01005357.1, read on the forward strand.
AGGGAACACCCCGCTGGCCACAGGCTGGGGAAAAGGGGCAGAGAGAGAAACAAACCCGATTTTCATCCCGTGTGCCATCAGCTCGCGCATGGCGGGGAGCAGGGGAGCTGCATGGGGCACTGGGCACTGGCACGGGGTTTGTTGGAGCCGTGGTGGCCATGCCAGGGCCTCCCTGTGCAGGAGGTGTCAGCGCTGGTGCCTCACCCCCATCGTGGGGCGTGCTGGGGGCCCTGGGTTAATTCAGGAGGTGCTGCTGCCTGAACGTGCTTGCGGCTCCCGCAGCATCACGAGGGCTCTGGTGCAAGAGGCACCGGCACAGCCGGGAGGAGTAGGGCTCCCACTCTGGGCAGCCAAAAGGAAAACCACTGGGATCAGGCAACCTGCAGCTCCAGGTGCCCATGGGCTGGTGCCAGCCTGGCTGAGTGCCCAGCCCCAAGGATGAGGGGTCACAGCTGCTGCACAGCCTGGGTCGCCTCTGTCCCCCCAAACACGGACACAGAGCTGCCAAAGCACACGGGCACAGAGAGCAGCTCGTTCCCACACAGGGCTGGGCTGCTCCTGTCCCCAGATCCTCTCGGCTGGCTCCAGCCAGCCAAAACCCCCAGCTGGGAAGGACAGAGCAGGTCTGGTGGCCAGGACTGCCGGTATGGCTCCATGGTGGGAAGGAGGTGCACCCTTCCCTCTCTTCCCCCAGCACACTGCGAGCCCCCTGCCCTCCGTGACTGCAGCACAGGTGCAGGAAAGCACATCCCAAATTGTCCCCAAGTCACCACCGTGCTGTCCCTCGTGCTGCTCCCACAGAGCTCACTGTGGTGGCTCCTTGGAGCTGGTAGCCCAAAAAGGACAGGATTTAACCTCTCTGGTGCTGTCAGCTCAGGGTGAGTTGGTACAGGGGCAGCTGGAGCCCCCAGAACTGGGTCCCTGGAGTGCTGCCCACACCTCCCTCCATACACAGGCTGTGGATGGAGTGGGAGATGGTTTCAGCTCATGCTGGTGCTGGCTTCAGTCTGCTCCCCACCCTGCTAGGACGGCCAGCACATGGTGGACACAAACCAGAGCATCAGGCTCCGGCACATCCCACCCTCCGCCCTGGCCAAGCCCCGCTAGCCGTGCCAGCCCTTGTCCTGCACTGGCAGCTCGGCCCATGTCCTGCACCACAGCCCGGCCTCGTGCCAGACATCCCCGGCACCACCGGCTGAAGCTGGGCCGGGGTGATGCCAGGATGAGGCTGGCAGCAGAGCAAGGCACAGCTGGCACCAGGAACACGGTGGGAATGGTGGGGACATCTCACCCACAGAGCATCCAGAGCCTCCCGGAGGGCCGAGCACGCCGCAATCAACAGCCAGGAACTGCTTCGTGGCTGGGGTGAAGCGCAGAGCAGGGGGTGCACAGGGCAGGCCGGGCAGGGAGCAGGGCTGGCACTGTTAACCCCACACCGGGGTCCCTCTGCAGTGGCACGAAGGTCCAGCATGGAGGTGCCCATGGGAGTGATCCCAGTCCCTGCAGCTCCTGACAGACCTGGACCTGAAACTGGAATTTTTCCATTTCTTGGGCCAGACACCCACCCTGGCCACCTCCGTGTGGGCCCAAGACCACCTTTAAAATCAGGCTTCAAGCGCCTCTTACCTGTTCCTCTCTGCTCCCAAGACCTCTGGTTACATTTTCCTGGGCATGATCTGCCATTCTTCCATTACCTACATGGAAACACAGCACAGTGCACTGGGCTGGAGCGTGGTGGCTCTCTCCTCGCTCTGCAGCCAGCAGGGCAGCTGAAGGTGCTCACAGGGGTGCAGAGCACCCAGCCCCACCGGCTGCCCGCAGGCTCGGGCACATGGGCCCCCTTGTCCCTGGTGTCCGAGGCCAGGCTGGATGTGGCTTGTGACCTGTTCCAGTGGAAGGTGTCCCTGCCCGTGGCAGGGGAGTAGAACTGGAGGGTCTGTAAGAGCTCTTCCAACCCCAACCAGCTGGTGATTCTGATGCCCTGCCAGGCCCTACAAGAGTTAGCAACGCTAATGGAATGGATTTTCGCTGAATCTCCCTAAATCAGAAAGGTTTAGAAGCCAAGCAGTTCTGCACTTACTCTCAAGAGCAGCTCTGACATGGAGGTTCCTTTTCCCTTGCTTGGCACTTCACATCCCAGCGTCACGTGCTAAGACAGAAGAAGTGACACACTGAGCTCTGTCTGGAGGGACGGGGACATGCCCTGCACAGACCCAGGTCCTGGCAGCACCAGCAGAGGGGTGCCAGGCGGAGGGGGCCCTCTCCTGCCCTTCCAGCAATGTTTCCCAGCAAACAGCATCCATTTGTCCATCTGGGACCTCCATTCCCGCTGCCCCACCAGTGTCAGTCACTGGAGTTGGGCACATGGCGGATCTGCTGCATCTCATTAAAACATTTATCCCGTTAATGACTGATAATTTTGCATTTTCTTCTCCAGTTCAGGCTCCAGCGAAGCTTGTGCTGAGGACAGCAAAGCAAAATGTGCAGTAGTTTTTTAAAATGAAAAAGCTCAGTTTGTCTTAACATGACACCAACAGGCAGCACAGCATTCCCGGGCTCCAGCCCACACTCCCCAGCCATCCCTGCAGTCACAGACCAGGAGATTCAATTATCTGGCAGAACATGTCCCAGAGGCATCCAGATAATTGCAAACATAAGTACAAAATCTGCCACTAATTATTAAAGAAATACCAAATAAGGACACCAAGTGATGGAAAAGTTGCTGCTGGTGCAGAGATCACCCCCAAGTGCTGGAAGGGCAGCGTGTCCCAAGTGTGTCCCTGTCCTGGTGGGACCCTCAAACTCTGCTTGGCGGGGGGAGAGGCTCTGGCACAGCCCTGAGCCCAGCACAGGCCCCTGGCTTCCAAAGAAAGGCTGTTCCATCACCCAGCAGAGCCACAGGCTGAACACCCCCGGCTCTCCCAAACTGCCTCCCTAGAATTTAACAGGGATTTAAAAAATGGAAAGAGAAGAAAATAAATGCATGAGAACCAAGCCCAACACAGATTTGGAATGAGGATGTGTCTGCTTGTAATCCACCACCACTGCTGGCTGGTGCTGTCAATATCCACCAACTGCTTCCATCCCTGCAGTTCAGCTCTCTTTTCTCCCCAGTTTTCCAAGCTCAGTTGTTCACCCTGCCCATGATTCAGGTGCTCTTTGGATCCATTCTCCCTTTGCCTCACAAACTCCTCAAGGAACTGGGCTCTGCATGGCTGCAGTGCATCCACAGCCAAGCCCTCCAGCCCTGACAGGCCCCCACAAGTGATGCTGGATTCAGAAACATCCCCAGAACTCCTGGTTCCCTCCCAGTGGCTGGAGGGCCATCCCTTGACACGGAGCACGCTCCTGGCCGGGGCATCGTGCTCGGAGCAATGGTGCTCCTCACGCTGCCGTGCCGAGGGGCTTGGAAGGCAGCCCATGCTTGAGGGCTCCTAACGGGAAAGCAGCTTCTCCCTGACAGAGTTTTGGCAGAAACAGTGTTATTTAAACACAACAGTTCATTCAGTCAAAGTCAATAATAATTAAATAAACCCAATTAAAATCAGGAATGCTCCAAAATATTCTCAGAAACATGTGAGCACTTAACTCCTCGTGGGAGGAGCACAGGCTCATTTCAGGGCTGGAGGGTTTGGTGGGCTGGGAATGTGGCCAGTGACCACCAGGACGGGATGGCGTGGGATGGGGGTGCCTCTGCATCCTCCCCACCTTGGCCTGCTGGGTCAGCCCAGCCCAGCTCCCCGGTGCAGTTTGCTCCTGGTCCTCGGGGTCAAGGACACGGAACTGGCAGCTGATCACCCCGAGGGCCACAGCCCAGCCCTGGCTCCCGGCTTTTGGGCTGCCCCCGTGGGGCAGAGCAGGAGCTGCCCTTGTGCCCCGCCCCTGCCCCATGGCCCAGGTTACAAACAGCTGGAATACCTGTACAGCACCTGGCCAAACAGCCAGGGAGGGATCCCCAAATCCTCTGATTCCAGACCCGAGCACATCCACTCCCCCCGGGCTGTGGGGACAGGGACACATGAGAGCGCCCCAGGCCTGAGGCACGGCTCGCCAGCAGGATGTGTGTCAAACAGGACTTAATTATGTCTCCACTGAGATTTTCCCCCCACGTCCTCATTTCCCTGCATCCTTAAAGAACGTGGAGTGCCTTCATCTGTGGCTCAGTGTTTCATTAGCTCAGGCCTCCCGTGCTGGGCAAGGCTCCTCCTTCCATCAGCATAATCACAATAATGATAAAACCAATGAAAACACACTCTTTCTGAGAGCGTCCTTAGGAAGCCAGGAATTCTGGAGAGTTATCAGCTGCCCTCAGGGCAGGGCTGCGGGCAGGGAGTTCCCTTGGTCTCTGCTCGGGTTCTCAGCTGGCAGAGCATTGCTGAAAGCTGCTTACTGGGAAACCACAAATGTCACCCATGTTTGCACACATCTTTATTTGTTTTCCTGTGAAAACATCACGATGTGTCTGTGCTGCTGGCAACGCTCAAAACAAAACAAAGCAAACCAAAACAAAGCAAAACATCCCCCCTCTGGCAGCTCAAGGAGCTGGGGGCGATGCCAAGGATGCCGAGGCAGGGCTGACCTGCACGGTTCCTTGGGGAGCACCGAGGGCAGGGGCTGAGCCGCAGCAGCCCCTGGGCAGGGCTGACCTGCTCGGTTCCTTGGAGAGCAGCCCGGGCTGAGCCCCAGCAGCGCCCATGAGGCCGGTGCCTCGCACAGCCTCGGCCGCGCTGCCGCTGTGCACGGCCAGATCACGCTGGCCTCGTGTCACCAGCGCAGCGCCAGCGAGCCCAACAAATAACTGTTTGCAGCTGTCATTAGCTGAAAACAAGGCGAATCTGCATATGCTTAGTCTTAATTAGGCAGCTTGGCAGGGAGCCCTCTCTTGCTGCTGTCAAAGAGCCGTTTCACTCACAAAAGGGTGACAGCAGCCCCGGCGTGTGAACACACACACACACAGACACACACACAGACACACACACACAGGGGATGCACAAACGCCTGTGAAGCCTCATCCTGTCCCGGCCCCATGGAGGGTGATGGGGCGGAGAGCAGCCGGAGCTGCCCCATGCACATCCCCAGCCCGGGACGCATGGTAGCGATAGCGGAGCTGACGGAAATGAAACGCGACGAATTTCGATGCACCGGTGCTAATTACTCAACTCTCATTTACCTGTGAAAGGCACGGGCGTTGGCAGAGCTCGCGGGGGCATTTCCGTGGAGGACAAGGAGAGCCCGTTTGGAGGGACCCGCTGGACGGGCTCTGGCAGCAGCCTGGCGCGGGAGCGGCGCTGAATTCGGGCTTGGGATTTGCGAGCGAAGCCCTCGCTCCGTGGGAAGGAAAACCGGGTCACGGGCACAGCAGCGACACGTTGTCCCCTCGGCGAGCAGGCCAACACCGTGCCACGCCTGCCCGAGCTCCATACAGCATCTTCCTCTTCAGCACCAGCCTCCTCCTCCTCCCAAACCCCTCCCGGTGCCGCCGCTGCCCAGAGGAGGCCGGCACGGCCCAGCGGGCGCTGCTCCATTGCTGCGTGCAGCCCGAGCCGGCTCTGGGAAGGGGCCACCACTCGCCACGGAGCCGGGGCTCCACAAGGGCACCGCGGTTCACTCAGCAGCCGCACCACGGGCACGGGACACCGGGGCCCGTGTAACCCCGGGGATGGGCTGAAGCAAACGCCTGGAGAGCCGCCACATCTTTAGCAAAAGCAGCCCCAAAGGCAGATTTTGGACAAAGCCACGCCGCTGCTCCTAACCTGATGCTCCCTTGGACATGGCAGAGCCAAGTGCCTGAACTGCCGTTGCAGTGCCTGATTCCAAGCTTTGTCAATTTACAGCATATTCTGCACAGAAGGGAATTAAAATAAGGCTGGGAATCACCAAAACGTTTCACTTTTAATTGAACTTGACTCTGAGATTATACAAGGAGGCCAAATGAAAGACATTGACACCAAAGGAAACTACTCTACCTTCTGTCCTGGGGCAAGCACCGGCACAGGGCTCCAGGCTCCAGCACAGCATGACCCCGCCACGAAACCTCTTCAACAGGTTGAACTGGGCATTAGGACAGACTTCAACAACAGCTTTCCAGCAAAAGGTTATATAAAAATACATTAAATCACCGCATTTATGGAGCTATTCCATAAAAAAGTTCAGAATTTGATTTCAGTGCAAGTTTACTCATTAAATTGAATCTCTATAATGAAGCGCTTAACACACGCCAGCTCAAGTAAGAATCCCATTCCCGATTCCTGAATTTCCAATTTCATTAGGCCGAAGTACGTACACAGAAAAGTACAAAATCAACACTGTTTTCCAGCCTCATCCTCAAGACTGTGCCAAGGGAGACTCAGAGGGAGTCTTTTCCTGTGCTCCCACCCTGCCCTACACACAGCAAACCCCTGCCAAGCACCTGTAACACCATCATCCACCTGCGCTCTTTCCTTCTGGAAAGCAAACCTGGGAGCAGATGAACTGGAAACCTGCTTTTTCTTGGGCAGAAAACACCTAGAATCCACCAGGAAGGCCTGATATTGAAAGGCACAAAGTCCTGGGGGTGAAATCCAGCAGTGATCCTGGTGTGCTCGTTTTACCTTTCAGGATGCTCCGTCTCTGACGCAGGATGTCCGAGGTCTCACCCCAGGGAGCACCAGGATGAATGTCCCTATTGAACAGTTTCAGCGCTGCTCAGCCCTCAGGATGGCACTTTCTGCCAGCAGGAAATGCCGCTTCCCCACACAGCACTTCCACACCAAACTCTGGGCAAATCCCATGGCCGGGGGCTGTCTCTGCTCAGTCCTGTGCTCACGGGGATATTGTGCCCTTATTGACACCCACTCACCCCGCGCTGGCTTTGATGGCTGAGCATCGCCCCCACCGCCACCTCTGTGTTAAAATTACAATTTTTTCCATTTCCTATCTCTCCTGTCACTGCTCAGAGCAAGATCCTGCCTCTCCAGGCTGCCCTGTCCTGCTCCTTTTGAGCCCCACATGTGACAGAGGGGTCAGGGCTGGCAGGTGTCACCCCTATACCCAACAGCGACCACAAAGTTCTGTTTAACCCACCAACACCCACTGAGCAGCGTTGGGAGAGAAAATGCAAGTTACAGGGAGCTTAATCCCTGTGTGCAAACGTGTGCTGGCAAATCCCAGACAGGTTTTGGCTGGAATGGGACCTTAATGACCACACAGCTCCAAAGCCAAAGCACCACAGCTTTCCAAACAAACCGGAACAAAGCAGCCACGTGACAGCTCCGTGTGTAAGGTTACCTTCAGCAGTCAGTGCCAGCTCTTCAGAGGGGCTGCGGCTTTGGGGCCACATCCCACATTCCACCCTACAAACCCCTGACTCCTTGGCACATGGAGCAGCACACCTCCCCCCAGCACCTCCTCACCCTCCACCAGGACAGGTCCTGCCAGTTCTTCCAAAATGAAACCCCTTTGGAAGTTATTTTCCTCACACAATAGATCCCAGCAAACTTTTTCCCTGGTGCTACTGTCAGAATCCTGGAACAGCTGGAGTTGGAAGGACCTTAAGGCCCACCCAGTCTCACCCCTCTGCGACAGGCAGGGACATCTTCCACTAGACCAGGCTGCTCCCAGCCCTGTCCAACCTGGCCTTGAACACCTCCAGGAATGGGAAGGGTTAGGATGCTCCCTGCTCATGTACAACTCCCACTGGAAATCTCACATTGGGTCATTTACTGAAAACTTTTTTATTGTAATCAAAAAGTGACATAACAGGGCTGTAATGTATTCTGCATTTCATCTGCTGGTATTTGCTAACTGGTACCAGCTGCTTCTGCCAGGCAATTAAAAAAAACCCGAATGTGAAAATCTTCACAGTACAGTAAACTCCACCCAAACTAATTAATGGTGGTTAAAAAGAAGATGCCCCAGCAAAACCTTTCATGTTACATGGTCACAACTCACAATTCTGTACAAAATGTTCACTTTTATAAAGCTCTGATGTAAAAATCAAATAATCAAGCAGCAATATTTTAAGTGCAGCACAGGGTCTTTCATGTCATTATTTACAACGCTTGAAGTCGTTTACATTTTAACAAAATTCATACAGATGACTTAGTAATTAAGTCATTTTTTCATTATCTGTCGGTTTATGTCGTGACAGATTTCACTTTTTGGTCGTCTTTCTCTTTATCTTTGCTCTTCTTCGACTTTTTCTTCTTGTGTTTGTGTTTTTGGCTCTTTTCCAATTCTGTTTCATTTCCCATGTGTTTCTTATGCTTCTTGTGTTTCTTGTGCTTCTTGTGCTTCTTCTTCTCTTTCTTCTTTTTCTTTTTCTTGCTGTCCTGACTCTCCCCTGAGCTGGCACTGCTGCTGTGGCTCCGTGTCTGGCTCTCGGAGGGGCTGTGGCTGCGGCTGCGACTGACGCTGGGGCTGCTCTGGCTCTGGCTCCTGCCCGCCTCCGGCTGCTCGGCGGGAGCTGGGGCCGCTGCCTCCTCTTTTGCCTTATCCACAGCCTTTTCCTTCACTTCTTTGGGCGTTTTCCCTGCAGCCTCCTCATCCTTAGCGGACACGTTGCTCTCGCTGTCGCTCTCGTTGTAGTCTGGCACAAAGGCGGCCTCATCGGTCTCGCGGGTGGGGTCGGACGAGAGGCGCGCGGCGCTGCTCACCGGCGGCTTCGGCTTCGCCGCGCCTTTATCGCTCTGAGCCGCCATGTTCTCCTTCTCCACTTTAACTTCTGGCGAGTCCTGTTTCACGGGTGGTTTAATCCCACCTGGCTCTTTCTCCTTATTGCTCTTGACTTCTGGTACATGCTTCTCTTTCTCCTTCTCCTTCTCCTTCCCCGGATTTTTATCCGGAGGCTTGTGTTCCTCGGCGGGGCGCTTGGAGTCGTGCACAGCTTTGGGCTCCGTGGCCTTGCGCTCCCGTGGGGGGCTGTAGCTGCTCCGCTTGGCCTCTACGGGGCCCTTTTTGGGCGGCTCCATGCGCTCCTCCCTCGGTTTGCTCTTCTGCGCTGCCGTGGAGTCTCTGTTCCGGGATGGGGAGTCTTTCCTCCGTGCTGATTCACCCTTCTCATCCCTGCGCTTGGAACTCGAATGCTCCCTGCTGCCATCATGGTCAGACTTCTTGTCTCGGTTGGGAGTGAAGTCCTTCGCAGCAGAGCCACGGCCACTATCGTGTTTCTCTGAAGATCTGCCATCTTTGGAAGACTGAGATAGAGTTTTTCCATTTCCTTGTTCAGCTGCACGTTCCAAGTGCTCTTTTTCTGGCTGAACACCGCTCTTCCTCTTCTCAGAACTGTCCTTGTCTGACAAAGAATGATCCCGGTCTTTGGTTTTGCCTTTTTCACTTGACACGGAACTTTTTGAACTCTTGGCATCGTGTTGGGCGCTCTCATAACTCACCTCTTTTGCAGCTTTCTGTGTTTTCTCCAGAGGCTCTGTCTCCTTTTCAGTGTGTTTGAGGGGGTTTGGTGCCTTCGCACTCACAGGTTTGATAACACTGGCGGGTTTTCCTACAGCTGGGGGCACCTGGGTGGTGGATTTGATATCTTCCTCTTCAGACTCAAAGTCATCTTTATCCCACTTGGACTGAGGGACCTGGATCATGATAATGACATCCTCAGCAGGGGCTGTTATGTCGTTGTTATATTCCTCCAGGGTCTTAATGACAGTTCGTTTGGTGTCTGGCTTCTCCTCGGGCTTCCTGACAGGGCTTCCCCCAGTGGAACTCGTGCTGCAAGAAAAACCAGACATTAGTAATGGGATGCACACAGAGCCAGCTTTGGGAACATTTTATGAACTGCCTTGTGCTTCAATTCTAAATTCTCAGCGTTTTTCCAAAAGACGTTCAATTAAGGGAACAGACAAGAGAAAGGCTAAGTCCACTGGTTGAGATTATGAGCAATCAATTAATTTGGTATCTTGCTACTATACATTTAATTAACAAAGACACAAGATTATCAGATTGGGGACTGTCTGATCTGGTAACTCCTTTATGTTCTATTTCACCCAATGGCAGATAAATTAGATATCCATTTGTCTTTCAACATGAAAGCAAGCAATTATGGAGAGGTACAGACAGCCAAAGTTATCCTCATGCCCCAGTGTTCTTCCTTAGAATGGACATTTTAAAAGCTTTTCAGATTACGAAGACACTAATTTATGTCTCCAACAAATGTCGTACGTGTTTTGAGTTTGCATCACCAATGAACTAACCCTACCAGCTTCCTGTGCAGTGCAAACTGCCCGTTTTCCTCAACAAACATTTGAGTTTGACCCAAGTATAGTTTCACAGGGAAGATCACGGATTATTCCCTTGCATAGCACAAATTTAGCTGTTCCTTTCATTAGGCACCAAAGTGAATTAGAGGTGGGGAGGAGGAAAGAAAGAAAAGGAAAAAAGCTGCTGAGGTACCTGGTGTAATCCACAAGAGTCGAGCTAGCACCATCAGCTGCTGTCACTTTCCTTCTTGCTTTTCCCTTTGCCTTTTCTGATTTAACTTTGCTGCTGCTGGGCTCAGGTTTCTCCACAGCTTCTTTTCCAGGTGGCACGTTTTCTCCGCTCACAATCTTTTTTCCAGTTTCTCGGTTGAGTTTAATCTTTTTGGAGGGGTTGTTAAGAAAAGCAGCTTTATCCTTCTCTGGCGTTCGCTCTCCTTTCTCCCCCTCGGGTTCAGCCTTCCCCTTGGGCGACGTCTTAGATTCTGCCGTTTCAGGTTTAGAGGCCTTTGCGGAAGCGGCTTCATGTTCTTTATCAGCCTTTTCCTCTGCTTTTCTTTTCCTTTTCTCAGGTTTGGCATCAGAAAGTTTGCTTTTCTCAGCAGGTTTTTTTGACTTATCCTCCTTGCTGGAGGGCTTCTCTGCCTTGGCTTCCTTCGGATGCTCTTTCTTTGCCTTCTCCTCCTTGGCTGGTCTGGTTTCTGGGTGATCCTTTGTCACTTTGGGGTGAGCCTTCCGTGGGGTACCAAGAGCCTTCTCATCCTTCTGAGAGGAAGAGGTTTTAACACCGTCTGTCTTTGGCAGCTCTTCCTTGACTTTTTTCACGGGAGGTTCCGTTCGAGGAGATTTTTCGCGATCGGGGTCTACCTTTTCTTGGGAAGCTTTAGCTGGTTTCGCTACATTGTCTTTCTTGGCAGCAGCTGCCACTTCTACTTTCCGCTTTGTCTTCTCAATCTTTGCTTTTGGCTTATCCTTCTCTTTTTTCTCCTTTTCAGACACTGGTTTGAAAGCAATGGAATCCGCTTCCATGGGCTCATCCCTTACAGGGGTGGCATCATCCCTGCTGGGCAGTATGAACAGAGAGTCTGTTTTAGTGTCTTCTGTTGGAACTGGCTCTCTTGGTTTTCTTGCCCCTTCTAACAGCTCAGCATTGGGAAATCCTTCATTCTCATCCCCTTTTCTTCTCTTCCGGTGTTTTTTATGTTTATTGCCTTTGCCATCTCCCAGTGGATTTTCCACCTCCTTCTCTTTTGATTTTGTAGGATCTTTGATACCGTGGCTCTCTCTCCCAGGCTTTTCAGGGTAGTTTCCAGCTATATTACGATTCCTGTGGCTCTGCCCGGCAGGATACTCCTCCCTCCGACCCCGAGCATACGGTGAATTCTCTCGTCTGGTCCCAGGTGGGCCAAACCTTTCTGGAGAGAAATTCTCTCTGTTCACCGGAGGCCGCGGCTGAGTGCCCACAGCATAGCCCTTGTAAAACTTCTCGTACCACTCTCTGTAGTTCCTCTCCCACTCTCTGTATCTCTCCTTCTCAAAGGGGTCTCTGAAGTCCACAGAGCGGCCGTAGTAAGCCTTCATGTCATATGGGGGCACCTCTCTGTAGCGGTTGAAATACTCACGCTCGGCCTCGCCCTGCGGGACAGTCCGTTTGGTGGGGGACTGGCCTCTGAACACCGGAGACCGGGAGCGGGAGTGGTAGCGCCTGTACGGGGGCGAGCGCGAGCGGGAGCGGTGGTAACCGTGGGACCGGGAGCGGGAGCGGTAGTTCCGACTCTTCCCTTTGCCTCGTCTCTGATACGGCGGCGACCGTGAGTAGGAGCGGGAATGGGAGCGGCTAAAGGAGCGTGAGTAGGAGCGGGAGCGCGACGAACCTGAGCGTGACTTGGAGTAGGTGTACGAGCTTCTAGAGTAAGATGAAGCACTATAGGGAGACTTGGACCTTAAAAAAACACAACACAAAAAAAAAAAATACATGAAGTTAATTCCAAACAGTCATTCTCCCCAAATCTTTTCCTCCCACATTTATTTTTTCTTTCCTCTCCACATGCTTATGTCAAAGCTTCTTTCAGCTGCTGACATAAAGCTACTGCAAATCGAAGAACTTGATAACGTGTAAAAGTTTCTGCTCACAAGACAGAACAGCTGCTGCTTTGTTAGTGTCAGAACACACAGAAGGGTCAGTCTACTTCCACTCACTCTATCACATGAGCTACCAGAGCTATGAATGGATTCCAGGTGGTTACACTGGCCTCTACTGGTACGGGAACACGCACATTTGTCACTACTCAACAACCACATGCAGTGCAAATCATTTTTGTTGCAGTAAGATGCAAAAAGAACGAGTCTGAGTGGCTACAGTGCAGAATCAGACATTGAGAAAACACCACTTAGCCTGAAGACAGCAAAGCCCAAGGTTAAAATGCCAGCTCGGTCTGGTTTACTTCACCCTCTTTTGGGAAGTTGGACGGGATGCACTCTCCTAATACTGCAAGGACCTACGGACAGGCCTGTGGAATCCACACTGCCAGGCAGGTGTGCCAACAATGTCCTGCACATCCCTGCAGCTCTAACCAAGGCAAGTGACCGCATTGCAAGAAAAATCCTATCTAAAAGCTTCTACCCTCAGTCTCTAGTCACGTGCCCCAGTGCCATGACTCTGGGAAAGCTCCTAACAGCATCGCTAACAACTACTCCTGCCCAAGGGGTTTTTGGGGACAGAAAATAGCAGCTACCCTCAGGTTTTTCTTCTACTACTTTTAAAAGAACCATTTCAAATGATTCTGCGAATGTTCATTAGCATCATTCCTCCTCTCCAAGTCCCTCACCAATTTCAGATTTCCTTACAAACAAGTCTGAGCTTCTAATCACCAAGAAAAATTTAATAATGTCAACAAACAAGTGAAAGCCCTCAGTTTGCAGTCCAGGTTCAAACATCTCATGTATCCACACGAGATGGACAAAAGCAGAAATGAGGACGATTTCTCTCACCTATCTCCTCCAAAGTGCTTGGTTGCAATCCGAATAGGGAGACGTTGAAAATCCAGCCCTTACAGCTATTCTGTCTCTGGTCTCCTCAGGGCTGTCTGGCAGTGAAGGACATCACTGCAGAGACACCTTAGCGAGACAGACCTGTAACGCTCCTTAGTGCCTTGCTGCCCAGTGCTAGCTCAGTCACCTGCAATCTCTGCCACACTGGAGCCAATAACCTGTGTATGACACTCCTGTCACTGCTCATCCCTCAATCATCCAGTCCATCTAACGACAGGGAGGTGGAGTGGAACTCCTCCTGATTCCTCTAGACAATCTGCTTCTCCATTACGGACATGTAAAGCAGTTACCTGGAAAACGAACGCCTACGCTCCTTTTGAATCTTTTTATATTCCATCAATTCCTTAGCAAAATCATTTGTAAACTCATCAAGTTTGGACTTTTTCTTTTCCCTGTTAAAATAAGTTTGACCTTTATTACAATTATAGTTTGACCTTTATTACAAAAGACATCAAGAAACAAAACATGGCCAATATGAGAAAATGTTTACTGCATGCAATGCAAAAGGTGAACATCCTATTTAAGCAAAAACAGTTCCTACAAGTTCTAGGAAAAGTTTTAGAATTACATTTGTCTTGGTTTAGCTTTGCATATTTACCATCTGCAATGAAAAAAATACATTGGAAGAAACACTACGTCACTTTTGCTTAGGTCAGATGCACTTTAGTGTAACGGCAGTCCAATACGCTCCCCCGACACAGACATGAAAACAAGGCAACGTTAGCAAGCCAAATACTTACTCCTCTTTAAGCCTCCGTTGCTCTCTGTAAAACTCCTCCCTAGAGAGAGGAGGTGCTTGTGTCGTTGGGATGGTGTTTGAATGAGCCGCTGGCACTGCTGTTGGGACCCAAGCTGATGACATGTTTGCAGGAGCTGGGGGATATCCGGGAGGGGGGACAGTGTACCCAGCGGATGGAGGCTGCCCAGGTGGAAACTGAGGAGGAAACTGTGGTGGTGGTACCCCCGGAGGAAGAGGAAGTGCATGGGGTGGTGGAGGATACAAGGGAGGTGGAGGCACAGGCACAAAGACTGGTGCTGATGCTGGCAGTGATGGGGCCTGAGTCCTTTGGGCACGGTCACTGTGCGGGCGTCCTCGATTTGAACTTTAAAGAAACCCAAAAACACGTGTCACTGTTTGTCACAGCCTGCCCTGAGCGTACAGAGGAAAGCGAAGCGGCAGCACGGCGGGAGCACTCCTGGTTCTCACTGGTCTCCGGCTTTCTGTTCGCTCGAGACTACACTCAGTCCTGGAGCCTCGCACTTGCCTTGCACATCCTTGTCCCAGCAGCTCCCTCAGCTCTCTCTCCTTACACTCAGCTTTGGGACTGTGGGCGAGGCTGCCATGAGACCCCCATCTCCCAGGAGCCAAGCACCCACTGCTCCTCTGCCCCTCCTGGACACGCATGGAGCTCCGTGCTCCTGAGTTTCCAAGCGCTGCGCAGGAATTAACTCACCTCTCAGGCCTCTCCTAACCTCTCCCACATTTGCTTCCTGAGCTCCTGCCTCAGGATGTATTTGGCCTGTTCTTGTCTCTGAATGGGTTTTTCTTTTCTTTTTTAGTGGATTTGAGATTTTAGAAAATCTGGGGGATGGATCCTGGATTTTGTTTTGACTTATCTTCAAGACTTTATAAAAACAATGACTCTCACAAGCTGGCTGTAGCAAATCTCTAACAAATGAAGGACTAATCTGACACTGCAGTAACAGATAAACAGGCTGCTCTCTCCAATGAGAAAAAGCAGCTTGGCAATTTGAGATGACTAAACTGCAGAAATACAAAACTATCATAAAAATCACAGCCTCTAATTTTTCAATAATTTGCTCAATCAGTATCAACTAAATTGTTAGAGAAAGAATGCTGGAGGCTGATTTCTACGGGGAAATCAATTTCTTCAGGCCTATTCAGTCAGTAATCAAAAGGGTGCTTTTCCATCTGATCTTTTAATTACATTTAATTTTTATATCTAATTTTGGTTTCCTCAAAAAGTGCTCATTATTCAGAATCTTCTTTGCCATTATGCACTGAAGTTTTAGTTTTAAATAATCTTACTGTAAGCACAGGTCCCCTTTGTTAAAGCTAATTTAAATTAAGCCACTTGAAAATTAATTACCACTTGTATTCTCCACAACTATTATTTCATTATAAATCAGCTGTTGTCTAAGTGCTGTGTTACAGACTAATTTAACCAGTTACAACCAGTAATACATTGAATTTCTATTGAATACTTACAGTTCCCAACCCGGCCTGCGAAGTGCACCAGCTCTCATTGGATGACCTGTTGCAGCAGGGACAGGAAAAAAAAAAATATTCCCACTAAGTTTATCTGAAGACGATATTTTAGAACAAATTCTAAAGTTCTAGTTCCTTACCAGTTGTGGGTATTGATTGTCCTTGAGGGCCCAGAAGACTTGGTATCGCTGGTTGTCTCAGTACAGGAACCTGATAGCCCTTGGGAATAAATGCAAACAGTCACAAAATAAGCTCTACTAGAACATAAGAATCATTGTGTGTGTTGAAATAAAATTTACCTTCTCTTCCAACAAACTGGTGATTGACAAAGGGGAAGATTTGGAAAGCTCTGCAGCGGTCATCAGAGCAGGAGGCAAAACAGCATCAGCATCTCTACAAAAACCACACATTTTTATTATTGAAACACTGCTTTGAAGTGAAATATAATATATATTTTGAAATACAAAGTTCGAGGTGAGAAAAGGCTTATTTCACTAAATGAAAAACTATTTTAAAATAATCTTCCCCAGATTTACACCTGTGAAGCTGGCAGACTACAGAGGAAGCACTGCTGAGGAGTCTGTTTGGATACCGGCATTTAGAGAGGAAGCTCTCTGGAAAAATATTTGATTAAGCAGCACTTGAAAGGATGAGAATCCATATAATCCATGCACTGAACCTCAGCTTTGCAAGATGCAAGAACTGAAATTCCATCAGAAAATTAATGCTCCTCTGAATTGTGATCTTTGTATTGACAGCACAGCTGAGCCTGGCAGCCCTCTGGACACAGTGGCTCTGTGCAACCAAGGCAGCAAGGTTAAAGGGTATAACCTAAACACTGGTACAGATTTCTGAACGAAAATACTATTTCTTCGGTACTAAAGAGAAATTAATGAGACACTAAGGTCTGATGGAACTAAATGGCTACTCCAGGAATGGCTGGACACTGCAAATCAAAATCCCTCCTTCAGGGTAAACCTGTGCTGAGTGACTGGTGAGGGAACCAAACAGAAATACTGCCAAGAATATTCTCGCATGAGGTACACATTCCACTTAGCAAAGTGTCCTCATTCCAAGTAAAAACAAACCCACGATTTCCACAATGACTGGCAGCTGTCACTAATCATACATAAGGTGCTAGCTGAGAAGCTCAAGAAAAATCTGACTTAAGCATTTTGGTTTCTTTTATGTTGCTGTTGATCTCCAGATTTCCTTACCGAAAAGGTCCATCTGGCTTTTCCCCACGGAGAGAGAGGGACACTGCTGGAGGGAGATCAGAGACAACCACAGAAGACGGATTCACCGGCAGCCCAGCTGCCATGGACGGCCCAGGGCCCAGGGATGAGAGGGCAGAGCGGGAAGCCAGGGAGGCCAGCGGGATCATGAGCGGATCCTGCTGCCTGGCCATGGCTGGCCGCAGCAGCGGCTGCAGGTTGCGCGTTATCGTTTGCCGCATCAGGGGGGGCGGTGGTGGCGGCGGTGGTGGGGGCAGCTGCTGCTGCTGCTGTTGCTGCTGCTGCTGCTGGATCTTCCGGAGCCTTTTTGTGTAGCCAGTTTCGTTTTTGAAGTTGTTCACAGCCTAGAGGTAGGGAAACATGTTTGAGAAGGTGATAATAAACTTCAGTAGAAATATGGACAAAAGCCTCCTTAGAGGGAGCTCACCGTGTTCCTGTAAGTGCTATTAATCCTAAACCCAACCAACACACAGCTAAGAGGACATCCCATGAAACTCTGGTATCAATGACCGGTACCTCAGAGTGTCTGGATTAAAACTACTTTGCTGTTAACACCAGTCTGAAAGTAAGGACATCCCATTAAACACAAGTGTGTCCTGAATTTGCCAGATTGTCTCTAATGAGCCGTAGGCTTCTGTAAGAACAGATAACGTATTTGAAAAGTAAATTTAGCCTTGCTTAGCTCAGCCTTCCTTAAGGAGATCTAAACTAATCTTTTCGTCCCTTTCAGCTCTTTACAAATAGATTTTTCTAACAAAGGGTTCATGCTAAAGTCACCACATTACCTGGCGCAGAAACTTGTTGGCGATTAAAGCATCGGGAGAAACATCTGTCTGATGGCAGGTAGGGCATGTGTGCTCCTCGGACTCCAGCAGTGCAGTTCTAATACCTGGGAATAATTAAGAATATCAAAGTAGTTTTTAACCAAACTAAGAAAACTTTTTTGGTTCTCATTAATTACAAAAACAAGCATATGATTAAATGGGGAAATATGGTCTTGAATGAAAAGCACGAAGCTATAAATGTTCAAAAGTAAAAAAAAGGCACAGTAACAGGTTGCCCAGAGAAGCTGCTGCATCCCTGGAAGTGTCCAAGGCCAGGTTGGATGGGGCTTGGAGCAACATGGGGCAGTGGAAGATGCCCCCGCACATGGCAGGGAGGTTGGAATGAGATGAGCTTTAAGGTTCCTTCCAACCCAAACCATTCTGAAATTCTACGAAAATTTCTAGCATACAGCACAGGTTTGATATTTCACTGTGGTAATATGTAAAGACGCAGAGCAGACTGAAGTGTGACATCTCGACTGGACTTTTTTCCAGTACAGCAAGAAGTCATTCCCATGTTAATGAATAAAACACATTTCAAAAAACCACAAGCAGGTTCGAGTTCTGAAGGTTTTAGCCAGCCCTAGGGAAGAATGTGGATGAAATGCCTCAGTCTCGGTTCTCTACAGACTGCAGTAAGTGCCCGAAGTTGGAGACCGAAATCTTTGTGAGGGAAAGGGCTGTGGACAAAATAAACGCATTTGATATCTAATACTGTAACCACCTGCACTAACATGCACTCCCCTCATCCTCTTCCTTCTGCAGGTAGAGAGGACTTAACTAGATACTTAAGAAGGGAAAAAAGCTTTCTGCCTTTTTTTCATCATTTACACAAGAAGAGTCTTTTGCTCCTCAGGAAACACTTACGTATTCAATAGAACTAACACAGCAATTTCCTTATCTCCTATTTCTACTTTCAGAAGACCAAATTTGATGTTTGGAATTAACAAACCTGGCATTAACACTTACATTCATCACAGTAACTGTTTCCACAGCAGGGAATAACAACCGCATCTGTCATTATGTCCTTACAGATGAGACACAACAGCTCATCTGGAATAGGATCATCTTCTTCTGAGGAGGACGACGGCTCCTCGGGTAGGAAGGGAGGCTTCTCCTTTTTTCCTATAGCATAAGCTTCCCTGGAGGTAGGGTGGGGAAAGCAAAAGGAGAAAGTTAAAGGGAAATTTTCAATTTTGTCAAAGAAAACTAATTTGTGGGATTCTTCTCCCTCTCCATCAGCCTTCCTAAACACAGCTGTTTAGTTTGAACTACTTTTCTACAGCCCTAACACAAGAAGAGGGTGGGAGGAATTCTCCTGCAGAACTATCTCGCTCATTGGATCAACCACGAAATCAGTTCAGACTAGCAAAATATTTGACAGCTCATATCGGATGAAATGAACTCCAGCTCTCCTTTGCCAGAGGCTAAATGTAAATTGGAGGCTCAGGACAAAGCTGCTCTCCCAGTAATTACATTTTCTAACTGATAGAAGTCTGTGTTACAGCTTCCAAAAAAGGACATCCAGGAGAGAAAATCAGATGGGCTACCAAGAGTATTTTAGAACAGCCACTGTGCTCAGCACACACACACGTGTTTTCTTAGTTTATAGCAACAAGAAAGCTTGCTTCACATCTGAGGGGGGGAATCACAGTCCAACAGCTGCTTTCTTAGATTTTACATGAAACCTCTGAAAGACAACCCAGAAGCAAATGAGCTCCCAGAGAGAACAATCCCAATTACAAACCCTGCTGAAATGCTCTGCAGAAAGTCTCAGCACACCCCACGTTTAACCAACTCCCAGGGGCGTGAGCAGCAGAACCCCCTATTTTAATGTTAGGCAGCAGCATGGATTTTAAAGTTGAGATACAGAGCCAATGCTTCCTCCCTGCAATTCCAGATGCTGGCCAATATGGCTGTGCTGCCACTCACACATTTCCACCTGGTTTCTCTCACTCCATTTTGGGATCAGTCCAACCAATCCCATACTTACGCATCTATGGTCGGAATTGCGTATTTCCCAGTGTTGGTCAGCATGGCACCCTTTGTGTTGGGGTCCTTCACCTCCATCATAAAACTTCTTGGAATGCCTGTGCTTTTTTTAATTCTGGGAACAGACTCGAAATTTTTGTCCTGTTAAGAAATGCAGCAATATCTCAAGGCCCACACTGAAAGTGAGATTTCAATGACTATTTTAAGCACTAAAGCCTTTAACCCTCTCCTCTTACCTAGCCTAAGGGCTGTTGAACTAAAATACCCCTTCCCCTAAATGAATTCAGCCAGGGTGTTCCAGAGGCTGGAGCAACTCTGGAACTCATTCTTTGCTTTAACTACAGGTTACTTAAGGATGAAATCCCCCAAACCTGCTCCTCCTCCAAAGGGCAGTTCAGAGGGACCTGGATTAAGGCCTTAGACAAACTTATTTTGAGATATATCAAGCTATACACAGGGGGTCACAGAGAAAATTTTACAATTCCATGTTTTTCTTAAATCCAAAGGGTTTCGCAACACTGCTATGTAACCTCTGTGTTTCACACCAAAAGCAACAACTCTTACTGTCAGTATTCACACGTTTGTTATGCAACTCTCCATGTAAAAATTAAAAACCGAGCACGCCCCAAGTCCCCCAAATCTTACCCCATTCGTTGGACAGTTCTTTATGTAGTGGCCGGGTTTGCCACAGCGAAAACAGGTATACGAGGGTGGAGGTGGCCCAACAGGTTTCTTCATGTAACTACAGGTTTTTGGGGGGAAAAAAAGAAAAAGAGATTAATGTGTCTCTCTTGTTTAAAACAAACCATCTCTACCATTTTTACATCAACTTTCAAAGAACAAGTTTCACAATAGCAACACTTACTTGACTGGATCATATTCATGGCCAGACTGTGTCATCATAGCTTTTATTTTATCCTCCTCGGAAGCATTGGCTTCAGCCAGATTGGCAGTCTGTGCAACAGGTAATTATTTGACACACACATTAGAAACACATTTAAGCCCACACAGCCCAAGACAACACCACTCATCCAATCCTGTAAAGAGCAGCACTACACTAGCTGAGCTTGCATGAGAGCAGCTGCTTATACCAAACACATTTGTGCTGAAGATGGTCTGGGGAGTCCTTATGCCATGACATGATGTTTATGTGCCTGAGAACCTACTAGAAAAGAGCACTCTTGGGCACTCAAACCTTAGGCTCTGTTTGTACCTTACAGCAAGACTTGTGTAACCAATCCAATTTCCTTCAGAGGACTGAAACTGCGTGTAGATAAACCACAATATTCAGATTTTTTCACACTGATTTTTAGGCTCCAGACTATACGCAGGAGAAGCTCTCCAGTGGACATGGAATTAAGATGGATACAAGCAGCATTATTTACATTTTGCAGTATTAAAAGGACACAGAACTGCAGAGGTGGGGCAGTTAGGTTTGCTTGCTGAAACTCAGCTTCAGACACAGAACAAGTAAAGGGACTCAAGCATTTTACAATCCCTCAACAAGGTAAAAGATTCTTTTCAGCAGAAATTTGCCCATCAGGAGCTGCAGGCAGTCCAAACTGCACATTCCTCCCTACCAACTTCTTCCTGGGAAGTGATTTAACTACAGTGAACACAACCTGGAGTTTTTTTCCAGTTGACTATGTCCTTTTAACACACAAATTGTAATATAAACCTTCTGCACAACTAGATCTTCAAATTACTGAAGCCAGCTGATTTTAAAGTCATATTTGTTCCAATGTTTTTATTACACACTAGTCCAGATACAAGCAGGGTCTAAGGGAGTGACTGTAAATGACTTGGGCCTTCAAGCACCTATCACTCAGCTCAAGCACTCATGGTTTGGTTTTGTATGCATTCATTCACAAAAGCAACCAACTAGTTTCAACATTTTATTAAATGGTTGTTTCATATACACAGTTTTTCTCCATAGTAACAGAATCCGGATCGCCAGCTATGAAATCATTTCCATTAACAGTTACAGAAAGCTTTACAGATAATACTTGACTAATTTGTTTGAACCCAAACAGTTTACAAAACACGTCCAAAAGCCACAAGACATTAGTAGGAATAGACCAAAATTCAAATATGGCATTTCATACATAGTAATAATCACCAGAGAACTGTTAACACATTGCCTCCGTGCTGAGCTGGGCTGCACTAGAGCGGTTAGAGGGAGTGACAGTGCTGAGCTGCTTGTGTCATCCTCCTGCATTTTTCTGAAATACTGAAATCTCCTCAAAAGCTGAAGTGTGTACCCCCACCCCTTGGACAGCTTTGCACATTTTAGAATAAAACTGCACGAGGTTACAGACCCAAGGACACGTTTAGGGACAGCACTAATGGGGACCAATTCTTTTGGTGGCTACCTTCCAAATGAGTCATCTATAATTGCTTTTTTTTTTTTTTCCCAAATGTACACAATTGAATTTCTGTAGTGAAGAGGGGAAAAGTTACCAGTGGGAAGAGATTTCTTCTTATTAGAAATGAACTCCAGCTTTTATTTTGAGGACAAAGAACTAGCTGCTCTGCCTCAGGCCCTGCCTACTCTTACTGCCTGTAGCTTTAGGGACTGGTGGTTGAGCACTCGCCTGTCCACACAGCGCAGTCGCTAGTGCTTTCCCAGACAAATTACACATTGGTGAGCAAAAATGCAAGCAGTTCCCGAGCAAAACATGGCATTACAACAGTTTCAGAAGGTCACAGCTGCTCAGATGCCACACGTACACATTGGTATATTCCTATAAACAATGAGGTACATTTACACAATCTCCACAGTCTGCGTTCAAACAAATTAGATCGGGTTGTCCACTGTATAGATCCCACAATTTATGGAATTGTGCAGCATTCAGAGAATGGGTCTGTAACTATGACTAGGGATTCAAAAATAGCCATGCAATTGTCCATGGTACAGAACCGCTTCTCTTGTGGCTGGTCACACCCCCCTGGAATGTCCGTAACTTACAGCCAATTAAATTCTTCTGTACAAACTGGGTTAGTTTCCAACGCAAAATTAAAGAAACGTATGAAAAACGGTAAAACAGCTTCTGAAGAGCTTCTTCTTTGTGTCTTGAGGATGAGTAATACTGCAACATTATGCTGAGGCTGATAAGGTACTCCCCTTCTATCTTCCCAAACTGGGAACTACTCTTTACAGGATAGTATAAAAATATACACACATTTTAAAGTTAAAATAAATACTTTACGTTATTAAAAATTAAAGGGGTTTTCCAATTACAACAGTTATCCACCTGTAGATCACAGTATCAATTTAAAAATAGGAAGCAAACACTTTTAAAAGTATTTGACAAGAATATATATATATACCTTAGTAAGCTGGGCCAGAGAAATAGATGCAGAAGAGTCATCAATCTGTTCACAAAAAATTAAACACATATTCAAGTTCTACAGTCAAAACACAGCAACAGATAACCTCTACTATAGTCTGAATGTCTGCACTATATCCCCCTGAGTGTCATCCAGAGGCAATCCCAACCCAGTGTAATTTGTATTTATTTAAAACAAAGTCCAAATCTATGATGGCTTAAAAGTATCTACATGTTTATGAGAAGAAATTAAAATAACCAACCCCGCTGGAGATCTACTTATTGCTAAGAATATCCCAGGAGGGACCTTTTTCAAAAGGGTAAGGAAGCTGTCAATTTTCAGCTAAAAAGGATTAAAAAAAAAAATATTAAGTTTAATTGAGGAAGAAGTATCACTCCAGATAACTTAATATTAGTGTAGTTTGTAAATGAATCAGTGGATGTCTCATCATTTCTAAATGCACATGGGGATGATTTTGTGAACCCACAGATGCCTGTCAGAATGAAGGCCAGGCCGAGCAGCCCCGAAACACACACTCTGCCCCTCCTGTCAGTACCCAAATAAACCCAAATAAAAGCCAATCTGCCAGATAAAATAAACCCAGATAAAAGCCAATAAAAGCAACCACAACCTGCCACTTTGTCTAGAAAAAACCCAACTGCTTAAGTCATTTACATAAAGGTGTTTATAATGACAGAGTAGACTAGAAAAGTTGAGAAAACTTATTTCTTGTATGTTATTAGACCACAGGCCCTACCATCCAAATCAGTTTGTACAGTGTGGGAATTTGGATTATGCCGTGCAATCAGACCAAACCTGATCTTTCATAGCAGCCCAGTGCTAAAGGAACAAAAGAAAGTGCAAAGCATACTCCTGATGGTAAAAACATGGTTTCAGAGCACAAGCCTGGAATTTTTGTCTCCGTTTTTCTCCTCCCAGCTGCCTATGGAACAGCTCTCAGGAATGAAGTCCCCAGGCTAGAAGCCAGAGAACAAGTGCTGAAGAGCAGTTTTGCCACAAGTAAAAAGGTTAACTCCATCTAGTTCCTTCTCCAGTATATTGAGTTATATCATGCCATGAGCAGCACTTGAGCTAGCACAACAGTACCAGAAACACACCTGAATCACTGCTTATTACATCTAAATTGCTTAAAAATGTGGAATAAAATTTTACAGTGCGAACTCAACAGCTCTCCAAGAGGTCACTAAACAGTTCAGCAAAGAGATGAAAACCTTTCCCTAAAAAACATCTTGTCCTTTACTACCTAATGCTGTGGAGAATTCAAGGGAACAGTTTCAGCAGACTCTGGGAAAAAGTATCTCCATGCACAAGATGATTTCTCACACCAGTAAATTGTTCCTCCTCTGTGTTTTCAGGAAAGCACATACAGCATTCCTGTATTACTGACTAAAGAGCTCTTGAAAATGTCTTTGAAGAAGAACACATATATCTAGACAAAACCAGCTTCATTCCACTGCAAGCCTTACCAAAAGATTTACCTTTCCTGCCTTCCAGAACACTCTGTACCTAGCTGTGTTCAAAAAGAGGTCTGGGCGAGCACTTTGAAGCTTCATGCTCCATATGCCACTCTTTACACGTGAAAAAGCAGGCCAGTGTTCTCTCAGGGCAGGCACAGCTATAATTTTGTGTTTTTTCAGAAACAAACAAGAAATCTGGAAAGCTCTAGTGTTAAATGGTCTAGGAACTGAAACACAACAGTTAATGAACTATTAATTCTTTCTTCTAGTTTTTTTAGGAAGCTGCTATCACAAGGCCCGCAGGCAACAGTCTAATTTCTTAAAGGAGGTGATACTGAACAGTTACCAAAAGCAGCAAACAGATAATTAATGCACTCTTCAGTGCATTCGCCCATGGCCATCTTTCCCTGATCCTACATTTTTGCCTATTTTTTCCTTTCAAATTTCTACTGAAGTATTTCCTGGCAGTCCCTCAAAATGGTGAAGTAGAAACATCTCCATGAACTTGTATGCAACCCTAAGATAACACTGCAGAAATGTTTTAACTAAAACCCAAAAAACCCCAGAAAAAGTAACCCCGAAACCCTAAACTCAACAGCCAGTGTTTTAACTCCTATGTCATGCAGCAGACTGAAAAGAAACTAACATGAAGCCAAGTGGGCAAGCGGACAGAAAAGGCTGATCTCACTGCTGGAGTGCTACACTGAAATTACAGGGCTTTCCCCAAATCCCAGAGTTTGGCTACACTGAAAGTTCAGCCAAGAAGGCTCCCAGTTGTGCCTAAGGGTGCCACTCCAACGAGCACGGCTCGGCCCTTCCGCAACCTCCGAGGACAAAGCCTGAGAGCCTGGAATGTACCGAGACACCGACCCTAAAGCAGAAAGGCCCCACGCCCTGCCTTTGGCTGTGCCAGGAGCAGCACACATTGCCAAGGGTGGAATGGCAGCTGGCAGAAGAGGATGACAACAAAGAAATATGAAAAGAAGCTTTTGTGCGTCCTTTAAAAAGGGAAATCTTAACTGAATTTAACATTGCAGCTTTACCTGCATCAATAATTGACAAGATTCCTAGTGATTTACTCCAACTACATCAAGACCCAGCTTCTGCTCTGAAATACATGCAGAAATATGTGTATTTAAAAAAAAAACAAAAACAATCCCCCCAGGACCATGACCTGAGTTAGCCTTAAGAATCAACTATTTGTACCTCCAGCCCCAGAAGCTGCTGAGGCTGCTGGGCTTTTCCAGTGAGACAGAGAGGGCCTGTACAGAGGGATGCAAGGCTTCCACCCTCCCAGGCCAGGGACAGTTGGAGCACGCCAGGGAATGTCTCTGCTTTGCCTTTCCTTTCCTGCTGTTGGTTCTCTCTCACACTAAGTTTTCCCTCCCACTCCGGGATTTTTCTTTTTTTCCTTTTGACACATCTACGTTAGCTTATGGTTAAGATGCTACTGAGCAATGTAATACAGACATGCCAGGGAACACACGAGGCTAAAAGAATGTTAACTTTATTTATGAACATGTGGTTTGTGTTTATACACATGCTAGTAAACAAAAAGAAAAAGAACTGTTTTCAAGAAATAAAAACCCATCTGAATTAGATCAAATACTATAAACGTGGTTTACATAAATGCATTACATTAACTGCTAGGGTCACTGGGCCAGTTCAACTAACTCCAACTCACAGTGAGAGGCATTCATCTCCAAAAGGAATTTCAATCAATCAGCAACAGAATTATGGATGTTACATTTAGTGGTTTTAGACCTACACAGAGCAAGTGTTCAATTTGAGGTTGATTGTTCCCATGGGAACCAGAGGCTGTATTCTTCCCAGAACACAGCCCCAGAGTTCAGGAATTTCTAGAATAAGTTATCCTAATAGCTGATCAAATGATCAGAACCAATGATCCAGGGTTAGTGTAATGCCTCATACCAGTCTAGTGAAGGAGAAGCAGTTATACTTAAAATAAAGATGAAAGATAAACTCCACCAAATAGTACTTTGATACTCTAAGGACTATTGGAAAAGCACAGTTCCACACAGTACTGACCCAAGTGGCACACCAAGATCTAGCCCATCACCAGGCATGGATTTCCATGTGGGATTATATGTTAGCAGTGGAACAAGTGTTTGCAAACCTGAAGGAAAATGCTGCCCCTTTTCCAAATGTGAATTCCAAGCGGTGGTATACTAAAGGAAGGCTTAACCTTTGGGAATTACAGCAGCAGCCAGCCCTGGAGTTACCCAGATCCAAAAACATGCTGCAGGCAGAAGTTAAGAACAGTGACAGGGATTTCACTCCCAAATGCCCCAGGCTCTAACTTGGTGCCAAAATTTGTGTTACATAATGTCATTTGCAGACAAACTTGAACTAAACTGCTTCACCAGGTAAAGGGGAGAGATCAAATGCAGAACTTTAGAATACCACTCTGTGTAGCAGCGATATTGAAATTCACGTCAGGCTATTAAAGACATTTCCGTACTCAGAGGGGCCCAAACAATATCACTTCAATTGTACAGTTTTAGGAACAAATACCCAAATATTTAAGGACACAAGAAGGAATCATTTAGCTGCACAGAACTGTCCTGAAAACATCTGGGATGTGCTGGATTTGGTATTTGTTTGAACCCCCACGTCAAAAGTAAGGAACAGCACCAAGTTTCACAATAATGGTTTCTCAGTGGTTTTTGATAACATTTTCAAAAACCATTAAGCAAAAAAAAGGTATTTTAAAACAAAAGCTAAGTGATACAATGTGAAAATGGCAAAAAATACACTCCAAACAGTTTTTATTGCAAGAAACAAAAAGCACACAACAACCTATACAAACATACATATTACTAGCTATAGACAGACAGATGTAGAACATGGCACCATGTTCAGTGTGCAAACCTCGAGCCTACAGGATCTGGAAACGATCATACATTATCTGTACAACACAGAGTCATACAGGAGAGATTCTGGCATATTCAATATGAAATACAATGCATTACTAGGCACAAATACCAATATTCACATTAGAACTCTGCAAATGATGGCATTACCCAGTTTTTACTATGCTGAATCAAATACAATGTATTTACAACATACACTAGGTTTTACTGGAAAATATATTAAGTTAATGTTTGGCAAACTAATAAAAGGCTGCATTGTTTAGAATTAAGTGCAGTGTGTAGGAAAAAAAGTGTGAGATTGTGTTTTTACATACTGCTTTTGATGTTCCACTCACTGGCTCACTTCGACTTCTAGAAGAAGAAATAAAGGTGATCAGAATTTCAATCACTTGTACCCGACACAAAGATTCCAGAACCTGAACACGACAACATTATGCTCCAATACTCTAGTGAATGTGGACATTTACATGTAACATAAACTGTTCTCTCTTGGTACATTCAGTGCAACTAAAAAAAACATCCCCAAATCATATTTCTACATTGTCACAAATCACTCAAGACTTACAGATCTAGAACACAACAGTGCAAGAGGAAGTCCTCAGACATTCTGTCTCTGCTCTCTAAGTATCAAACCCATGAAGTCTGTACTAGAGCTCTGTGTTCTTAAATAATCAATCACCGCAGCATGGGGCAGCTTTGGCCAACATGTACATCCCTGGTGTCACACACAGGCACCAGGTACAGGGCTTCAGTTTCTATGAAAGAACAGTGATCATCTACAAGTGCAAGTTTGCTCAAGTGAAAAACACGGTCACGTGACAAAGGGGCAACATAACAGTGTCAGCAGCAGTCTCTAGAACAGTGGTTCTTTGTGGAAGCCCAAGCACTGTGTTCAGAGATCTACTATATTTAGCCATCAAAGTGCCAAAATATTAAACATGTTACATATGCTATATTGACTAAAAATAGTAGTAGAAATGTCACCTGAAAGTAGTTTCTAGGATTTTGTGCGATTTAGGAGTCCTGTGACAAAAAAAAAGGTCTTAATTGCCAGAATTTGCTACAAGATAATCTTGAAAATGCTACAATATTTTAGGAAATATGTATTACATTTGAAAACTTGCTGAGATTCCACATACTCGTTGGTCTGTACCTGCATGCTCCTCATCATGAACCACACATGCAGCCACTGAGAGAGTTAACAAACAATCCATGCATCATCCAAAGAGTCCCATGAGCAGAAGCAATGCAAAGGCTGCTGGGGAATTTACATGCCAAAGGAAAGACTCAGCTTCCTGCCACTGCTAAACTCCTCCAGGCTCCCAATTATACCTCCTGCAGATGAGGAAGTACATGGAAATACTCTGGATTAATAGTTGCTTCAGCCATTTACTGCAAGGTGAGTAATGCCTTTCTGAAGGCCTCTGCACCATTCCAGCAGACATTCCCCATCCCCAAACATCAATCACCCTACCAGTGGTTTCTGCTGACAAAGAGAAAGCTCATCTGCCTGGTTAATTTTCAACTCTACCACAGCAGTGCTGCTCTTCCCTGATCCCCCCATACCAGTACTGATGGAACCTTTGATGGCAGCTTTGATTCTTTGGAAGGCTTTACAACACCAGGGGAGGTGCACTGACAGGACAGCACTCGGTACAAACTAAAATGAGCCGAGCAAGGCCGTGGTTACAGGCACAATGCTGTGGGGGTGCAGAATCCCGAGGGGGAGCCTGGAAGCATTGCACCAACTGCTGCAGTAACATGCCCCAAGGTTACATGCAGAGCCACATCCACACAGGGCTTTTTGCTTGCAAATGGTTCATGGGTACCAGGATGTTGCTGTATTGTTTGTTCAAGACACACTGTAACTCCTCAGGGTACTTTATTTACTGAGAACCAACATTAGAAAGACATGGCAAAACCACAAGCTAGTATCTCCTGCTGGTGGTGGAGAGGCATGGCTTTAAGGAGGCTGAAAAACATGCCCATTCCAACAGAGCTGATGTAGCTGTTATAGATCTGGACTGTATGAAAACACCAGCAATAATCCTGTAGTCAGGATTGCATTTGAGTATCTGTGATTTCAATCAATACTGAGGACAGAGAACCAGGTGTAAACCTTAGGAATACAGAATTAAAACGTGGAGCACAGATCCCAGCTTGGGTACAGACAGACTCAGTTACAGAAAAGTAACTACTACATTTGATAATGTGCTAAACTGCTTCTGAGATTTGAGTTTGGATAGGATTAACTATTCCTTCATGGTACTTGTACAAAGCCAGTACCCTTTAGGGTACGGCTCTTTTCCTCTTGCCTCAGATACTGTCTTCAGGAAACGCACAGGAATCACTTAGGAATGAAACTTATTTGCATGGTTCACCAGCTGGCAACCTTTGGTCTTTCCTCTACAACTACTATATAACCCCTCTAGATTTGAGGCAGAAAAATACCTGCCATATCCTGCCCTACCTCCCCCAAACACAGGCAACAGTCAAACACCCAGAATCAGACTCTTCTGAGATGGGAACAAATGCTAAGTTTACACTACAATGCACACCTGTCTTTATTAAAAAAGCAGACACATATAATAAGGAATCTCCCCATGTAGAGGAAATTGAATCTCAGAAAAATAAGCCCCAAAACAAACTCAACAGAATCATCTCAAAAGTTACCACTGTTGGTGTCTGAACACCGTGTCCCAGCAGATCTCAAAATCTAAGCCTCCTTTGGGACAGACACACTAAAATCTACCCCATGACAACAAACACCAGCAGCTGCTTCAACAAGCAAGATACAACCCGAGTGCCTCTGTAAGTGCTGCCAATAACAAGGTGGGCACACTGACCCCCCAAAGAAGCCAGTGTTTGGGGTACTTACATAACGTATGTTTTGCTGGTAGCTTTAACTCCTCCAATGGGGATTCTCCTCACAATCACCGATGAGTTCTTGGGAATCAGGGCACTGTCATCGGTGTATTCTGGAAACATCAAATCAGAAAAAAACATCAGTCAATTTGTAATGCATTTAATATGTAATTACAGAGCACTTCGGAGAATCCCTCTGCAGATCTAAAAGCAGAATTTTATTCACAACATCAGGCTTTCATCCTCTCAACACACCAAAAATACTTTCCAAGGAATTTTCAGGTTTGATAAGCAAACACAAGCCACAAGATCTTTTTCAGTTTTTAAAGTTAGTTTGAGTGCCAAGAGCCAAATGGTTTCAAATGACACTAAATCAGGGTCTGATAACGCATGAGGTTCTTCCCTGATCTGTTTTAAGTTGGTTTTGCTTCTGTCTGGCTACAAACCCGAGATCTCTGGAGAAAAACAAACCATAGCCAAGCCTCACCGCATAAAACAGAATCTGAAGTCTGTCACTGCTTGTCCTGAACAAACCAGGCTTTGGGTAAAGCAGGGAAACTCTGCACCAGTGCTTTCAGTGTGTTACGTACACCTGACTCCCTTCTGCTGCTGTGCTCAGGCCTGGCAGCACAGCAGAGCCACCAGCTCTGTGCTTGGAGCTGCACCATCCCCAACCATGCTGGGCAGCTGCTCAGGGACTGACCGAGAAATGCAACTGAAACTGGCAGCACTGGAGTTCGGAGCACAGAAACCTGGGGGGTTCGGAGCTTGCTTTCACAAGTAGGGCAGAAGTGGCGCAGATTGAAGTGGTAGCTCCCCCCTTTACTGGATGGTACCACCATCCAGTCTGAATTAACCAAAGGGATACAAACTCTTTCCATTCGCTTTCTGTAGAGAAGAGAGACTCAAATGAAATGACTTCTGGAGGCAGCCTTGAAAAGCCTTTGGAAACGGCATGTTTTCCTGGAGTTATCCCTGCTCTGCCTTGGCCTGTACCATGCTGGTTGTCCAAAGACAAGAAAAGCCTCCTGACCTTTTACATAAGACCCTAACAAAAATCCCACTCTCAGGCACACTTTGAGTAAGCTTCAAATGCAAAGATCTCTCCATGGGAATGGTTTTTATACTGACCTTACACAAACTGGCTATGACTAAATATTGTACGGCCCCATGAGCAGCCCTTCCCTGAGATGTGCCTGCAGTGTTAAGTGATTCCAATCCCTTACCTTCGCAGCCTGAATGAGAACACCAGTCTGAAACCCGGAGTTGCTGTGTATCTAGTCAAGCTCCGTCAGGATGAGTTTGCTCAGTGATCACACACAAAATATGAGTATCTCACAATTTATGCTCCATTTTTCAGTGTATTATTCCTACAGGCAGGAACTTCCCTTAGACTAAAACATACCTAGCAGAAGACACCACTTCAACCATGAAATTAAAATTTTACTTCTATTTCCAACTAACAGAACATTTCTTCAGAAAACTGAGAAATCATTTGGCTGAAACTAATTCTTGATCTTCCCCCCAGGGAACCAAACAGCAAGATTCCTCTAGACTGCAGAGGAGTTTAAAACTGTGGGTGAAAGGACTAGCAACGACAGAAACAGCAGTTCTTACAGAAGTCACATCCCGACACAAGCCCTAGAGCTCTGCTCCTCACACAGCCACCCATCAAAAGAGGGGCACTGGGACTTTCTGATGGAGAAGGAGCTCAAGCAGTGCTGAGGCTGAGACAAACACCTGGAAGATGGTGCCAGCTGCACTTCTAGAAGCCCAACGCAGCTGTTTCTACTTGTGGAACAGAGTTAAAAAAAACCGTATTCTTTCTTTCTTTCTGGTCCAGATCACAAATCACTGGACTGTGATTTCAGAGATACAAGATAAGCAACAGTGGCTCCACAAAAAGGCTTTCAGGCTAAATTGGCATCTCCCAACAGGAACCTGCTCCTCATGGGCAGCAACATCAGCTGGCAGAGACCCACAACTCCCAGGACCTGCACAGCCCTGTCACTGTCTTGCCACGACTCCACAGCCCAAGGTGAGCAGTGAGGCCAACTCCACACAGCTACTGCTCACACTTGTGCAAGCAGAGCCCCAACAGAAACGCTCAAAGCTGGAGGCAGCACGCCCATACATTACAAACTTGTTTTACCACCACTGATGGCCAGGAAGTGGCTACTGGATTTTGTCAATCTGAGCTGTGATTAAAAGTAATACTCAACTAACCCAAAATGCCTGCAAAAACTAAGAAAGATCTGGATATTAAAGGCAAGAGCAGAAAAACCACAGCAGTCTAAAACTTGCTATTTACCCTACAAGAGAACAGCAGCTTGAAAGAGTCAAAAAGAAGTATTTAAAGGCATGAATGGAGGCAGGCTAGTTCACAGCAGCTACCCTGACAGCTCTCTCACACTGACTTCGAAATCTGACATCAACCACAGCACCAGTGTCCATGACTTTCTTACAGCAAAGTGCAAAGAGCTCAGATTTGCTCTCACGTTGATGCTGCTTCACACTGTATATGCAATTTAAAAATCCCACTTCTTAATTCATCTATTACAAGAATTTCTGCGAGTTTTAATAATTTGTGTTGTATATACACTATAAACAAGTTATTGACAGAAGCTCCCACGTTATTTTCTTGCCTGCTTTCATCCTCTGTTTTGTCTGACTGCACTGCTCAAGTAGCTCTGAGCACTCTGAGAAGTTTTTCACCCAGGTGAAGCACAGAACTCACCAGGAGTCCTTGGAAGGCAAATCTAGGTGTGACAGGGCAGGGAAAAGCCTTGCTAAGCAGCTGTGAGGCTGCTGGGGGAAGGATGTGCAGGTAGGAGCTGGAATGCCGGCCAACACGCCAGGCTGACCCCACCAGAAGTCAGGGAATTCCCTAGAACACACTTTCTCCCTGGACAGGAATTGTTAACTCTGTTCTCATCACTACCACTCACTCACTTTGTGACAAGTCATTGCTGGAGCTGGCTCAGAAAGCAGCCTTGAAACTTCCCAAGTAACAGACCGGGCCACTCCTGCTGGATTTTCTGCTTCCCCTGGAACAGGCATCACTGATCTCATCTGCAACAGGCAGATCATCACTTCTGGAACAAGCTGGCTCAGGAGGCCAAACAGCCCAGGCAATCTCCATTTGCACTGTTACACGCAGCACTGTGCCCCACAAGAGCCCCTGCACTGCTCTGCAGGGATGAGTCAATCAAATCCACCCTACTTCCAATCATTAATCGGATTACACCGCCCGCCCCATGCCTTAAGGTCCTCTTGGCTCTGGTGTGGTGCCAGCATGGGGCTGAAGTAGCCAAGCACTGTTCTCCCTTAAAACCACTCATCCATCCCACACCAGTTCAGAGGCACAGTTTTGGATTTATTTTCTTTGTATTTTGCCCTGCAAGTAAAGCACATTTTCCAAGTATTCTGATTAAGAATGTCACAGAACAGGAAGGAGCACTCAAGAAACCTCAGTTCTGGAGCTGGCAGCTCTTCCACAATATTCTGGCAATATCTATTAAACGAAGACAGGTAAAAAGTCCAGGTCCAATGAAATGAAGGCAAGTTTAAAAGCACCATTCTTGAGCACAGGTTTTACAGAACACGCCTTAATAGCAAGCATGCAAGAGGAACCCCCTTCATAAAACAGGTCCCACCCACTCACTCTGCATTCCCAGAATCTTATACAGTTCATCATTCCCTTTTTTTCCCACTGATATTTAAAATCCTGTTTACTTTTAGCTTATATCAGCAGTTCTTCTATTACTAGCTTCCCATTAAGAAAAGTAACAGCTCTTGAACTGCAAAAGCTTGCAAGACCTTGGAGCAATCTGAACACACAGGACATCTTCACTCTTGGCTCACCTTGTTCTTTCCAAGATCATTCTAACATTTACTCAGGACTCACGAATGGACAAAGTTATAAAAACTCGATACTTATGTCCACATAAAAGAATTCCTAACATCCCACTTAGGCAGAATACCCTGGTCTACTTTTTACTTTCATTTCTGCAGGTTCATTTAAGCATCCACATCTGATTAATAAAAGCAGAAATTCACATTTGTGCATATATACCAAAGATCTGACAGACACAAATTTCTGAAATGCGCTCTCTAGCTATGCTCTGCAAACCACAGGGGGATTTTTGCCTTTTCACATGGAAAACACCCTTAGGAAAGCTTCAATAAGCATCTGTGTCACTAATACAGAATTTAAAATTACGTATTTTATATGGTTAAATACTCATAATTTCATACTCATTTTGCAGAGGTTAAAGGGCAACACAACCTGCCCATACGACTCAGGATAATACTTCTTTAACTTCAGCTTGAGGCAACACCACATTTAACAGCTCCTACTGAGGCAAACACGTCTCCTTCCCTGGACTCTGGTTACACATGAAAACAAAGTAACACCGCGGTAAATCTTGTAATGAAAGATGCTGCAGTAACATTTATGAGCTGACGCCTGCGAGCATCTTTTTCCTCCTAACAACCTTGCTTTCTGTTCACCTCCTACAACAAAATCCGTCTCTTTGGCCTATTTCAAAGCACTTGTTGTTGTGGTGCCCATAACGGGGCTCCATCACAGCTGCTTCCCAGGCACGGCTCTGTTTTTCAGGCTCTTTCTCACAGCTCGGACCAGCCCGGGGTGACGTCAGCCGCATCTGGGAGCCCAAAGTGCCCCAGCAACTCAGGACACAGCCCAGGGACCCTCCTGCAGCACAGCCCTCAAAGCGGATCAAACTCGGTATTCAAAAGCTTGCGACAATTTTATTCAGTCCTATTAGAAAAATCCAAGACTTCTGAGCTGTGTCTCGACCTACGCTTATCACGCAACACAACAGCATCCCCAGGACCCCTAATGCTGTGCTGTGAAGTCTCTTCACACTCTCCCGGAAATAACTTAAATATCTGTAGATAAACAGATGTTTTAAGTCCAACTCCTCTGAAGGTCAGGGCTGAAGCTACAGAGCATTCTGTTTAAGCTTCAATACGTAACACAGAAAGAGAAAAAAACCACCAGTGCACCTGTTAAAGAAAAGACTATTGAGACACAGAACCACGGGGGGGGGGAATAAAAAGTTTTAACGTGGAAGGAATGAAAACACAATTCTTTTTATTTCTGAAAAGTCACACCCCAAAGTCTTTAATCACATTCAAACTTATCAAGATGGCAGATTACCAAATTAAAGCATCATAGTAACAGAAGCCCATATTCACATCTCAGAATCAATCACTAT
Organism: Dasyornis broadbenti; assembly: GCA_013397935.1. Taxonomy (NCBI): domain Eukaryota; kingdom Metazoa; phylum Chordata; class Aves; order Passeriformes; family Dasyornithidae; genus Dasyornis; species Dasyornis broadbenti. Next base: position 112,675 of record VZRN01005357.1, read on the forward strand.
TTATTAGACTTAAGAGAATTTATGACTTCCCGAAGAAAGTTTCTTACATATATTCAGTGTAAATGTTCTGCCATAAAACTTGAGGACTGCCCTGATACAGCAAACAGTAAGTGCCAGGAAGGAAAAAAAATAAATTAGACAAGAATGATGAAATGATGCTCAACAGTATCCAAATGACGGTGTCTTTTGTTTGGAAAACTTACATTAGCCAGGAATTCCCGACAGTAATTTTGATACAGAGAACGCTGCTTGTGCAAGAGGTCTGCAGAAATTGTAATTCACTGATACTCGATACAAATTGTTGCTTCTAAGCAATTACTGCAAAAGACACTTGCTTTCAATGAAAGGCGGGTAAAAAAAGCTGCAAAGCAGCTTCAATGAAGTGGAACAAAAATAAATTGAAGACGAAGTTCACCACTTTTTTTTCCTTTTTTTTCCCATTTAAATTAGACATGCGTTCTGTTCCTATCACCTTCACAATTCTCTGCCAGATTTCAAAGGAAACTGGCAGGTTTGTTATGATAAGACATCCTTCCCCCTGCGTTTTACCTACAACTCCAGGTTGTTACCTACAAACCTAAACTTTTGTAGCGCCATCGCACACGACCCCGTGCTCCGCACACAGAACAGCTCAGACGGTGTTGTAAGAGCAGCAGCTACAAAGAAACAGCTCTGAGACCACAGCAGCCATAGCTCCATCACCGCAGCACCGCTGCCCCCAAACCCCACGCACCTTCTTTGGTCTGCGCGTTGGTGATCTGCAGGTCGCAGTCGGCCGCCTTCAGCTTCTCCCGGCCCATGATCTGGCGCTTGAGGTCGCTCAGGGAGATGTGGAGCCCGTCGAAGGTGACCGTGTCATAGTTGAGCTTGGAGGAGAACTTGTAATGCACGCACGACATGGTGGGGCGCGGGCGGCGCCCGCTCTGGCGCGGCGGGGCCGCGGGGGTCGGGCAGGGCCCGCGGGG
>VZRN01005357.1:117047-153185 GCA_013397935.1 Dasyornis broadbenti
TTTTTTTTTTTTTTTTCCCCAAAGAAAGCGAACCCGCCGCCCCCGTCCCCGCTTGCCACTAGAGGTCATTTGAGCACCAGGATCGGGACCGGCAGCGGCTCCTGCCCTGGGCAGGGTCACCTCTCCCTATCCCAGGCTGCTCCAAGCCCCGTCCAGCCTGGCCTTGGACACTGCCGGGGATCCAGGAGCAGCCACAGCTGCTCCGGACAACCTGTGCCAGGGCCTCCCCACCCTCACACGGAAGAATTTTTTCCTAATACCTAATCTAACAGTTGAGAGGCACCTCTCCTTGTCCCGTCACTACATGTTCTTGTAAAAAGTCCCTTTCCAGCTCTCCTGGTGCCCCTTTAGGCACTGGACGGAGCTCTGAGGTCTCCCCAGAGCCTTCTCTTCTCCAGGCTGAACAACCTTCCAGCTAAAGAAAGCCCTGGTGCCTCTTTTGGGTCCTTGTTTCCATTCAGAAGGGCAGGAAACGTCCCCCTGGTCACACAGGGTCACATCGAGAAGCAAAGGCAGTAACAGCTCGTGCCCAGCACAGCCCCACACACGCAGCGGTCGCGGTGCCCTGGCTCCAGTGGCTGCAGACGGTGCCTGCCCCGGGCAGGGAGCAGCCGGGACGGTGCTGGGCTGTCCGAGCGCCCTGCAGAGAGCAAACCCCGCCGGGCACCGCTGACCGGGCACTCGGCAGCTCCTGTGCTGCTCGCGGTGCTGCCAGCTCCCGGGGGAGCACCAGCACTTCCGTCCCATCCTGAGCACTCCTCAGCCCCTTCTGCCCAAGGTCCTTGCCTCCAGCCTTTCTTGCTTCCCTGATCTCCGCCCTCTGTGGAGCCTCTTGTCTGCATCCATCCACTCACACACATCAAAGCAGCCCCAGCTTCTCTCCTCGTTCCTAACTTCTCAATACATTTTAAATCAGAATTAATTAGAGGGATCAAAGGCCCCTTCTCCCTGTCCTCTGGAGCCCTCCCTTGCCAGCCTGGCCGTGCCCGGCTGGCTGCACACGGCAGCTATCACCGGATGCAGATGCCGAGGATCAGGAGAGGGAGAGCCAAAGCCGAGCACTGCTCCTCCGCAGCTCCCTGCACGGCTGCACTAATCGCTCGGGAGACAGTGCTGAGTTTGTGGAATTGGCTGGTGATGGGACCATGGTTGACTTTATCCCTCGATCCTGCCTGTCTTTGAGTCATCTTCCTTGTGAGTCACCAGCAGCCGTTAATCCCTTGGAGATAACGGCCTCATCCAGCTCCTTTCGTGCAGGTACTGCTGCCTCTGCGCTTCAAAACAGGGAATAAATCCGTGTGAGCTGAGGGAGCACTCCAGGACACACTGTGGCGTGGCTTGTCACGCCAGCCCCGTGTCACCTGGGGAGCCAGCCTCGCCAGAGCCAGAGCTCTCAGCCACTGCTGCTCAGCAGGGTCAGAGTTCCTGCCTCCCCAGAGCCATTGACCCCATGGGCAAACACCACCAGTTCTTCCTCTCCTCCAAGGCACTGGCGGTCTCCTCTGCATCCGCAGAAGCAGGACCAGCAGGACCCCCTGTGCCTGGTACACCTCCCTCAGCGAGGGGGAGCTGAAATCCAGCATGATTTGTGCCGTTTATTTTAAAACCTTCTGTGCATCTGTCGGTGAATTGTTCCTGCTTTAACTTCTCCCTTTGTTAAAATGTGTGTTTTATCCCCAGCTTAAACCTCTCTCGGTTACACAACTGCTTATGCCATCCATCACCAGAAGCTTCCCACGTGGCACTTGGAGACCTCAGCCGAGTGGTCTTTGACCCCCCCTGACTCACCTCTCTAATCTCTCCTGCAGTGAGGCACAGGTGAGCCTTGGGTGCTGCCTGCCCCGATCCCGCCTGCCAACATTCCCACAGAACCCGCCCCGGCAGCGAGCTCAGCGCCCAGTGATGCTGCTCTGCTTTTCCCAGCTTTCCCACCCACCCGCAGGGTGGGACACCCACCTGTGCTGGCCTCACCCGTGCCATCAGGGATGGTGTTCTCCTCCTCTGCCAGTCTCCCTAACCCAGGCAGTGGAAGCCACATTTGTATGCAGCGTTTGAGATCAATTAAATTGAATTCTAATTATTGTATATCACAAATTAGCAATTTCTACCCTGCTAATATTAATTGCTAACATGATGATAAGGCGTATCAGGCAGTCAGGACGGAGCAGGCGTTTGCTTGCTTGGGGATATGTCTGCGAGCAGAAATTGCTGCAAATATGGATATCCCACAGCTGGGAGATGTTCCTGGGCTGGGGCTGCTGAGGTTTGCATTCAGCCTCCCGCCTGGCCAGGGCTGGAGCCAAGAGCGGGCTGGAATTGCCAGTGCTCGGCTTGGCTTCCTCAGGAAGGGACACTGAACCACGGGGTGGGTGGTGAAGAAGTGTCTGCTCCCTCCTCCCCAGCTCAGGGAGTTTGGGTGTATCTTGTTGCATTTGTGGAAAATTCAATAAAAAATAACAGCGGCTGGTTGCTTCTTGAGAAACCGCTCCCTAATCCCATCCCAACACCCCTGGGATGTTCTTCCTCTGGACAGAGGGCAGTGGCAAGATCAGCGTGGGGCAGGAGACCCAGCGTCAGCATGTTTGTCTCATCCCATGAAGTCGCTGTAGTGACCTTCACCTCTGCCAGGCTGGAACCACAACTAAAACCCCGCTGGGACTGTGGGGATGGGCGCTGGTGGCTGTGGAGATGAGCAAGCACACCCAGCTCCAGCCAAGGCCTGCGACTGGCGTTCTGCTTCAGCAGGACCAGCTCTGAGCTTGTCACAGACGCTGGCAGGTGCTGGCTGCCACAGAGTCCTCACCCTGTCAGACACAACACGCTCAACATCCTTACATCACACGGGGAAATCCGTGGAGATCAAAGCCGAGGCAGCTGGACGCTGTGGATAAGCACATCCCTTGCGAGAGTTAATCAAGGACACAACAACCCCTGCAGCTGTGGAATGAACCCAGACCGAGCCTTGGAGGGGTCCTCGGGCACAAAGCTGGAGATTTGCAAGGAAACCCTTCTCAAGGAGGCTGCTGCGGGTCCCTCAGTGCCCCTGGACGTGGCTGGGCCTGTGGGGGCTTCCGGGAGGGAAGCCAGGAGCACAGGGTTGTCCCTGACAGCTGGAGCAGCAGCTGGAATAAGTCCTCGGCATGTTTCTGTGCCGGGACGGAGCAGGGAGGCTGGAGGCAGACAGAGAGGGCTGTGGTGCTGGGCTGGCTGGTGGCACTGTCACTCATCCCCCTGGGACCTGCATTCCCCGAGGGGCTTGTCCCCGGCAGGCTCCGCTCACCTGCAGCTGCAGTGATTTAGCACCAATGAGGTAATTTTGTCCCAAGGGTTATTTATCTGTCTATTGAAAAACCACAGCCCTGCGTGAGTCACCAGGCTGCACTACAGCCCTGTGATGAATTACACTTGGACACATGCTAAATGACATTTACCAATAAATTTATGCAGATTTCTCCTGTAATCCTTCTCCTCATCAAAAGTAGTAATGCCTTCTCTAATGCAAATGAACTGCGAGAGCCTCACCACATCAAACAGGAGCTGGGCTGAGTAGTTCGGGATTCAGAACGATAATCGTCATTGTGCTCATGAATAACCATTTCCTACAGATGAATATTCAACAAAGCCGTGGCAGAGCCTGGTGGCTGCTGCCAGAGCCCCCTCCGAGGCCTGTCCCGCTGCCCGTGTCCGGCGGCTCCAGCCGGCCCTGCAGGCGGATTTCCCGCTCCTTTCCCTCTGCGCTCCACAGCTCCAGGTTTAATGGGCTCCTCTGAGGGGCTCAGAGTGGGTGCAGAGCAGGGCCAGATCTGCAGCTTCGTGGGTGCTGTGCTGACCTCTCCTGTCCATCCCATAACCTCCCCTGGCATCCTCAGCTCAGCCTGGGCTCCCTCATGGGGCCACCCACCCCATTGTCAAGACAGGGCTCAGCCCATGCCTGTGGCACCCACCCATTCTCTTGACCAGCACTTCAGTGGCCCAGGGTGCCCAGAGCAGCTGTGGCTGCCCCTGGATCCCTGGCAGTGCCCAAGGCCAGGCTGGACAGGGCTTGGAGCAGCCTGGGACAGTGGAAGGTGTCCCTGCCGTGGCAGGGTATGGAACGAGATGGGCTTTAAGGTCTCCTCCAATCCAAACCAGGATTCTCTGATTCTTTCTCTGGAGACCCTGCAGAAACACGACAGCGTCTGCTCCTTCAGCTCCCGATCCCAACCCAACCCCATCCAGCTGTGTTGCAATGAAAGGCTCTGGCTCCCCAGCTGCTTCCCTGGAGAGGGCAGGAGCAGGCAGGCGGAAAGGCTGGGACACCAGGACAGGCCTGGCTGCCTGGGGACATCCCCAGCACCCAGGGGGAAGCACTTACCCCGTAACGCTCCAGGCTGTCCCCGGGCTGCGCACCCCAGGGCTCACTGAACACCCCAGGGGTGCTGGAGGGGGGATGCTGAACGTGTAGAGCCCTTAGGCACCTGCGATCAGTAGGGTTCACATTTTTATTCATTTAGAGATGATTGCATTCTGAGCAGCGATGATCTAAGCTAATGAACCGCCTGCCACTTCGTGGCTTGGCAGGAAAAGTCGAATTGCTGAAGTTGTGGGCTTTTTCCTTCAATCCAAAACACAGACAATATGGAAATAAATTATTTCTTTCACAGTTCTTTAATATAATTTTCTCTTTTCTGGGTTTCATGCCCTGTCATCCTGGCAGTCTCAGTTAACCCAGGGCAGGGGCAGCTCCAGCATTCCAGAGAGTTCCCTGCCACCTGGATCAGCAGTGAGGACCGGGAGAGGAGCCAGGAGAGGCTGCAGCCGAGGCTGCTAAAGGGGCTGCCTGGGAGAGGGGCAGCAGTGCAGGGCACTTGCTCCATCTTAGCTGAGAAAAGCTGCCCCAAACGCTTCTTTTGGAGCCCAACAGCACCGGCTGTGGGGTTTCTGTGATCTCAGAGGTTAAAAGGCACTTGAGCCCTGAGGTGAGAGGCCCTGGGACACACTGTGACAGTGATCTAGGGCTTCTCCACTCACCCTGAGCCAGCTCAGGGCCCTTCTTCTATTTGTTTTTCTTGTTATCTCTGTGAAATAAATACGAAGAGGATTTAAATTCGGGCTCTCAACCCAGAATTTGCTGCTGCAGGACCAGCAAACGGGGAGCTTGGGTTTGTGATTGCCCAACTCCCAACTCAGGAGATGTTTTCATATTACCTGTTCCTCATAGAAAGTTCCTACCTGCCACAACTGGAGGGAAAATAACCTTGGAAATGCACGAAAAACACCCCCAGAGGACTGGGGGGTGCTGGGGAAAGTGGCAGCCCACCAGGTGCTTGCCAGGAGCCATCGTAGCCACCCTGGCTGTGCCTGGCAGTGATGTGGCCACGCACCACCAGGGGAAGAGCTGCACCCGCTGCTGCCATCCTGCACTCCCTGCTGCCGTCCTGCACCCGTTGCTGCCATCCTGCACCCACTTCTGCCATCCTGCATCCCCTGCTGCCGTCCTGCACCCACTTCTGCCATCCTGCACCCCCTGCTGCCATCCTGCACCCGCTGCTGCCATCCTGCACCGCCTGGGCACAGTGCCTGGGTGAGGGCTGTTGTCCTACAAAGCTCGTGGGGCTGCTCCAGCCATGCTGGATATGCTTCCCCGCCATCCCACCACCATCCCGAGTGCCCAGCACTGCCTGGAGTCACAGCTCCCGTCTTTCCTGTGCCAACTTCGCCTCTGTCACTGTTGCTTCACCAAGATTTCTGAAGATTCGGGCTCAGAAATCCTGCCCTTTGTATAAACATTTTAATTGCAAGTTTCCGGGACTTCTTTCCTAAGATAAACACATTTTAATTGCAAATTGCTCGTGCTGTCTTTACCCACCCCCCAACACTGCCGGCAGCTGCTGGGTTTAATATTTAATGAAACTGTCTCTGGGCTGAGCCTGATGCAGCAGCAGGGCTGGGGGACACTGGAGCACCCCGAGAGTGCCTGGAGTGAGCCACGGGGGCAGCCTGGGATGCAGGAGGGGGGCAGCTCCTTTGTCCTGCAGAGTCACCGCCGCTGGGGTGACCCTGGCCCAAGGACCTGGCGCTTGGAGCACAGCAGCGGTGCCCCTGTGGTCACCTGTGGTCACTCGCGGTGAGTGTTTCCCACCCAGCCGGTGCAGGGAGGCTCTGGGCTGGTTCTGGGCTGGGCCCCCATGGCAGAGGGTCCGGGAGCAGCCGCCTGCCCCTCGCTTCCCAGCAGCCACATCCCCGGGCACAGCCACCAGCGGAGCCTCCGTGTCCCCGTTCCTGGAGCCGCCCCACGACGAGGAAACGCCATGAGCTGCTCATGTGGCGTCTCACGTGCCACCACTCGCAGGTCGGGTCTCTGGGCTCGAGGCACCACGTGTGAGAGCCCTGCCAGCACTGAGCCACCAGAGCTGCGGCCACAGCTGGGCCTTTGTCACCTCTGAGGTGGCTGCATGGCTTCTCCGGTGACAGCCCGGCTGAGGCCAGAGCTGGCAGAGCTCAGGGAGCATCCACAGGGAGCTGTCTCGGTGCTGTGCCATGGGGGAGCTCTGGTGGCCCCCGCTGCCAGCCCAGGGACGCTGCTGTGGCTCGTGTGCCCAGCTGCCACCCTGCCGGCCTGAGTGGCACCGCACGGGCTGCCCTTTCCAGGCATGGCTGCCACCGCAGCTCCCGGGGAACCGGCTCTGCCCGTGCTGCGGGCTCTGGCTCCAGCACAGCTCCTTGGTTTGTTTTAAACCCACCCTGCACCACCAGAATCCCACATAGGAAACCAGCTAAAAGCTCCCACTGCTCTGCCTTTTATTCCTTCACATTTTTTCCCCCTTTTCTCTCTTCAAATCTTCCTTTGAAACCCAAACTTCCTGCAGTTTGAAATGGACAATCAGGCCGCCCCGGCAGCTGCAGCCCAAGAGCTTCAGCTCTTGGCAGGAGGATCAGGACTACAAAACTATTTCTTTGAGGCAAATTATGCATTCATCCAGCTCATTTGAAACAAAATATGATTTGCAATTTAACTTTCCATAATGAGCTCCTGCTATTATACCGTTTCCATAATGGCTGGTTTCATTGGAACAGATTGTTGGTGCACATGGTTTACAAAACATTTTCAATGCAAGCCCCGTTTTTTCTTATTTTAAATAGCAACAGCTGCTAAGCATGATAATTATTGTATTTTATCAAAATAAACTTACCGAGTTGCTTCTTGATGCCACTTGTCACCGTTTTCCAGCAGACCTGCAGGTTATTAGAGAAGCTGAAACTTTAAATCAGCGAAGTGAGAGCAGCACCTCATCCAACTCCCTGCCATGGGCAGGGACACTTTCCACTCCCCCAGGCTGCTCCAAGCCCTGTCCAGCCTGGCTTTGGACCCTGCCAGGGATCCAGGGGCAGCCACGGCTGCTCTGGGCACCCTGTGCCAGGGCCTCATCATCACAGGGAAGGGTTTTCTCCTAATTTAATCTAAACCTACTCTCTGACTGTTTGAAGGCATTCCTCCTTGTCCTGTCACTGCATGCTCTTGTAAACAGTCTCCATCTTTCCTGCGGGTTCACTTTGGGTACTGGAGCACCAGGAGCAGGCAATGAGAGCCTGGGGTAATTAATTCCTGATTGCATTTACCTGCATCACTGTTTCCCATGGTGTTCCCAGGGCACCCGTCAGGGCTCCCCCAGCTCAGGAGCAGCCCCAGAGCTGCAGCCACAGGCACAGAGCTCCCGTCCCCAAACACCCCCAGCTCCCGCTGACCTTATCCAGCACCAGCTCAGGTGGTGAAGGAGGATTTTCTCCTCTGGTGAGTGGAGGGAGGTTAATGGTAGAGGGACAGGAGTTTATTAGTGAAGAGAAGGTCAAAGTCTTATTTGTTGAAAATTTTCTGGGGAACTTTTGAGAGCTGGGTTTAGTGGCTGTGGTCTGCTGGAGGTTTATGGATGTGCAGGATAAGGATGCTGGAGAAGCTGTTCCAGCCCCCAGTGAAAGGCTGCCCTTTGCAGCACCTCAGCGTTTGGATTTCCATGACATATGGCAATGGCACCGCAGAAACCATTACTGTCCATCAGGTAAATAATCAACACACCATATAAACGGCTTGGCCTTAGCCAGACTCTCATGAGCTACAGCAAACAGTAAAAATCCCCCAAAAAATCAAAGCCAGAAAGGACAAAGGATGACGTTGAGGAAGGAGCAGCAGGAATAGGGAGCTTCCCTTGCAGCAAACTGCAGAGAGGGCAGTGCGTTTGTCCCGGTGTAGGTGTGGAATTAGGGAAAAAAGGGTGAAAAGCAAAGCTCTGTGCTGCAGCCAGGACCCAGCTGCCATTTCCCCTCAGCGGGCTCCGTGCCAGCACCAGCTCCCGCAGGCTGACAGCGCTGCGCTGCCGGGTTTGTCATCACAGCACCAACACAGCAATTAAACCCCTCCCTGGGGAGGCAAACGGGAGCAGCAGCCCACGGGGACCGGCAAACCAGGGCCCCAGCCCTGACTGGGAGCCATCTCCAGTTCCACCAGCTCCAGCCGGGTCCCTTCGTGTCTGCAGGGCTGGACCAGCGCCCACCAGGGCAGCACCCAGCACCCGGCCCTGCATCCCCGCCTTGCCCAGCCGTGTTTCACCTGCGCTGAGCTGTGAGTGACCCCGAGTGACAGCCCCTGCTGTACCTGACACTGACCCCTGAGTGACCCTGAGTGACCGCCCCTGCTGTACCTGACACTGACCCCTGAGTGACCCTGAGTGACCGCCCCTGCTGTACCTGACACTGACCCCTGAGTGACCCTGAGTGACCGCCCCTGCTGTACCTGACACTGACCCCTGAGTGACCCTGAGTGACCGCCCCTGCTGTACCTGACACTGACCCCTGAGTGCCCCTGAGTGACCGCCCCTGCTGTACCTGACACTGACCCCTGAGTGACCCTGAGTGACCGCCCCTGCTGTACCTGACACTGACCCCTGAGTGACCCCGAGTGACCACCCCTGCTGTACCTGACACTGACCACAGGTTTGCCGTGATGTCATTCGGGATGCATGGTCCTTACTCCTCCTGCCCGTGGGATCATTCCAAGGGCAAGGACTGAATCACTCCAAGGCTTCTGCTCCGGCCAGTGGAGCCCACACGCTCATTTTGCAGTGTTTACAGTGCTCCCACGATGATCTAACGCTGCACAGAGTCATTGTGGGATAAATATAGAGCACTGCAGCACCGTAAATCAGCCTGCTCAGGAGCAAGGGCAGCATTGGGCTCACTGGTGGGATGTGGGGCCGCTGGCACCCGGAGAAGGAGGAGCAGGAGCACCCGCACGTGACAGACACCCGGCACCTGTGACACCAGCCTGGGCTGTCCTGCCCACCACGGAGGTGGCTCCAGGACCCATGCCCCGCGGCTCGGCGTGGCTGGCGACGGAACGGCGCTGGCAGCCACGCGTGGACGATGGGCTATCGTACTGTTTATCAAGGTCCGGCGGAAAGAAAACAAGGTAATGGGGCATTTGCTGATTCAATTCGTTGGATTTGAACAAATCTTTTTAATCCTCCTCCCCCGGGGATTGGAAAGGTCAGGAAATAGGCAGAATGTGCACTTTCAGGTATTGAAATTAAACTTGTTAAGAAATCCATATTGATTTGCACTTCTCTGAGAAATATTGAAGCCTCCGGATTTAGCCTGGGTATTGATTTTCTCTTCCAGGGGAAAGACATCGGCACAAAGGGAAGATATTACACGTGGCAGTAAACACCTTCAATCACTGCCCGCTCTGCCTCCACAAACACAAACAAACGGCCCCGGCACTGCGGCTCCAGCTCTGCACCGCAGCGTTTCTGTGCCCCGAGGGTGCTCAGACCCTGCCTGGACAGGGGTCGGTGCCCCACGCCTGACAGGGTTGAAGAGGCATTTGGGAAGTGCCCTTAAGGCCATGGTTTAGCTTTTGGTCAGCGCTGATCAAAACCAATTGTTCGGGAAGATCGAGATGGTCAGCGTAGGAGCCTTCCTACAGAACTGCCCCGCTCTGTTCTATTCTGTGTTTAGCACTGCCAGCCCTTTCACTGCTTGTTTTTAAATATTGCCCTAAGATGGGGGTGCAACTCTCCTTTGACTGTTTTTAACACATGCAATCAGCAACTACGGCAATTAAGAGGCCTAATTAGCATCTGAATCAGTCTTCTCGAACAACCCCCTTTGCAATAGTAGCAAATAAGGGTGAGGCACTTGAAATCCTTCCCTGGGAGGGTGGGCAGGCCCTGGCACAGGGTGCCCACAGCAGCTGGGGCTGTCCCTGGATCCCCGGCAGTGTCCAAGGCCAGGCTGGACACTGGGGCCTGGGACAGGGGAAGGTGTCCCTGCCATGGCAGGGGTGGCACTGGATGAGCTTTAAGGTCCCTTCCAACTCAGAGCATCCTGTGATTGTGTGAAGAGCGTGCCTGCAGCCCCATGCCGAGGGACAGGCAGCCCTTGCTGAGGCTGTTTGTGGAGCTCTGGGGAGGATTTCACTCCAGCAGAGCTCCTGTGCCAGGTTTCCCAGTGGCCTGCCCATTATTCCCAGAAGGATGCGGATGTGCCCCATGAGCAGCCACGCTCTGGCTTCGGGCAGCAGAGGCAGGGCGAGGCTGCTCAGACTCACACACGGCACACCAGATGTTCCCCTTGTGCTGAGAGTGGAGTAAACAAGAGTCCCGCCGGCCCCAGAGCACCCCTGGGGACCCTGGGGGAATCTGTCACTTCTGTCAGAAGGTTAAACAAGATTTCAATTAAGTGACACATCCTCACAGACCGGCTGCTTCAAAACTGCCTCCGCTTAGACGAGCTCTGCTCAGGCGGGAGAGTTTAAAGCCAAACCTCTGGCTGCTCACACGCTCCCGGCAGTCCCAGGCTGACCTCCCTCCTCCCTGCCGGCCACGGTGCGCAGTTCTCCAGTGCCCACAGCAGGGTCAGTGCGACCTGTTCACCAAGGAACTTGCCAAACTGGACAATTTTATTGTTTTTCTCATGGATCTCCCAGCCATTAGGGAATCACACCCCATCCGCACGCGGCTGCAGCCGCTCCCGCAGCACCACGGTCGCGCGTTGCCCCCTCGGCTGTGCCCAGACAGTCATCTCTGACTGCGTGTGTATCAACTGTAGGGAAATAATTCATTTTCTTGCAACATTAGAGGTGAATTAAACGCTGGATACTTGCTACCAGTCACTGGAGTAATTCTGCTCCTGAGTCCTTTCATGGCCTGGAAGGAAGGAAGGAAGGAAGGAAGGAANATCTCTATTTCACAGAAATGGGAGGACCAAGCAAGGAAGGAAGGAAGGAAGGAAGGAAATAAGCCCTTTCGAGACCACAGAAAATTGCAAAAGGATGTTTCTTCCAACCCGACATGACAAAATTGAGTTCCAAGCTATTTAATGCATGCACGAAACGCCATAGAGGAACCCAGCCCAAGCACTCCATCCAGCACGACAGGGAAAGGGGTTCGGAACACAAGCATCGCTCCAGCACTAACTCAGTGCTTCCAGCTCCAGACTTCCAGGCGATTCCACTTAATGTAACTACCGGGTTAAGGGTTCTCACAGACAGGGCTATCGCCAGCATTTCCATGGACACACAGCTACGGGAACACTGCGGTTATGATCACACGAACGATGGAGACCTCGGGAAGCCGCTGTCCCGAAGGGTTGGAGCCCGGCTCAGTCTGCGGGGCACCAGGGCCAGGGTCCCAGCGTAGCCCCGTCCCCTCCCTGCCGGGGTCCCGCTCCCACCGCGGCTGCAGCGGCGTGGCCCGGCCAGTGGCATTTCAGGAGTGAAAAACCAGTCCCATGGGCAGGGGAACCTCTGGGTTTGTCCTTAAAAACGGGGTTTCACAGGTTACACCGTCACGAGGGTGATGCCATGCAGCCTGCCCACGGCCCAGCCCGCCTCAGACCGGCGTGGTTCGTCTGTTGGCCGGGTTGTTGTGCAAAGACTCCTTGAACTCTTTGGGGATGGAGTTATGGACCTGTAAAAAACCGTGGTCCCGCTCCGAGTTGAGCAGCGTCCCCATGGTGACCTTGGAGGGATCCCTGGAGAGGGTGAACATGGAGATGTCGGTGGAGGGGATGGTGCTGAACCCTTTGCTGATGGGCGACATGTCCCGGGAGCGGGGCTCCGTGGAGCGGGAGCTGGACCGCCGGCGGAAGCGGTACCTGTAGGGGGGGAGGCGGGTGAAGGCCGACTTCTTCAGCAGCTCCGAGTGGGACCTGGCGCGGATCTGGCGGTGCTTCTCGATGTACATGTGCACGGCGATCACCCCCACCATCTCGGCGATGATGAAGGACAGCGCTCCGAAGTAGAAGGACCAGCCGTAGGAGTAGCTCTTCTTGGAGTCGCTCTGCCCCGGGTCCCCTGCGTTAGCCGAGATGTAGACTATGATCCCGATGATGTTGCTGAGGCCTGCAGGGGGGCACAGGTGGGACAGACGCTCACCTGAGTGGCAGGAGTGGATGAGGGGATGTGTCCCTGTGGGCAGCCACCCCTCTGCCAGCACACGTGGGTCAAATCCCCTTGCAGACCTCTGCCGATGTCCCAGGACACCGATATATTCCCTTACACCTGGTATTCCTGTATATTCCCAGATACTGAAGAGAAGGAGGAATAACCACTACTTTGTCCAGAAAGGGACATTTCAAGAGCTGGTTGTGCTTTGCTGAGCAGTGAACACAGGAGCCTGGCTGGTGCCGTGCACCAGGGCCATGGCCCCGGCAGAGCCACCCCGAGGGGCACAGGGGGATTCCCTGCGTGAATCCTTCATTCCCTTCCTTCCCTGCATGAACCCCAGCTTGCCACGGCCCATGGAGCACAGGGAAGCTGGAATGGCTCTGTCTCTTTCTATTTCTGGTGGAGTGCCGAGGCTTAGTTTGGGACAGGGGCAGCCTGTGCCCCGCCAGCAGCCAGCGGGGCTGTGCCGCAGGGCTGGGGAGAGGCTGGTGCATTCCCGGATTTACTTAATGAATCGATTATGTTCTCTCTGCTGTTTTCTCATCTGCATCAGCAGCTCCTGCCAGCCAAGGAGGGAGAGTCATTTGTCTCTTTGTGGGGAGAAGAAAAACACAAAATAGAGCAGTTCCTTGAGACAAAGACATTGTCACGCGATAATCAGGGGAAGCGTTGGGGAACAGAGAAATGAGTAATCCAGCAGGAACAGCCTCTCCAGAGAGCGATTTCCATGTGGGACTGTGGCTGCCCCGCTGCCTGGTGCTGCTTCTGCCAGCACAGACTGTCCAGGATGGAGGGCAGAGCCCCAGAGGACCCCCAGAGGAATGGCTGCACTCCAGGAGCCCCTCGTGGGCTGCAGCCCCACCCGGCCCTGCTCGAGGCACAGCAGAGGGGACACTTTGAAGCCCTGTCTGGCACAGTGACCACGGCCAGACACCCCTGATGGTTTTTCCCTGCAATGGGGATTTTCCCACAGGGATGGAACAGCTCTCAAACCTCAGTGTCTCTCTGTGCTGGGAGGACCCACACCCCACCTTCCACTCCCCCGTGTCCCCCAGGCTGGAGGCACCACCTGGGCAGCTCCTACCTGCGGAGACGAAGAAGATGCCGGCGCTGAGGATGACGTTGTGTTTGCTCTTGTAGAACTCGCTGGCAGCCACGCACAGGCCCCCGAAGAACAGCAGCCCCACGCTGAGGATGGGGAAGATGCTGGAGGCTCTCACTGCACCTGTGGGACAGGGACAGGGGCAGGATCAGCCCCCAGCAGCCCCTGCAGCAACACCAGCACCCGGGAGGGATCAGAGCAAGGGCACCCCTTGTGCTGCCAGGGCGGATGGGGACACCCAGCACCAGTCCCCACCATGCATCCTCTACTTCTCGTGGAATCCTGGAACGGTTTGGGTTGGAAAGGAACTTCAGACCATCCAATGCCATCCCTTGCCGTGGGCAGGGACAGCTTCCACTGTCCCAGGCTGCTCCAAGCCCTGTCCAACCTGGCCTTGGGCACTGCCAGGGATCCAGGGGCAGCCCCAGCTGCTCTGGGCACCCTATGCCAGGGCCTCCCCACCCTCACAGGGAAGGAATTCCTTCCCTGTATCTCTGTTGTCCCTGAGCTGCTCTGAAGCCCTGCAGACCCTGTGATTCCAGCCATATAAACAGCTTAAACCCTGAACTTCTTTTTTCTCCCTTCCTTGGTTACGTCAAGGAATTATATCTTCCAGCCTACTCACACAGTCAGCACCAGCAATTCACCTTCCCATTACCAGACAGCACCCTCAGGTTTAGGCTGGAATGCCTCTGGAGTCTGGGATGGCAGAAATCCCACAGATCTCACCAGGCTGGTGAGGAACTGCCAACCACACGCTCAGGAACCTCTCCCATGGGGCCCAAACTATCACAGCTGCTTTGGATGTAAAAATGTACAAATTAATGTACCTCAATTTCAACAAGAAGTAATTTTCTGATGTAGGGGAGGAACGTTTTCAAAATGAACTGAATGCCAAAGTCCCAGAACCCAGCCTGGACAATGCTGGGACCCCAGTGCTGGGCTCCATCCCGCAGGATCAGTTCTGGCAGCACTGACAGCAGTCACTGACCGGGCACTACACAAAGAAAGGACTTTCCTACATGGATGAGCTTCCAAAATGACAGTAGAGAGTAATGAATGCAGCAAATCACTACCTGCTGCACCATGAATACACTGTGCCTTGGTCTGGGCTCTCATCCCTCGATTAGGGCTGTTATTAAAGCACAGAAATACAGAGAAGCTCCATTAAAATTCCATTCTGGGGGCTTTAAAATAGACTTTTTACTTTAAATGTGAGAGGGGGTGGGAGAACTTCAACACTAATCTACTAAAACTGCAAAGCCATTTCATTAAACTCGCTCTCCTCTCTGCTGGGTGAGCAGAGCTGTGGGAATCTGAGAGTCCAGAGCAACAGCTGGATGAGCAGCAGCTGGGTCAGTCAGGGCTGAGCACCAGGCAATGGACACAGGGTCCTTCTCGCAGGATCCCTTCAAGCCCCAGCAGCTCAGAAAGCCCAGGGCCACCACTGCCTGCGAGGCTGCCGCGTGCCCCTGCTGCCGTCCGCGGCTGCTGGGAAACGCAGGGGTTGGGATGAGCCCTCAGGCTGGACACTTGTGTGGCTTTGCGTGCCCGGAGGTGACCTCTGTGTCCAGCCTCTGCCAGCGGTGCCCGGCACGTGCTCACCCATGGGTGTGCCCAGCGCTGAGGGGACAGTGCCCCTCGGTCACCCTCAGCCAGCCTCGGGGCTGCCCATGCTTCTCCCCGAAAGAGGGGAAATTCAGGGAGATGTGCAAATTCTTCCCCGTGAGGAAGTGGTGAGGGTGGGGAGGCCCTGGCCACAGGTTGCCCAGAGCCCCATCCCTGGAAGGGCCCAAGGCCAGGTTGGATGGGGCTTGGAGCCCAACGCAAAGGTGTCCCTGCCCATGGCAGGGGGTGGGACTGGATGGGCTTTGAGGTCCCTTCCAACCCAGGCCTTTCCAGGATTCCATGTGAAAGCTTGCAGGTCTGCCCCGAAGCTCTGCTGGCCCCTGAGACAGGAGGATCCACTTTTCCCAGGAAAGCTGCGAGTTCAAATTCCCTCAGTGTCCCCTTGCTTGGCTGCCACCAGCAGAACACGTGGCCGATGCTCCTTGTGCTCTCCCAGCAGATCCAGCCTGGCTGGGGCCTCAGCAAGCAGGGACAGCAGCACCGACAGGGCACAAACACGAGACCCTGTGGTGCTGCACCACGGACCTGAGGGGTCCCAGTCCCCAACCGCCTCAGGCTGTGCAGCAGCTGCTGGCACCAGCCATGGGGACAGCGAGGGCCAGGCCAAGGTGCCATTCACAGGTGGCACTGTGACATGACATGGCCATGCTCAGGTAACCTGGAGGCTCCCTGCCGCTGCAGGGGGAGCCCAGGGGGCTGGGACCCCTCAGCCTCCTGCTGGGTGAAGCTGGGGCGCAGGGAGGGGGTGCCCTGCGGCGTGTGAGGGCCCAGAGGATGTGTGCCATGGCTGAGCAGACTCACGGAGGAGATACTCGGCCGTGTCTTGCTCGTAGTCTGCATCCTCAGGGAAGTGGTCGATTTTCTTGCACACTCCTCGGAAGGTTCCTGGGGAGACACAAGCCAGGAAAAACTCAGAACCTCTGTGCTGGCCAGGATGTGCAGCAGCCCAGGAGCCTTGATGTCCTGAATGGGGACACTGAGGCACGGCGTGGGGCTGCTCTGGAGCGGCAAGGGGCAGGGTGAGGTGGGAGGATCTGCAGCGTCTCCCTGGAGAAGGGCAGCCCATGCACCACCCAGGCTCTAGAGTGCATGGTCAGGTCCCCACTGGTCAGGTCAGGGCTCCATCCCCTCTGCCGTGGGAGCAGGGAGGACACATCCACCACCAAGGACCAGGGCTCCAGGCAGGACAAGCCAACCCGCCCGTGTCCCACACAGCGGCACTCGGGGGAGCTGAGCAGCGTGACAGGCATCAATTAGAGCCTGAAGATGAAGTTCTGGAGGAGACAAGCTGTCATCCAGAGGGAGAAACAGCACCCAAGGGAGAATCGCCTGCTTCTGTTGTTTTGGGAACTGTGGGAGAAGAAGGGGTTGCACTGGGCACAGTGAGGACACCAGCTCCACAGAAAACCCCCAGTCTCCTCCTCCTCCTCCCAGCTTTGGGTTTCCATCCACCCTCTCCCAGCACCCAGAGCCAGCAGACTGCCCCATGCACCCCAGAGCCACCCCCACGTGTCCCTTGGCACTGCCAGAGTGGGGCTGCACCACTGGAGCCGCGGGCTGAGCAGCCCCAGGCTGCCAGGGGAGGGGTGGGCAGGGGCAGCCCCGGCTCCACAGCATCTATTCACACTCTGACATTTATTTCGGCTCCTTTACTCCCTCTGTTCATCAACTGATGCTCGTTGTCATGGCAATGCCGAGCCACCTGACACACAACTTCAGCCTCCAAACACACACCACAACAAGGCTGCAATCCCAAAAAGCCCCCTCTGACCTCCAAGATGCTCTTCAGGGAGGGAATCCTGCCCCTTGGGCTGCAGCTGGAAATGGCTCCAGGGATGCATGAGGCAGCTGCTCGGGGTCCTGGCTGGGGACTCAGCACCCAAAGCAGCTGGGCCCCCTGTCACCTCCTCAGCCACCAGGTCCCTGTCCCATGGTGCCAGCAGATGGAACTCCTCGTGTTCCTCTCCCGGCTTTACAGCTGGGCCTGGCTAAGGGACACTGGGATGGTGCCTCACTGGGACATGCTCTGGCTCCAGCACCGGCTCAGCCGCTTGCTCTGGGTGCTCACAGGCCCTGCTAATGCCTCACCTGGGTGCACCTTCCCAGCACCCAGCTGTGCACGTAGAGCTGGGCACAGCCTGGGCACGGCCCCAGCGCGGCTCATGCTCCATGGACAGGCTGGACTGGGGGGTTGCTGCCTTCCCCCAGCCACTGATCCTGGTGCTGCCAGCGACTGGGCTCCTCTCCCAGCCAGGGGCATGCCAGGCTCTGGTTTCAGCACACCCCAACCTGCTCCTGAGCCCTTCCCCAGCCTCTGGCCTTGCCTGTGCTGTGGATCCATGCTGGGAGCTTGAGTCACAGCCCCGGCTTGGATTCATCTGCGGCCGGGTGAGCGCCACCGCAGGCGGTGCTGCCGCCGGTACCCACTCGCCGCTCGGCTGTCTCAGTGGTGGATCTCAGTAATTTCCTCTCCCTATTAGTATGAATCCCAATTAGCCAACTTGGCTCATTGCCACAGCTCCCTGCCGGAGCCCAGCAGAGCAGCAGCTGGCTCTGCGCAGCGCCTGGGCACTGGGGCTGTGCTGGAGCCCCCTCGCCCACCCCAGCACCGGTCAGCACGGAGGACCCAGAGCTGTCCGTGCCCAGCTTCAGCAGGAGGGCTCAGCGGGAGCGGTCCCAGCTCTGCCAGCATCAGGCAGGTGCCACCTCTGCTCGCCCTGTGCAGCTGCCGCACACCCCTGGCCAGGAGCGGAGCACGTCCTGCCCCAGCCTCACCCAGCTGCAGCTCAACCTCTCCATGTCATGGTCTCACCTTAATCCACGGAATCCCTGTCCAGCTGAGAAACCTTCCAGGGCTTCCTGTACGTGTCAGAAACGGGACCGTGGGGTGCCTGCAGGGTGTCCCCGCCCGGCGGCCCCAGGCTCCTGCCTTTGGGTGACACCGGATTTAATTTGGAAGCGATGAACTCGTACTTCACACTCTGCAGGTTTGTACGGGCATCCCTCCCTTCCCCTCCCCTCTCCTCCCCGCCCGCAGGGCTGTTTGCATCCCGCGCTCCGCGTGATCCTTCGATCCCTCTCATCGCCGCCAGCTCCGAGCCTCCCCAGCCGCACGCTGGATGCTGCGAGTGCCCCCGGAGCCCCCCAGCCCCGGGGCTTTGTGCTTTCCCTGCGCTGCTCTCTCGCGTTTCGCTGTGCGCGCTGAGCTCCCGCACCGCATTTATCGGCACATGCAGAGGCAATTAATTGATTTGATCTCAGGTTGTTTTCCTCTCGGAGCCCTTTTCCCCAGGGAGGGCTGGGGGGACGGGGAGGGGGCTGTGAGGGAAATACGGTTGCAGCGGTGGAAATACAGCCAAGAATATCGATCTCAGCCCGGCAAGCCACAAGACTACAGAGCACCAGTTTTGGTGTTAAAATCTCATTACTTTTCATCTGGTGGAACAGTTTTCCGGGGACCGTTCTGGGTGGTGCTGGTGTGTGCAAAGGAGGGCTCAGGCTGAGGAGGATGAGCTGAGACCGCTCTTAAATGGGAACAGAATTCCCTGCTCCCCTCAGTCAGGAGTCAAGGTCACATTCCAGCCCTCAGCTCCCTGCTCCTCCCAATGAATCCAAGGGAGTTATCTCCCAAGTTGTGGTTTCCAGTAATGGCCTTCCTAAAGACACTGCATTACACTGAGTCCACCTGAAGGAAGTGATGGGTCTGAACTGATATTTTGGAGAGCCAGAGGTCAGAGCTGAGCTGGGAAGTGCTGGGGTAGGAAGGAGCCTGCGGCACATCCCCAGAGACGCACAGGCTCTGCACTCCCTGAGTAACAAGAGCAAGATACCTAAATATCTCCGAGGAATTAAAACTTCAGGGCTCATCTTTTTTTACCTCCCACCCACCTCCCAGATGCTTGGAGAGATGGAAAGAAATTCATCCATATTCCTTCCCTTCTCCAGCTCCAGGCTCTGCAAGGGATCCTGAGGCTCTTTGCACAAGGTCCCTGGTGTGAGATCGCAGAGCTCCAGGGTTCTGGGTCTGTGCTGGCCACGGCCAGCACCCAGAGGCCACCGCACAGGGCTCAGCGGGTGGCATTGAGCAGCTCCCGTGCCGCCGGGAAAGGCTGAGGGGATCCCAGCCACCCCCCAGCACTTGTTTGCCTCCCGCACTGCCAAATTTCCCTCACGGCCCAGATTCAAAGACACACAGCAGCTTAGAAGAGCATCAGAGAGGGCTGGTGGGATGGTGGGGTGGCTACAGAGCCCTGATCCACAGTTCAGAGCAACCCAGCTGGAATTGCTGCCAGAGCTGAGGACAAGGGGTGCTCTCCACCGAGGCAGGGAAGCCCTGGGGAGCCAGGTGACCCATCCTCCCCATCCCACCAGCTCTGTGACTCCTCAGGCTGACACTGCCACCGCCTCCTCACACGCGTCTGTTGGCCCCAGCTCCACTGGAGAGCGGCCGAGTGCAGGCAAAGCCTGAGAGCCCCCAGCCCTGCACTGGTGTCGGGGTGGGTGCTGGGCTCCTCAACACCTGGCAGTGGGAGGAATCCTCCTCCTCCCCAGACCTAAGCTCTGCCGCAGCACATCCCCATTGCCCAGCAGCCCCACACCAGCTTCCCCCGGCGGTGCTGGTGGAATCTGGCTCCATCTCCATTTCACACCCTCTCCCCCTCTCTGCGGTGGTGGCTTGTGGCTGAGCAGAGGCACCTACACAGATACGCCTGTTCTAAAGGACATTTTTCCTGTTTTTATACATATATATATATATAAAAAAAAAACCCCACCAGTGGAAAAAACCCAAGTCAGATGAAAGGAATGCAGGCACGAGGAGGCAGCAGAGGTGGCTCTGCTGTGGCGGAGGCCAGCGTGAGCCTACACCTGAGCACACACACGGCAGAGGGGCAGCTGAGCCCGCCCCGAGCACTCCGGGGCTCGGCGGGGTGGGGACAGGAGGTGCCCGTGATGGGCATCCCCACGGGGGACACGGCGGGCACCGCTTGGCACTCACACCACGGGTGGGCTGGGAGCTCCTGCCAGCGCCAGCCCGCGAGGTGCCAGCGCTCGGCGCATGGCACAGGGACTGCACTCCCTCAGCAGCGTTAAAAGGGAAAAAAAAAGAGGAAAAAAAAGAGAAAAAAAAAATCTACATTTTGACAGTGACTCATCATCTCCCATTCTGGAATCTGTGGGGTTGGTGCAACCTACACAAGGCAGTTCAGAAAAGCAAAACAATTCTGAATAATAGAGGAGGAAAAAAAAGTTTGCAGCTGATGGGTAATTTCCAGCCCTTTGCTCTGAGGGTTTTCTCATTAGAAAAGTAATCAGGTAACACTCTGGAGCTGCTTCCAGGGGCTCCCCCCACGCTCCCCTGAGCTTCCTTCCTCCCTGCATCCTTCCAGCCTGCTTCCCTCTGTCCTTCCACACTGCTGGAGCTCATGGCAGGAGAGCACCCCGCTCCTGGGAAGATGCTGGGATGGGGTAGGAAGGAGCAGGACGGAGGTGAGTGCAGGGGTGGCCCCTTCCGTGCTGCGCCCTCGTGGCAGCCAGCACCCTGCTGTCCCCTCCGTGGCACACGGCAATGGGCAGCAGCTGCCGATGCTGGGAGCGCTCGGACCGTGCTGGGGAGGAGAGCACTCATCAGCATGTCTTAGGAAATCATTTCATGTTTTATCTTTAACAGCGAATAAACATTGATTTTTATTTTAAAAGGTAATTGACATTCCTATGAGAGCGCGGTGAGTGCGGGAGCAGCCGGAATCGGCGTAAATAAGCCGTGTGCTAGAAATTAATGAGCTTCACTGATTGAGTTTATCTGTTTAAATTAATACAATTCTGGCAATTATAAAAAAATAATGATCTTTGGTTTGTTTGCGGCTGGGAGACATTGATGGCGAGAGATGGGGCAGCGTGGGAGGCCTGGCCCCAGCCGAGCATCCCAGTGCCTGAGGCGCCGGCACCTCCCTCTGTGCAGCTGGAGCAGGATCCCGCTCTCCTTGGTTAATGAACATTTTAGGTTTACTTGCGTTAACTGATGAGCTTCTGGGAAGGGTTTGCCTTCCAGCCTCCCTCTGGCTGAGGGTAACAGGGGCGGCCAGCTCAGCTCTGGGAGATTCCTGGATCCCACAGCTTTTCCCAACAGGATGTGGGGAAAGCGGGTCTGTCCTGCAGGGTGGGAGCTCTGTGCCCGTGTGGCAAAGGGGGCTTGGGCTCATCCTCATCCTCCCCTTCCCACCAACCTAAGAACTGGCCTGGAGCCAGCAGGAGCTCCCAGCCCTAGCCTGGTAGGAGAGCCTGGTCCTTAGGGCCTCTTCCAAGCCAAACCATTCCATGATTTCATGATCCCAGCTGCTAGCCGGGCAATCAGCTGAAGGATCCAGACTCACGCATTTGTAGGAGTGCGTTTGACCCACACGTTCCATGTCCAGAACTCTGGGGATAAAAACTGCCCAACTGGGACCAGGAGGAAAACCAAAATTCAAGAGTGTAAAACCTGGGATCCTCTGGCTAAACAAGCTGCCAGAAATTCAGACAAAGAGAATCTGTGGGTGTGGGTGCTTCGGTGTCTGCTCCCAGCCCGAGCCTGGCAGAGGCCGGATCATCCCCAGGCTGCTTAAGCACCTATTTATACTAAGGAGGAGAGAAGCTGCATTATGATGGAGAGCTGGAGGTTTCACTTCACCGGTATTAAAATGTCCTCTGAATTTCTAAAAACCTATAAATGACAATTTCATAGCTGTGAAGCGTGGCATCCAGCACAGGGGAGTGCTATTTTCGACTCTGTGTTGACAGCTGAAGGGGAATGGATCACAGAATTAAAAACTAGTTGCTGCTCAAGTCCAAGCAATCACAGCTTGATTACACTTCTTATGGGCACACAGAGCCGAGTCTGAGGCACCAGCACAGAGTCCTGGTGCTCTGAGAGGTCAATTCACAGAGCAGAAAACAATTATAAGCCAAATCATTTAGGAGAATGGATTTAAGCATAAAAGCACAACTGTGTACAGAGAATGATTTAAGAGTGTTTAGCCCCAAAACTCATCACCATGACGGGAGTTTGCGTTGGTTTAGAAACTGCCTGGCTAATAAGTAAACAGCTATAAAAATAAAAACAGGCCCAACAAAGAGCAGAAAGGAGATATTCATAACTCCGAATATAAATCAGCAACTTGAAATTGTAGAGCACCGATAACAGCGCAAACAAACAGCGCAAAAGCATCAAAACGTCCTTCCCCAGTGCATTGGGATGAGCAGCGGCAGCAGAAAGGAGCAGTGCTACCGCCCGTCACCAAACAACGCAGCAGCATCAGTCACAGGCCCCAGAAATGTTAAATAACTGAGCACAACCACGGCATTTCACATCCAGCACAGCCTCACCCCGGAGCCCAGGGAGCCGTGAGCAACTCGCAGCTCTGGGAGGAGCGAGGGTGGAGAGGCTGAGGTGCTGCACTGCCCACCCTGCCCGGAGCGGCTGCATCCCCTGCGCTGCCCCAGGGCCTTGGGCTGGGGCCTGGTGGCACAAGCAGGCACTCGGAGCAGGGGGACAGGCAGTGGACACAGAGTGACCAGGGCGCTGGTCACTGCCTTGGGTGCAGCCTGGGGCAGGGGCAGCGCCGGGGCTTTGTGCCCGCAGGTGCTGCTCTGCGTGAGGGCCAGCAGGGACACCCTGGTGTGGTGAGGTGCAGCAGCCTGGAAAAACAGCTTTATTCACGGAATCAGCACAGAATCACAGAACGGTTTGGGTTGGAATGGACCTGTCCCACCTCCTGCCCTGGGCAGGGGCACCTTCCACTGTCCCAGGCTGCTCCAAGCCCTGTCCAGCCTGGCCTTGGGCACTGCTAGGGATCCAGGGGCAGCCACAGCTGCTCTGGGCACCTGTGCCAGGGCCTCACCACCCTTCATATTCCCTATTTCAAGGTGAAGCAGCTGCTTAAATTTGGGATCAACACCGTGGTCTGTGTTGGAAGTAGGATTTTACTAAATTCATCCCATAAAGAGAGGGCTCAAGGGCAGAGCTCAGAGGAGGTGCCAGAGGAGCCTGGCGGGCAGCGAGCCCCCGCGCCCTCAGCACAGCCTGACCTCAGCCCAGCACTGCAGTTCCGGGGCTGCGAAAAGCAAATCATTCTCCAAAGGAGCTGCACAGTGCAGAATACCCAGGCTAAAAATATGTAAATGGCCATGAAAAGCACCGTCAGAGCTGCAGCAAGACGAGCCAGTCGCCAAAAGGCAATTTCAAATTCCCGAGCTCGTTGCACGAGGCATTAAAAAGGTCACTATTTCTGAAATAAGGATCTTTACAAATAAACACATTTGCCAAAGCCTCGGTGAGTCATGCCGGAGCGGAGCACAGAGCATTTCCACCCTAATGCTCCTGACAGGCCGGGAGCAGGGAGATCTTTTCATGTTTACAGTTCATCAATAGTTATTACAGCTGCACAGTCAATCTTTAAAGCACATTTAGCCTGGGAGGAGGCTCGGCAGGTTGTTTTCCCTGAAAAAAGTGATATTAAATTTATTACGTTCTTCCTCTTTTATAGCACGGATTTGAAGGTAAGTATTTGAACTTCAAATACATGACTGCCACTCCAGCACCTGCCTTTTTTAAAATATATCTATACTTCCGTCACATCTTCCTGGTATAAATATTTGAAGTTTTCAGCTGATGTGCTGAAAGGGCCTCGATCCATCACAGCCTATTTACTGCAGGGAATGCAGCGGGCATCGTGCTGCTGATTTGCTGGTGTGGGAGGGAGCTGGTGCCATCCCTGAGCCACAGCTCCCCGCTCCCCTTCCCGCCGGTGCCGGGCTCCCCCCGGCCGGGGCTGTGGGTCCGGTCCGGCCCCGCGGGTTCCGAGCGCATCCAGCAGGGCTGGATTTAGCTCCTGCCTGCTGGGAGGCAGAGCCGCCTCCTCACCATCTGCGGGAGGGAAGCAGCCCCGGGGAGCAGCTCCAACGCCCCAGATGGGGAAAGCGATATTCGGGAGTAGCACCATAGTTTCACTCCTGGCTTTTTTTGGAGAACAAGAAGGGACTCTCCTGCAGACGGAGCATCAGGAGAGAACTTTGCTGGTGAACGAGTGAGCAACGCCAACCTCATCTTCTCTCTCCAAGAAATAAAAGCTGCCCTTGAGAGCTGCCCAGAAACCCAGAGCCATTCCCACGGCACAGCACTCGCCCTGCCCCGCGCCTTTGGGAGGACCTTGACAGAACTGCGCTGGCAGCAGGGCAGGACAGGGGATGGTGCATCTCGTCCATCACACGTCACTTTGGGATCTTACACCACCAAGAGATCCCAGCACGCGGCAGCCAGCTGCTCCAGGCCCCTGAAACACTCCCTGCCTCAGGCAGCCCATGGCACTCCCCTGTCTCAGGCTGCGATGTCCCTGCCCACGCTGCACCCTCTGGCCCAGGGAGCAGGACCCCACTCCCGGCTGCAAAGCTGCTCCACTCTTAGGCCAGAGCTGGGCAAGCTGCTTCACGGCCCCCGAGCCTCTCACACCATCACCCTGGCCATTAAACAGCCTCACCTTCCCCTGCTTCCCAAGCCTGGCTCAAAGCACAGAATGCTTTGCTAGAAAAAGTCTGGGCATTGAAACAACCCCAGGTCCATCTGGCCCTGCCATTCCAAATGCCAAACAACCCCAGCTCCCCACAGCTCTGCCCTCCCAGCAGCCAAAGAGAGCTCTGAGGAGGACGAGACAAACACGTGAAAACCCCTGGGATGGGTGGCAGCAGAGCTTCACCGTTCACTCAACACTTCCCATCTTCCTCTTTTGCATTAAATCCCAGTGAGAGCCCATCCTGCTGCTGCTGCTGCTGCTGCTGCTGCAGCCGGGTGCTGCTCTGCCATCCGGCTTGGGGACAGTGGCAGCTCCACAAACACTATGGCACCTACCTGGGGCTGCTCCCGTGGCTTTGCTCCCCCATTGTCAGCTCTGGCTCACGCCCAGGGTCCGTGGCTTTGCCCTCAGCCCACACCTCACATCCCGGCAGGGAGAGCTGTGCCTGCAGGAGCCCTCTCACAGCTCTGTCCCAGCTGCAGCCCAGCAGCTCCACCTGGTAGTCACTGAGGGCACCCAGCCGCTGTCTGCATGGTGCACGGGCAGTTTGGGCCACAGGCTGGAAGGAGAACGCATGGAGAGCAGCCCTGAGCTGGACAGGGACCGTGAACGAGGGCATGGAATGACAGGACAAGGGAGAATTGCTTCACACTGACAGAGAGGAGGTTTAGATTAGAGATATGGAAGAAATTCCTCCCTGTGAGGGTGGGGAGGCCCTGGCACAGGGTGCCCAGAGCAGCTGTGGCTGCCCCTGGATCCCTGGAAGTGTCCAAGGCCAGGCTGGACAGGGCTGGGAGCAGCCTGGGATAGCGGAAGGTGTCCCTGCTCATGGCAGGGGTGGCACTGGATGGGCTTTAAGGTCCCTTCCAACTGAAACCATTCCATGGATCTGTGATTCTGTTATCCCCCATTTACAGACGGGTGGTGGAGCACTGCAGAGATGCAGATCACAAGCATCTGCTCACTTTGGGTGCTCAGCTGGAGCTGTGCAGAGCTGGGGATTTCACAGCCCTGGAACAGGCTCTGCGCGGGAGGTGACGCTGCTGTCACAGCCCGGCCTGCGCCGCCAGCGGGGCTGAACCCGCACCCGAGGAACAACTCCTGGCTGCTGATGGCATCTTCTGCTTCTCCAATTTTATGGAAGACTCCTCTTCATCCCGAAGGGGAGACCTGTTCAAACTAACATTGCAAGTAATTTCTAAAGAGTGACTGAGATTAGGTGCCCTGGCCAAGCCCTGCTTAGGGCACAGGGCTGTCCCTGAGAGCCTCTGGGAGCAGCACAGATGGTGTTACACACACCACACCACTGCTGGCTCGTGGGCAGCAGCTCCCACAGCCCCAGCGCCACCAGGGCCGTGGTCCTGCACACTGCACTGGGCACAGGGACCACTCTGTCACCGCAGTGTCCCTCAGGGCCCCGTGCTGAGCGTGGCGCTGGCAGAGGAGGCTCAGGGGCGGAGGCGTTGGCGCGTCTGTCTCGCACCTCAGCCGCGATGAGCCGGGACTGGCGGCGCAGCCACACGGCCCCGGCTCTGGGGATGCACCGGAGCTCCCGGGAGACGGGCAGGTGGCTCCCGGGAGCTGAGGGTGGGGGCGGCAGCAGTGGGAATTGGGGCAGGCTGGGGCAATATACAGAGCACGTTTCATGTTATTATATGCAATTATTTGCAACACCACACCACCTTCCCCGGCCTCGCTGCCATCACGGTGCCCTTGCAGGACCACACTTCGGCTGAAGGGAGGCAGAAGCAGAAGCCCCAGCTCCTGCTGCTCCCCAGCTGAGAGGTCTCACACCTCGCTGCAGCTTTTCTGCTTCCCATGCAAGGCGCGATCACTCTGATCCTTCTCCAGCTCCTCACGCTGGAGAGAAGGCCAAAGACTGATGTACAGAGAACACTTCCATCTTTGGCTGGAGTGTGCTGAGGAGTGACAGGAGAGGGTCCCAGCATGGGGAGAAGGAGCCTGGGGGCTGCGAGAGGCTCCCAGCCCCTGGAGCAGCCTGGGTGGGCAGGGGGGATCAGCCCATGCCCGCCTGGAGGGCTCCCTGCTGCCAGCCTGGTGAGGCCGGGTGGCGCAGCTGCTGTGCCACGATAAGGCTGCGGGGCTGAGCGAGGCTGCTCAGGCAAATGGAGGATTTGGCAAGGATGCCGTGCATCCCGGCAGGAATGACTGTCTCAGCTGGCCGGGACACACGGCTGGGCTGAGGCGGGGGCAGCTGCCGGGAGGTCACAGTCTGCCTCGCCAAGGGACAGTGACTTTTCCCTGCCAGGCAGCAGCCCCGGGCCAGGTCAGGCAGGAGGCACCCAGGGAACGTGCAGCCCCTTGCAGTGCTCACTCAGTGGCCTTGGTGATGCTGATGTATCACAGGCAGCTGCAAGAAGCTGGTGTTGTTCAGCTGAGCATCACCAGCCTGGCCTGAAGGGTTCCCATTCCGTGTTAGGAGGGAGCCCCAGCCTCTCCAGAGGAATGGAGGTGCCATCTCTGGGACCAGGAAAGTTCTGTGGGACATGAGCAGCTTGATGGCAGTGCCAGAAGTGCAAAGCAAGGCTGAATTTAATAAGGTAAATCAGGCACACTTCAAAAGGGTCATTGCTTGTTGACGGTCTCTCCGGGGGTGCTCTCCCCTCCCCTTGTGATTCCAGACACGAACTGAGATTAAAGGTATAATTAGAGGACAATTACCAAATCATCAGTGAAATTGGAAATGTGACCGTTCAGGAGACATGACCACAAATGTCACCCTCAAACACCACCTTTTGTCACTGCTCCCCACTGCCCAAGTCCCACAGGGCGTATCAGCAATGCCAACACCCCCGTGGGTGCCCAGGGACAGAAAGGCTGGGGGGTCCATACCCCCCTTGCTCCCTGCACCCGCTCCGGGCTCCTGTGCACCCCGATTCTCCTCCTTCAGTACCAACCACTTGGCGAACAGCAAACACACAGAGAGAGCCCCAGGGAAGGTGGCAGCATGGCACGAGGGGCTCACCTGCTCCCAAACCTGCCCTCTGCCCTCCCTCCCTGCCCTCCTGGCATTTCCACACGACTGTGATTAAACACCAGCATTCCCAAGGACCTGGCAGAGGAACAGCTCAGCCCTCCCTGCTGCCCAACAGCATGAGATTTGTCTTTATATCACGGTGTCAGGAGATAAGAGACAGGCAATATCTGAGAAGATCATCACACCCTGTCACCTGCTCAGCAGCCACGATCCCTCCTCCCGTCTCTCCTGCCATGACTGTGAGGAACCCCGAGGTGTTCAAGCACAGCCACTCACCAGTGAGTGAGGGATTCCTGCAATGTTCGGGGCATGAGTGAAGCCCAGGGGTCCTGACACATCTCAAAAGGGACCAAAGGCCTGTTGCATGAAGCTCCTCCACTCCTCCTCTGGACAAGTGATCACAGAATCTTAGAACCCCCAAAAGGTTTGGGTTGGAAGGGACCAAAGCACACAGGACAGCTCAAAGCACGCAGCAGACCCGGGCCTGGACTTTCCATTCTGAAGACGCTTCAATACCTGTTGCAGGTGGAAGGTTGTGAGAAGTCACACAAGTGTGGAATCAGAACATTCTACAGCATCCCCGGTGCCCCGGGCTGACCCAGAGCCGGGACACGGGCGGTGTTTCCCGGCGCTTGTGTAACAGGTCCCGGTGCGGGATGCAGCCTCTGCTGCTCCTCGGCACAGCCTGCGGAGCCTCCTCCCCGCCGCAGAGCTGTCAGCACACACACACACGCCGAGGGAGAGACACCCGTTGTCACCCCGGCGCTGTCATTCTCTATCACAGCAGGTGTCTGCTTCATCAGAGCCCTCACCTCGAGCTGCTGCACTCCCCGAGCGAGCCCACATGGGACTGCGCAGAGCCAGCGGCTCCCGGCTCCCCACCCCGGGGAAAGCCACCCAAAAACCTCCGGAGCCGAGCCCGAAGCATCAGCCACAGCAAACCCTGCCGGGAACCCTCCGGAGGGACGGGAGCCCCCTCCGCTGCCTCCACACAGAGCTCTAACCCGAAGTGCATCCACCAGCTTCAGGGGATCTCCTTGTGAGGGTCATTGGAAAGACTGAAGTGGGCTGTAGGTGCTGCAGCCCTGGAAAGGGAGTGGGCAGTGGGCAGGACCCCTCCCCACGTCCTCCCCATCTCCCTACGGGCACTTTGCAGGGACTCAGGACGCGGCTGGGCACCTGTCCCTGCTAAGCCAGCCCCAGCACCTGGCAGCGCTGCTGTGGTGATGAGAGCGGATACCTGGCAGCTGCCTCCTGCCAGCGCCGCGAGGCAGCCGGCGGCACTTGCCAGCAGGTGAGGCAGGCAGGAACCCCCTAGCCGAGCGGGACCCCTCGGGCAGCAGCTGCGCAAACCCCCCCGCACACTTAGGGATTAGTGCATTTATATAATTTTAAGAGCATTTTTGCTTTTCCCGAAAAAGGAGGTTAATGTCTATTTATGAGGCGCACACTGCGTTCATTAAAAATCCATGGTGAAACCCATGTGAACGGGAACCGCGGAGACGCGAGAAGCACCGAGCAAGACGAACGCCTCGGCTGCTTCAGCTCACCTCATCTCAGCCAGCAGAGCACGAACAGGTGTCCACACCTGGCCAGAGCAGGGCGGGCCAGGGGGCACGGGAGGGCAGCACCCTGCGGGCCAGCAGGCATGGCGCTGGGGGCCTTTCCCGGAGCCCTGTCAGGTGAGCACTCCTGAAACCACCCGGCTCCACCTTTCAAAAGGCAAAACTCACGCTGAGAGAAGGGATTTACCGAAGGCCACGTAGCTCTTGGCAGTGGAGCCGGGCATCGCTCCCTGGCTGCTCCAGCAAACGTCATCGCTGGCACCTCCTGGCCCGTCCCCACCTCGCTGGGAACTGGAGGATCTGGCACCCATCCGTGGGGCATCCTCCCCAAACCACAGCTGCCACCAGCACCGGAGCCCGCAGCCTTCGTTAGCCATCCCTAATTATTTACAGCCGGCATGGAGCCAGTGACCTTGCACGGAGGAAAAAATCACTTGAGCCTCATTCAAATTCAGCCTTCCACCTCTATTACACGGGAACAGCTCTGGAGATGACAGGCGCTGCACCACGCCTATGCAGCAGTAAAATGCCTGTTTCTGAGCTGTTCACAGCATACATTTTACTCATCACGTGCTGCTCGCAGGCAGCGAGGGAACCGGCTCTTTAACTCACCCCACAAGTCAGGATTTTTGCCCAGAGAACATTGCAGCATCCCAGGAGGGTGAATTTTGCACCCTGTGCTCAAAGCAGAGCTGGTGGCAGCGGGCTGAGGCATGGCTCCTCCCCGGACACTCTCCAAGCAGCCGTGGAGCCGGAGGCACGGCTGCTCGGAGCCACGGTGCCAGCTGGCGGTGGCACGAGACCCTCCGTGTCCAGAAGGGTTTTTATGACTCCTGGCATTTGGCCATGTGCCACAAGAACGTGCGTCTGGAGCAGCTCGAGGGTCCAGCCAGCCTCATTTCCATCTCCATTGGAGGACAGAAATTCACATTTATCCAGTACATCCTCCACCAAGGCGAGGCTCAGGGATTCCCTAAATCCCAGGTTGTGCCCCCTCGCAGACCCCCTGCCCGGGAACGTGTTCAGTGCTGTGTGACCACAGTGCCAGGGGTTGGGCTGTCCCTGCTCGGGGCTGTCCTCGCAGAAAGACTTGCTGGGAGTTCAACTGCAGCCTGGGAATTCCATCAGGTGGTCTCAAACAGGTCACTGTCCCTGTCCACCTTCACCCATCAGCTCACCTTGGCTGCCTCCATCACACGACACCACAGCCTCCATTTCCATCACACAGGAAAACCGGACACCTCCCAGCCCTCAGGTGACAAGGAGCAAACAACCCCTTTGCACCACCTCCCCAAACCTTCCTCTCTGCCCCTCCATCCCCTCCAGCCCATGCTGACAGCCCCCATCTCTGCATTCCTGCCACAGCCGCCACCCCTGGGCTCTCACCGTGGGCACCCCCGGGCAGAGCCGTGGCTGGTGGCACTGTGGGGGCCATGCCAGGGGTGCTGGGCAGGGTGGTCAGCATGGTCAGCGTGGCCGTGGAGGGCAGCCTGGCAGCCACACCAGCACCAGCACTGGCACCGAGCTGGACCGGCACGTTGGGGTGGTGATGAGAATCTGTCACAGACACCGAGCAGACAGAGGAACAGGATGAGCAGCTCCTTAAATACCTGCCTGTAATGAGTAGTGAGAAAAAGTGCTCCATCATGGGTGATTGCAATCTCAGGGACATTTGCTTGGCGCTTTTAAAAATTAAAGATAATAACTTTCTAACAGAAACAATCTTGCTGTCACCTTGGGGAAATTCTCTGCTTGGCCTCACTCAGAGGGCTGAGAGGAGCTGGAGGCAGGGGAAGAGTTGGTGCCTGGCCAGGGCAGCCGCTTCCAGCCCGATTTAACGCCTTCACTGCGACCCAGCTCAGCTCAGCAGAGCCAAAACCAGCCACGGACAAAACCAACAGGGGAAAATGGAAATTCAGGAGCAAGGGCAGGGGCTTTCCTGCACCTCACACCCCTGCCAGGCCTGCTGTAAAGGAGAATGGAAAATTGAATTAAAAAATGAAAAGTCAGGGACTTTGATATGGAAAGTAACAGGCCACACACGTGGCTGATGGGAGAAGCTGATGGGATCAGTTAAAACAAATCTTCAACTGAAAGGTCAAGGCAAAACAAGGAGGAATTCTTTCATTGTGTTGGAAGGAGATTTGCTGATAGTGTAGAGCACCACTGGATCATGACGATGTAACTGTCAGTCATGGAGCAGAAGTGACACACGCTTATTTATTCATCAGATACTTCTGTTCTGTAGCTGGAGACAAACAGGCTCGGGTATTCTGGCAGGAGCTGGGGGATGCTAAACAGAGACTGCAAAGTGTAAACATGGAACCGGGAGGACTAGAGAACTTCTTCCCAGGAGCATTCAGAGAACAGGCTGAGGAGGCTCCCGGAGATCTAAAACGGATTTTAATAAACCTTGGCATTCTGTTGAATTTCTAGAAGACGGGAGAAGCTGGTTTAACGCCAGGAGTGATGCGATGGGCAATGGCAGGAGCTGTGTCCCCAGCACCGCCCGTGGGTTAGCAGAGGTGGGAACGGGGGAGGAGGCAAATGTCAAACGGCCTCGTGGAAAACGGATTCATCAAACTTCATAAATTTGTCTTGATATGGTTACAAATTCAGTTGATAAAGGAAGCCGGTAACATAATACATTTAAGAGTTCCACAGGGTATTTGATTTAGCTCTCCTGAAAAAGTTAAAGACCTGTATTATGCAGGATCAACAGCATTTTATTAACGGGGCTGGGAGCTCACAGAGATGGTCCCTGTCATCCGAGGGATGTTCCTGCACAGGATCGCCTGCTACCAGCACAGTGCTGAGCTATAACAACATCTTTATTGAGGGTATTGAATAAAACATGAAATAATTGGGAGTAAAAGAGGGAAATGGCAGGGAAAAGACTGATGGGAATATTGATGAATGAGGGAGGTGCGTCAGGCAAATTTGGGCAGCTCAGTGCCATGGGCTCATTCAGCCATGGCCATCCCTATAGAGCCAAATCCAAGGATCAAGAGCAGGGAACCAGGAGAGCAAGCTCCGGTTTGGGGGTAGGAGATGCTGCTCAGCCACACTGGATGGCCTGGGGGTCCCACATGGGGGCTCTCTGTGAGGGGCTCAGTGCCCTCAGTGTACAATCAGAACACGGACAAACAGCCCCCATGGCTACAGGACACCCAGGTACCAGGGATTATTTCTCTTGTTCAAGGGGAGGTTGAGGAGCTCATGAGCTCTCCCAGCAGAACCACCGGCCCAGGGACATGGCCAGTCGCCCTCAGGTGTGGCCTCCAGGAGTGACCATCCATCCACCAGGGAGCCACGCAGGAGCGGCAGGTCAGGTGTAGAAAGGACTGGGCAGGGTCCTGAGGGCCGTGGGGTCAGCTGATGCAATATTCTGTTTAAACCCAGACAGGAACATCCCAAAAGAGCAGCCCCGAACAAAGATCCCCAGGCTCGGCAGGGAGGAAGTGCCGGTTGGAAAAGGCTGAGCTGGAGCTGCTGCGGGAGACACTGGAGGGGCCAGGATGGGCCCAAGGGGGACAGCTCAGCCAAGGGACAGCTCTGGGACACGAGACGTCTGAGTCCCCTGCAAAACGCCCCACGTCCCACCCCAGAGGGATGCAGGATGCCGAGCATCCTCTGTGAGGGAGACAGGCAGAGCAACGCTTGGCCTCCTCCAGAAATGACAGAGCACTTTATTCTGATGAGGGAAATGAAGGAGGAAAGGAAAAGTACCACATCGCCTTAAAATATGGTATTTTGAGCAGCCTTGGCCAAATCCTCCTGCTCCTTCTGCCTGTTTCAGATCCGCATGATGCCATGGAGCCAGTCCCAATCTACACCACGCAGCAGGGAGGACACGGAGCCTCCCTGCATTTAATGATACTGCATTTAATGATGCTGAATTTAATTAAGTTTGATGAAAACCAAAGTTCTCTCACTTTCTTAAGAACACCACCAGCCTAAGCAGCTATTTCTCAACTTCAGCTCTCTCCCCAAAGGGCTGTGTGTTTCCCTCCCTTCCATTCCGACACAGCAGGCACAGAGGAAAACAAGGGACGCTGAAACAGCCGCGGGGGACATGCACCGACCAGCGCTGGTCGCACCTGAGCTGGACACAAGAGAGGACACCTGCCAAGCGTTCCCATTTTGTAAAACCAACGATCAGGATCCAAACGCTGCGAATTGCAAACAGACTATCCCAGCCCAGCAGTCTGGGAACACCTGCCTGGGCTCCAGATACTGAGTCAACCGCTAATTTGTGTTTCCCAGTGTGGGTGTCTCTCCATGGGTCTGCGGCGGCTCCATTCAGGATTTATCCGCTCTCGCCGATGGGCTTGTGACGCTCACGTGGTGCGGGGCTCCCACGCAGGCGCTGCGCCGGGACCGCCAGGGATGCTCAGAGCCGGCGCTCACGTCGGGCAGCTTCGTGCTGAGCCACGGGGGCTCCTCACGCCATCCCTCCCTCGCCACACGCGTTCGGCCCCCGTTAGCAGCGGAAAGTTCAGGGCTCAGGCGCTTCCCAGCGGGCAGGGAGCTCTGCTCGGTGCTGAAAGCATCCCGTGCACCGCAGGAGAAGCGGCCCCTGCGACAGCCCGTGCTCGGTCCCGGCACCGGGGGTGAAGCCCCTGTCCCTGTTTCAGCCCGGTACGGCGAGCGCACAGAAATGTGGCGGCGGCGAGGCCCTGCAGCAGGAACCGCACAGGACCTGCTGCATGGAACAGGTTCAGGGCTCAGCCCCCAGCGCTCCCCCGCCTGCGGGGCTCCTCAGCCCCCGCCCCAGCACGGTCCTTCCCCCGCACCGACGCGTGAGCCCCTCATAGCTCGGCTGGGGGAAGTTTCCCTTCCCAGCACTGCACTGGTTAACGGCCTGTGAAGCGCCTTTCTGCTGCAGAATTCAGGAGGGTGATGAGCAGCCCCAGCACGTCCCCCCAGCACCAGCACAGCCCCAGCTGCTCCCCCCGAGCACAGGCTGGGACCCTCCCTGTCCCTGACTGGGTGCTGCGGCCCCCGCAGCCCCGCTGTCGCCCGCACCCACACGCAGGCGATGACGGAGCCCGTGCCCCGCACGAGGCCTCGGCTCCGCCGCAGGTACGGCCACGCAGCCCCGCACGGTTCCCACTCCCACTCCCACTCCAGCAGCTCTCAGAGCAGCGGCACGGGGTAGGATGTGGAACAGGCAGTGCTGAGCCCACGGCGAGCCCATGCCCCGCTGCTCCCAGCCCCGCGCCAGGGCTCAGGGGGCTGGGCTGGGATCCAGCTCTGAGCTCTGCCATGGCACTGCCAAGCCCTTTCCCGAGTGAGCTGTGCCCAGGACAGCGGGGCTTCTCTGGCTCCTTCCAAAGCAGTGATTGATCACAGTGAGGGAAACATAAAACATCGACTGGAAAAAAAAAAAAATACAGGTAGCAAACCGAAGAATTTTGGGAATTACTCATGCCTCCAGCGATCCCATCTTTCACATCCCTGGCTCCTGCCTCCTTGGCTCCCTCAGCCCAAGAGGGGAGACAGATTATCTCAAATTATTTATTATGGAATTAGAGCATGATCCAAACCCTCCTTGAATCAATAAGAACGCTCTGACTGACTTCACCAGGTTTAGGACTGAGCACCAGGAACAGACAGGATATTTCTGCATCCATGGCTGTGACTCACCGAGAACTTT
This sequence comes from Dasyornis broadbenti, assembly GCA_013397935.1. NCBI lineage: Eukaryota > Metazoa > Chordata > Aves > Passeriformes > Dasyornithidae > Dasyornis > Dasyornis broadbenti. The sequence goes on from VZRN01005357.1 coordinate 151,967, forward strand.
CCAACGTGGAGGAGCAGCTCAGCGCCGTGGCTCGCCTGCCCCCACCACTGGAGGGGTCGCTCGTGGACTGGGGCAGCCTGACACCCCCAAGGCTCTGCAGGACAGTGGGGCAGGTTCGCCCGAGCACACAGGACACCCACCGCTGCCACTAATTGTAAAAGTTAGGGCCCAGGGTGATGCCATCGGCCATTTTTTGCTGCGCAGGTGCCAGCACCTGGCTCTGTTAAAGCTCATCTTCAACCACAGCCTGTGGGTGCTCAGAAACACCTCAAGCAGCAGTTTTGGGGTAAGGCTGCCCCAAAACGTGGCCTGTGCTGCAGGAGGGCGGCAGCTGCTGGGGCCTCGCCAGGCAGGCAGTGCCGCGGGAGGGAAGCGGCGGGGCGAAGCGGCGAGGCCGGGCAGGCAAGAGCGCGGCCGTGGGGCAGCCGTGGTGGGGCAGCCCAGCCGTGGGACAGAGGGCCGAGCTGCGCTTGGGCAGCAGCAGCCCACCTTGCCCCGCTGTGCTGCTGAGAGGGACAGGGCTGGCGCTGCTGCTGGGGCTCGGTGATGAAAACGCCGGGTGCGGCGGCTTTCCCGGTGACAGGGACGCGGTGCCGGCGGAGCCTTGGAGAGGGGCAGCAGCCGCGGGGCTCTCGCTCACACATTCGTGATCAGGAGAGGGACCTGTGGCCCCTCAGCCCAGAGCTCGCCGGGAGCACACAGCGCGTCTGCCGCCGCCAGCGCCGGCTCCCAGCACGGGGGTCCCCGCAACCCGCAGACCCGCTCCCCCCGGCCCCCGCAACCCGTGTGGAGCTGCCCTCCGTGAGGTTCCGCCTCGGTGCCATCGCGAGTGCCCAGGGAGGGGAGCGGAAGGCGGCAGAGGGGAGCGGCGGGGCCGCCGGGCCGGGGGATGCTCGGATGGCCGGGGGATGCGCCGCTCGCCGGGGGCCCGGATCTGGGGTGGGGGGTCCCGCGATGCAACCCTTCCCCCAAAGTTTTGGGGCCGCGGGGGTCGGTACCTTCCAGGCAGCACGTCCTCCAGAGCCCCGAGTGGGTCATCACCTCCTCGTTCTTGCGGCTCGTGTCGTTGTCGCTCGTGGACTTAGTCCTGCACACGCCGCGCGAGTAGAGCCAGTAGTCAGTGCCCACGGCGATGGTCATCAGGCTGAAGGCTGCGAAGGCTCCCACCGTGGTGACGAGCATCTGGACGCCTCTGTCACACATCCTCATGCTGCTTCAT
>VZRN01005357.1:159099-169634 GCA_013397935.1 Dasyornis broadbenti
TTTTTTTTTTTTTTCCCTCCTTGTTTTAATTGCCACTTTGAATGTCATCAGAAATAAACAGCTCAGGTGACACTTCCATGCATGGAGCCAGAGGCGTGTGGTCACGCAGCCTCACCTGCTCCTGCCACAGCAGAGAAGCCACAGCACTTGGCAGTGAGAGCAGGTTGCACCCTCCAGGTGCAATTCCAGCCTTTGGGAACAGCGGGATCATTGTGTCCTGTGCTAGAATCCCCTTGGTTCCTCCCTGGGGCTGGAGCTCTGGGATTCACAACCATCAGAGCACCTCGACTGCCCTGCGCTCACTCATCTTCCATCTGTCTACACGGGTTGGCCGCTGCACAAGCTCCCATTTGTTTATTAAATGGATTCAAGCGATCCAGAGCTCCTTTGGTGATGGGTCTCACCACGAGGAGGCTGCTCAGAGCCCCAGCCAGGGGAGACAGGCCCAGCAGCAGCAGGTCCCAGCCATGGGCACGTGGAGTCGCAGTGGGAGCAGGGCAGGTCCTGGAGCTGCCACAGACCAGCAGCCAAGGGGTCACCACAGCCCCGAGGGAATCGTGTGATCCATCCTGTCCCAGGGGAAACCAGGCGAGAGCCTGAACCCACTTACCTGTAGCACTTGGGTGTAATCCAGCCTGGGCCAAGGTCAGGATGTGCCACTCAGCGTGGTGGGTGATGGGCATGTCCTGCCCCCTCTGCCCCTCCTCTGCCCTCCCAGGGGCAGCCCAGGGCTCTCCTCTCTGCCAGTCCAGGTGCACAAATCCAGGTGGGACACCAGACTTGACCCCGCTCTCTCCCTCCCCAGCAGCTCCAGGTGTGGATTTCCTGGGCTTTCTCCACACGTGTGGAGCACCTGGGGACTGGGGACCAGGGCTCTCCCGAGACTCTCAGCTCTGAGCATCCTCCCAAAGCTCTGCTTTCCCCATCCAACAGTGAAGATTAAATCATCAAATTACAGTAAACAGTGACTCAACGCCCATCACTGCCCTTTCTTGGAGGAGTCCACACAGATCTGAGCATCTGTGCAGGGCCCAGCACATCCCATTGTACATTTCTCCACAGAAGAAACAGGTCATCTGGAAATAAGCCCTGGAATAAGAGTTTGGCAAGCAGCAGAACGGACAATGTCAGGAATACTCAAGGTATGAGTCCTGCGAAGAGGACCCAGCATTTGCCAAGTCCGCCCTGGAGCGTGGATCTCAATCCCAAAGCTGCCTGGTGCCACAGCCCAGCTGCCCTGCAGGCCCCTCCAAGGCCGCCCAGTTTGCTCAGCGTCCAGCAGCGCCTGCTCCATGCACAAGTGTCACCCCAACACAGACACAGAAATCCCAAACAGAACAGATGTGACTCCCCCCGCAGCAGCTCCTGCACGTGCCCACGGCCCCGGGGTGCCCCTCGGCCCCGGCGACCTCCCAGCAGCATCCTGGACAGACCTGGGAGCGCCTTCAGAGCTGAAGATATGGAAATTAAAAACATTCACCACTGAAGTAATACTAATTCTGCAGCAACAGGTTTGAAGGTCACAGTAACGCACATGCTCTGACATCAGCTGTGGTCTGCAGAGGATGGCGCGATGTCTTCGGGATCTGCCGGGCTTAGGGGAGCCCTCACCAGCCACCAGCCCCCCGAGCCCTGGGCCTCGCCTGGTGCAGAGCCCCTCGTAAACCCCCTCTTCGATCTGGCACAATTTGCAGTTTTTCTGGGTTTGGTTTGGGTTCCTCCAGCCCAGGGCAAGACCCGAGGCCACGGGTTCAGCTCTCACCCCTGGCAGGCACAGGACAGTGCCCGTGGCTGGGTGACAGGGAGGGGACACTCGTCCGGCCCCTGGCACCAGGACAGCGCCATAGCTGCTGGCAGCCTTTAGTTATCAAGGAATCATTAAAAGAAGAAAATAATTTCCCAAGGTAGAGCTTCATGTTTATAAAAGATCTACAAACCTGAATTTTCTCTAGAGAGTTCCTCGTTGATTGATAAAATCCCACCCATTTCCCTGGGGCCTGGAGGAACGGCTGCATCCAGCAGAACCAGTGCTGGTTCAGAAAACACAATGGGGGTTCTGCAAAGCAGCCAGACTGGGCTGTGACGGGAGTGGGGTGGCAGGGACTGGGGGATGCTCACCTGGGGCTCAGCCTCTGTGACCCCAACAGTGACTGTCAGCCACAGCCACCGGCCGGACACCAACGGGCAGTCCCCGCCCACTCCTGCCTTCTCCTGCCTGCTCCTGCCTGTCCTTGCCTGCTCCTGCCCATCCCCGCCTGCTCCTGCCTTCCCCTCCCTGCTCCTGCCTTCCCCTGCCTCCTCCTGCCCATCCCCGCCTCCTCCTGCCTTCCCCTGCCTGCTCCTGCCCATCCCCGCCTGCTCCTGCCTTCCTCTCCCTGCTCCTGTATTCCCCTGCCTGTTCCTGCCTTCGTCTCCCTGCTCCTGTCTTCCTCTGCCTCCTCCTGCCCATCCCTACCTCCTCCTGCCTACCCCTGCCTGCTCCTGCCCACCCCTGCCTGTCCCTGCACCCTCTTGCCTCTCCTGCCCCCTCCTTCCTGCTGTCCTCTCCCGCCTGCTCCTGCCCTCACCTGTCCACTCATTCTCCTCCTGCCTGTCCTTGCTCCCTCCTTCCTCCTCCTGCCTGTCCTAGCCTGTTCCTGGCTGCCCCTTCCCGCCCCTGCCCTCCCGCACGCCACGGCTCTGCCTCACAAACAGTTGCTGGAATTGTCTCTTCTCATTCAGAATTTTTTTCTTAAATGATGCAGAAGGTGCTGGATTACTGACTGAAACCCCCAGGAATTTGGTGGAAATCAGGGAAATCAAGATGCCTGTGAAATCCATGAGTTTGGAGACTGGAAGAGAATAGCAGAGGGTGGAAAGTAGAAAAGTTTCCATTATAAATAGCCCTCAGTGCAGCCCTTTGGTCTTGGGCATGTTTTCAGTTGGTAAATTGTAAACCAAGAATATAAATGTGTTTTGTTTTGGTAGAATATTAATATCTTTACAGAGCTGTTACATCTCGACAGTGTCTGTGAAAGATTTATGCGAGTGCTGACAGAGCGTATCAAAACTGCAAACTGTTCCAGATGTTACAAAAACCCCCCACCTTTCACTTAGAAAAAGGTTTGCTCTGATTTACAAGAACTGGCATGGGATTGGTTTGGAGTCGCAATGCCCGAGTGCGGGGAAGGCGGATGGTGGGGGACGCTCCGGAGAGCCGGGCTGACCCTATGGACAATGCATTGGAAAATACAGGTCTAAAAGCAGATTTTTCCACACTGATCAAATATATCCATGTCTTGAACAAAAGGCTCCTCTAAGACAAGCTCACACTCATCGCAAGCTTCAGCACAACGCTTTAAGCGATCAACCATGCTTAGCATTCCACAGCAACGCTTTGGGAGTAGCTGGGTCACTGGGATCTCAGCATCCCACTGCAAAAATTACAGAGACTGTAGCAATTTGGTCTATTTCTGTTTAAAAACTCTATTAGTCACCACCAACTATAGTTCCTAGAAGTATCACTGACCGGTAACTGGCACCCCGGACACCTCCGGCTAGGGAAACCAAGCTAGCGAGTGGCACGGACATGGAGAGGCTCCGAGGAGAAGCGGTCGGCGAGTTTGGCGGGAGGGGATGTGTGTCTGCACTGCTAATCCCGGAAGACTAGTGTCGTATGTACAGGGCGACCTGGCGTGGGACAGCGAGGACAGGGCTGCACCGCGACTACACGTTAATGACAAACTCGGGGTTAGTGTAGGAGAATCCAGCAAACTCGTTCTGGTCCAAGTTCATGATGAAGAGTTTGTCCGTGGGCGTGAGCTCCACCGGCTGCCGGGTGAACTCTTTGTCGAAGTTGGAAGTGTCGCGTTTGTCCTTCTGTTAAACGGAAAGCACAGAGTTAAACCGGGAAAGGAGCGAGGGGCGAGAGGTGACGGCACCCGGGGCGGGGGCGGCGCCCGAGGGAGCTGTCCCTGGGCGAGCCGGGCTGCCCCAGCACTCCGCGCTCCACGCCACGTTCTCAAGCTGCCACCGAGGAGGAACTCACAGCCCTGTACAACAGAAGCAGCCCCGCACCACCGGCAAGAAGAGAACACCAGTTTAACACGCCTGAAACACAGAACCAGGACAGAAAGGGACAGGTGAGAGCCGGGGGTGTTGGGAAGGGAGCATCCCTCCTCTCCTGGTCGCTGCGGGAGAGAGCACGGAGCAGTTCTCAGCATGCAGAACCCTCACTGCAACCAGAGCTCGGCACTGCACAGGAGGAAGGAGCCTGGAGGAAGCAACACGCCTCGAAACGGCAGCAGCAGTCACCACCATGTCAAAATTTGCACAAAATAATCAGCTGTAAGAGCTGCTTCTGCTTTAAGCTTGATTTTTGAATGATGCCGTGATATGGTGTTAACCAACACCGGTTCATTGATGGAGGATGTGACTTGCTCCAGGGTTCTATAGAGAAAACACACAGCACTCCAAAACCTCTGAGAAGGAAAATTCCACATATGCAACATTTTCTCCTTGCAGTTTCTTAAGAAGAACAACTTTGCAGCTACACCCAAGCCAAAAGAAGGGGGAAAAAAGGGACGTTAGTGTCAGGATTAGCACTGGGAAGCTGCTATCAGCACTGCGGAGCCAGCGCTGGGAACGCGTGGGCTGCTCTCCTAAACCCTGCGGATCAGAGAGCGCCTGGCTCAGGGCTGTCCTGCTGTGGGACGTGACAGGGCCTGGCTGGAGGGTGACTGAGCACTGAAGGTGCAGCACAAGCACCCCAGGTCCTTCATCCACACTGGCCGGTGGTGGAGGGACATTGGCAGCCGGGAACTGGCTCTGCTTTGCCTCGTTACCAAAGCCAGCAGGGACAAAAGACCTTCTCCACCCCTTCTTCCATGTCCCTGTATAGGAGAGATCTCAGCTCCCTGCTGGAGGTGACCCTCCCCTGCTGTGACACCGACAGGACCCTGTCACAAATTTAGCGCCTTGCAGAAACCTGTATTTGCTTTTAGTTTTGCCCAGACTTTGCCTTTGACGTGTGGCCCCACCACGCCGGCGGCTCACTGTGCTCTGCTGCACCAGGATTTCCAACCCTGCGTTGATCTGCCAGCTCCAGCCGAGAACAGTGACTGTGGGGGTCCTGCAGGTCCTACACCCCACCCACCACGGCTGTCCTCCCTCTGCTCTGTCCTGGTGAAGGACCTGGCAGGAGATGCTGTGTCCTCCCTGCAGCCCCTCTTGGCCCAGTGGGACACTGGGGCACCTTCATGCCTCAAGCAGGAGCATGGCCAGGACACAGAGCCTGGACAGCCCAGGAGCACCACACCACAGCTGCAGCTGGATTGAGCCTTGGGAGATGAGCCAGCAATGGATCAGGACCTCCAGGGATGCTTGGAGACTCCACTTGCCACAGGAGACATCCCACCAGGATGGCTGCAGCCTTGGGGAGGAAGATCAGGAAAAGCCAAGGATGATGGAGAAGAGACGAGGTGGGAAGCAAGACAGGCCTGGATGGAACTGAAGGAGCCGAGAGAGAAAAGGCCGGAGAAGAGCCAGCACGAGGCCGTGCTGTCAGGCCCTGAGCACACGGCGATGCTCCGGAGGCACCGGCGGCTGCGGCTCCCAGCCTGTCCCCGAGTGTCACAGTCCCTCTTGGGCTCCTGTCTCCAGCACAGAGAAGGAAGAAGATGTGGATTTGGGGGCACAGAGCAGGAGCAGGGAAGGGCAGGCAGGGTGAAGGAGCCAACTTCAGGTGCGGAGTTCTGCAGGCAAAGGGTGAAGCAGCCGGAGGGCGAGGACAGGCCCACCTCGGTGGCAGCAGGGCCTCCCCAGGGACGAGGGCCAGGTGGTCCCGGGCAGAGTGGACGTGGCTGCGCTCGGGGTCTCTCTGTGACAGGAGCTGATGGTGGCCCTGGGCTCCTGGAGGGATCTGAGTTCCTGAAGGCCACATCCATCCACACCAGCGTGGGCCAGGACAGCACAGTCCCACCAAGCCAGCAGCTCCTCCTGAGCAGGAATGCTGTGGGATGCTGTAAGGGGGAATGACACATCCACATGTGACACTGGTGCAAGCTGCCACCATGGTCCCCAGCCCTTGGGAGCCGTCAGCCCGGGGGCCCTGGAGTGGGAACAACATCCTGCTGCTGCTTTTGGGCTGCAGGAAGCTCTGGGAAAGGCTGCCATGGGCCCGGGAGGGGGCTCAGGTCAGCCCACCCCCCTGCATTGCCCCCTCCAGCAGCTCCCCATCCTTGGGGCCTTGGCTGGAAGCTACACACGGCACAGAGAGGGTCGCTGGTGTCTTACCTTGAATTCTGTCTGAACTGGTGGCAATTTGGCCTCTGTCAAGATGATGAACAATCTGGGAGGAGGCAGGGAACGGCTGTGTGGATCTCATATGGAGAGAAGGGAGGGCAGGGGACACTCAGGGTTGAAAGTGCCTCCAGCAGTGGGTGAATTGACTCAGGAAGGTGACGAGGAGCACAGTGGGATGGCGTGGCGGTGTGGTGCTGGCACGGTGCTGGCACGGCGTGGCGCTGGCACGGCATAGCGGTGGCCCGGTGCGTCAGACAGCCGGGGTCCCACTGCCCGTGGCACTGTGCTCCAGGTACGGCTGGCCCGGAGCAGCGTTTCTGCCTGGCCCACAGGGATGGGAATCCTCCCTGAGCACTGCCAAGGAGCTCCTTCCCCGTGGCAGAGCTCCAGGGCTGCCTGGGCGGAGGACGCCGGGATCAGCTCCCACTGACATTCGGGACCTCTCGGAACAACCTCGCAGCGTCTGGACCCGCAGCACCCGGCAGAAGTGGATTCCCAAAGGCAGCAGGGAGGTTAGCAGGACCTGTGATCCCTCTTTAGCAGAAGCTGCCAATCGCTTTGAAAAAGAGCTCCTCGGAGAGCGCGGCCAGGGCTGAGTCACGGCGCTCGCAGCCTCGCTGGGCTCTGCAGTCTCCAGCAACACGAGGCGATGCCGCAGTCGGCTCTGCTGGAAGAGATCCCCGAGCGGCAGCGCTCTGCCAGCCTCAGCTGTGCCCTCCACCTCGGATCGTCCTTCCTCCAGGGTCACGCAGAGAAACTCCCTCCCTGTCCGTGCTGGAGAGGCCCGAGGGCCGGGCGGGCGCTGGTGCGGGGCACTGCGGGCAAACACTCCCTGCTCCGATGGTGCTTCCAGTACATCCCACCTGGGCTTTTTTCGGATGGTGCTTCCAGTACATCCCACCTGGGCTTTTTGGGACAAACGCCGAGGAAGAACAGGCCACGGCTCCACTGCTGCATCCCCCAGCAGCCGGGGCAGCTTCCAGCCCCAGCTATTGGAATCACCTCGCTGAACTGCAGAAACTCAGTATTGCCAAACACATGCAGGTTTCTGGGACAGGTTTTCTCACTTTTTATTTTATAATCAGTATCAGAAAAAAATAAATTGGCACATTACAAGTCAAGCAGATTGATACAGTGACAGCCCACGAACATCTGCAGGGGTATAAAAGGAAGCAGCGTGATTGTTGTCCTTTCAAGAGAAATTCACCCTTCCTGAAACGTTTTCTTGGATGCAAGAAACATAACTCGGGCCATTTAAATATCTAGCTGCAATTTTTAAGGGTAGAACTATCCGTTGAAACAAGTTTCTTTGCACGCTTCATATCAGAATTCACAATACTGGTCAGAGTTCGATATCTCCCGTTTGGGTTAAAACCATTTTTGACACATTTAAAGCACAGGTAACAAACTCCATCAATGGCTTTGGCATTTGAAAAGAAGAAAAAGCTTCGCTATGGGACCGATGTTGATGGTGTTTACTAGGGTGACCATGGATTCAAAAGCAGCTCTTCCAAATTTCCCATTTACCGCTGGATGTTTGCTTTGATTAAAAAAAATGCTACTTCGAAATTGCACAATCAGGAGAAATCTTTGCCAGCAGCAGATCTGCCTTCCCGAATAACTTATCCCACTGCTGGGGACCCAGCGCCAGGAACGAGCCAGCCCAAAGCATCTGGGAGGGAAGGGGAGCAGTGGTGGGGCTGGGCACGCAGCAGGACTCAGCTGAAACGGGAGCCAGACCCAGCATCTTGGCTCTCCAGAGCTTTTGGGAGGAGGGAGACTCCGGGAATGGTTTCATTAAAAACACTTACTTGCCACGAGGGCTAAGAAGGTTAAATATTAAATTTTCATGATCATATTAAAACACTAGAAAAAGGAAAGAGCAGGAATTAAAGCACATGATGAAGGGATTTCTCCCAATTGTCACCGTGTCTCGTTTTCCCTGTCGCCCACTGAGCTGTTCCCATTTTCTACAAATAAAATGTCACAAAGGCCCATTTGCAGCATTTCCTGCACATCACCCCCTTCCAGCGATGCCCAAAACAACAGGAAGACACTTGAAACATGGTCACTCTAGTAATGAACTAAAGAAAACCCATGGATGCAAGTTCTGCAATGGAATGTGTCACCACAACAGCAGCTGGAACTGGATGACAGATGCAGGAATGAGATCTACTCAGCTGCTTAGCTCTTGGCTTGAGGCTTAAAAAACTCAGGGTTAACAAAAGAAAATCCTTCAAATTCTGACTGGTCAATGTTCCCGATGACTTCCTGGTCAGGAGGTGTTAGCACGGGTGGATGGCGAGTGAAAAACCGGTCGAAGTTTTCAGCACTGCGTCCGCTCTATGAGAGGGAGAAAAGAATGGATGGTGGGTGGGGCAGCAAGCGTGGGATGGGGCTGCACCTTCCCCCCACTGCGGCATGGCCACGGCAGGACGGGAAAAAGTGCAAAACACACTTGGTCAGTCATGAGGGCTGGCATGGCACGGCATGGCACGGCACAGCCAGGGCCTGGCAAACCCCCCGGCTGTGCCATGGCGAGCGGCTGCAGCAGCGATGGGATGGGGTGCGGTGACTCACGGCCACTCCTGCCCACACGCACACGGTACCTGCTGCCAGGGCAGGGCCCACCTGGGCACCCCTCCTTCCCCTGCAGAAAGAGCTTTGCATCATGGCTGGACTGCTCAGAGGTTTCCTCCTGCTCGAGGAGAGGACTCATCCCTGGCAGTGTCCAAGGCCAGGCTGGACAGGCCATGGAGCAGCCTGGGGCAGTGGAAGGTGTCCCTGCCCATGGCAGGGGTGGGATGGGGTGAGCTTTAAGGACCCTTCCCACCCAAACCCCTCTGTGATTCCATGATTCTGATTCCCAGGGCTGTTCCCAACAGGTCAGTCAGACCATGGTGGCCCACGGCCTCACAGTCCCCAGTGGTGCCAAACACCCGATTTAATTTTCTTAGCAATCCAAACAAGTCCTGATTTAACGGAGGGACACCAGCAGTGGGTGGGATCAGGAGGGATCAGGTCACTGCCCAGCTGCAGACCAGGCTCCATCCCTGCCCGTCACACTCATGTCCCAGCCCCACAGTGGCACATGGGTGCTCTGCTCCAAGGGCTGGCGATTCCCTCCTGCCACACACAGCCAGTGCTCTCCAGGCTCTGTTTCCTCGAGGAGCTGCTCAGCCAGCACCTCCCAGTCCCTCAGGCCTCTCTCCCATTGTCCCCGGGAGAACACAACACTCCATGCACTGCCACAATTTTTCCTGGGCATTTAACTTTCATTTGTTAAGTAAACAGATTTGCATTTTTAATAAACATCAGACTAAATGTAATAAAATATTAATGACAAATACATGCAAACTCCAATGTTTCCCAGTTCCTTCCTCTGCTCAGAGGTTTCAGGAAAGACAACATGAATATCCATCAGCCTCTGATGGACTGCTCCTTTGGCAGCTCCTGTACGTCCTTATAGCACCAAGGGAGACGCTTGCTCTCCTCAGAGCTCTAAACAAAGCTCCAGGGGCAATGCTTGAGCCAATTTAACTCCAGCTGCAGCCCCTCCAGCCCGAGCCCATCCATGGGCACCTTGGTACCCTCAGCTTGGTAAGGCCACATCTCTACGTTCCTAGTGTGGGCTGGTCAAGCTTCTACCCCCAAAAGCACCTCCTTCCCGTGGCCCTGAACTGGGCACGGAGCTGCACCCAGCCCTCCTCCCCTGCACCTCTCCTGGGCTGTGCAGCCCCGGCCCCTGGGAGGCTCCAGCCACTGCTGACCCCGCGGGAGCCGCGGCTGCTGTCCCTGCAGTGCAGCTGCTGCTCCAGAGGACGGGATCAGCTCCAGCCTGAGGACTGAGCAGGAGGATGTTTGAGATATCTGACAGGTCAGCAGCAGCCCAACGCCTTCCCAAAGCCATCCCATTAACAGCAAAACAGCAATTCAATCCTCCAAACGGGAGCTGCCAGTTGCACAGAGCCCAGGAGCCAAAGGCAGGACACGAGGAGCCAGGCTGGGCTTGTCAGGGCCGCGGGATGGACCAGACTGGGAGCAGGAGCACCGGGAAAGCTGCAGTGCCACAGCCCTGGCTGGGCTCACCTGCGGCGCAGCCGCTCACCCGCTGACCCCAGCAGCTCCCAGCGCACCCCCAGAGCCTCCCAGGGCCTCCCAGAGCCTTCCAGGGCCTTCTAGAGCCTCCCAGGGCCTTCCAGAGCCTCCCAGAGCCTTCCAGAGCCTCCCAGAGCCTCCCAGGGCCTCCCAGA
>VZRN01005357.1:169722-266887 GCA_013397935.1 Dasyornis broadbenti
CCAGGGCCTTCCAGAGCCTCCCAGAGCCTCCCAGGGCCTTCCAGAGCCTCCCAGAGCCTCCCAGGGCCTTCCAGGGCCTCCCAGAGCCTTCCAGGGCCTTCTAGAGCCTCCCAGGGCCTTCTAGAGCCTCCCAGGGCTTCCCAGAGCCTTCCAGGGCCTCCCAGAGCCTTCCAGAGCCTTCCAGAGCCTTCCAGGGCCTCCCAGAGCCTCCCAGGGCCTCCCAGAGCCTCCCAGGGCCTTCCAACGCCGCTGTCATTTCCTGTCAGCTTCAGGAGACCTCAGCGCAGAAACGCAGAGCAGCCCATGTGCAATGTCTGACAGCACCGGCTGCCTTCTGGCTACAAAGAAATGTGCTGCCTTAGAAAAAAATAAAAATAAGAAATCAAACCAGCAACGCCCTCAGAAAGATTGAAAAATTAATCCTGATGAGAGGCTGCCAGTTATTGGAATAGGAAGCACAAATATATTTTAATATGCATATTGGCAGGCAAGAATATTTCTCAGTATAATGCAATGAGGTAAAAATATGTGGATGGAAAATTTGAAAAGTTGCATCTATCTGCGGTATTTCCTGCCGTGCTGTGTGCAATTTAAGGACTTTTCTCTTTGGATGCAGATAAAATGGATGGATAAAATCAATACTTTGAAGTTGAAAACTGTCCTTGGGTTTATAGAAGGCACATCCCAACCCAACCCCGAGGTCTGGAGGAGGTGAGTTCCAGGCTCCAGGTTTGGCCCAGCCCTGTGCTCAGGGAGAGCAGGAGGGATCCGTGCTGCTCCAGGCGGCAAATGGCCACTGTCTGCACAAGCACCTTCTTCACAGCTTCCCAAATTAAATTCCTGGTTAACGGACACAAATGCCATATGAATTTTTACGTTTGTCTAAAGCCATCTCGTGAAAAATCGTCCTCATTTGAGTCTGATATTAATGTACAGGCATCACTCCATCCTGACTGGAGAAAGGGGGAGGCTGGGAATTTATCTTACATAAATCCCAGTGTGTCCTGTCTAATATTTATAGCCAGCACAGAATGGCTTTTCTTCCTGAGCTGCAGAAATAAACCTGTCAGCTCCGAAGATGGCCTTGTATTTAATCACTTCCCTGCTTGATTTCAAATAGAGACAAAAGGCACAATAAAATATTTTCCATTGATCCCTGGGATGCAATCAAGGACCATAAGAAACCGAGGATGCTGCTGCCACCCACCCTCGTTCCCCGTGCCAAGGGGAGGTGCTGGACTGAAGACATCCTCGATTTCCAGGGATTTGTCCCAAACCAGTGGCACAGCCACAATCCAGGGGCCTTGCAGGCATCCCCTGGGCAAGTCTGACCTTCCTGGTGCTGCACTGGCTCAGGAAATTGGCTCCTTGCACCCTGGGGAGGATCAGGACTCTTCTGACAATCGCTTTTAGGGGAATTTGGGTCACAGCACGAACTTGGGGCCACGCTGAGGGTCCCTGTGCTGCTCAAGGGGGGACAATGGTGCTTTTCATTCGTGCCTGGCTGACGACCCCAAGCCCCAGTTTGGGATGCTCCAGCACATCCCTTCATCCCTGCTGCTGGCAAAGGGAGCATCCACCGCAAGGGGTCCTGGTGCAGGACCCCGATGTTCATCCCTTTCCTGTGGAAGAAGCCAAGTTTCTGCCAATTCACTGAAAACAGAGGCTGAACAGTCTGGGAAATCTCAGGGAAAGTCCTTCCAGGGCCCTGGGTCTCCCAGAGCACATCCTGACTGGATTACCAGAGATGTTTAACCTCAGCATATCCACCTGCCCCATGTCAGCCCCTCAATCCTTAAATCCCATCTAATTAGGAAATTACTTAAGCAAACACCAGAACTCACCTTGTACAGGCTGAACTAAGGCTACAAAACCCCCTACGCAGGGAACTGGTGTTTTCACACATCCAGGTCTCTAAGTGGCATTTCAATATTAATTAACTGCAAGCAGTTAGGGGGAAATTAATTTATGCAATTAAAAATTATTAGATTAAAAGCCATTTTTTTAACCCCCCCCATGCTGTTGTGAATAATCCCGGGCTCTGCCGTGTGATTTCAGTGCTTTCAAAATGAGACTTTTCAAATCACTAGGCTTTATGTAAAGTAAAGGAGTAATTAGATACCAAAAACAATAATTATCTCAACGAGAGACAGGGAGAGCAGGGAAGTGTAAATACACTCCCAGGGTAACAGCAGACCCAGGAAAGGAATTGTTATGCACCAGCCAGAGCAGGGAGCAGCCAAGCAGAGCCCCACGTCAGAACCACCAAAGACAACCCAGCCCCTGATCTGTCTTGTTCCTGACTCTGTGATAAAGGTTAATCAAGCACAAAGCAACACAGGAGCTCCTGGGAATTCACGTTCAGCTCTGGGCACAGAGCAGCCCGGCCAGGCACAGGCTGAAGCCTCCGTTCGCTGCTGCTGGGAATGACGGAGGTTTTGGGAGGGATGTGATTCCCTCCCCAGAACCCCCTGCACCCTCCCTGTGCCCCCACTCCAAACTGCAGAGACGCTCCAAAACCACGGGAATGTGGCCAAGAGATTTGTGGGTGCAGCAGGAGAGACACGGAGCAAAGGAGCCTCTGTGGAGATGGGGTGGGGATGGGGAGCTCAGCCACGAGCTCAAACCAAACACGAATTAGTGACGCCTCTGATAAGCAAAATGGCACTGGAGACGATTTGGATGGGGCTCTGCCCCCCTTGGCTGGTGCTCCCAGGGCTGAGCAGGGACTGGAGAAGGGGAGGGCTGCAGGCAGGTAGGGGCAGACACCCAGCCCTCATTTGCACGTTATTCCTTATTTTGAAGCTCTGGATGCAGACAATTCCTGCAGCCTGACCTTTATAGATGCTAATTATAAAAAAAACAGGAAAAGAAAACAGACCTAAGCCAAGGGGAAGAGCCAGGCCAGCGCCAGCCCCTTCTGCAGCAGCACTGGGCCCTGGTGCGGCCACCTGAAGGTCACAAACACCGAGCCACATCTCCCCCATCACCCCCAAACGCTCCGTGCCGAGTCCAAGCCCCATTCCCACTCCTGCTGCTCCGCCCCGCGCTCACAGCTGCCACCAAAGAAACAGCTTTTTCCAGCACAGAGGCACTGCTGGAGAAATATCAGCTATCAGCAGGTACCTGAGTTGTCTTAATCCTCCCTAAATCCCAAATCAGCTGCTGTTAATCTCCCTGTCCTATCAAACAGGGAATTTTCCTGGTGCCAGCCGCTGGGTGAAGCGACAGCCGGCAGCTTACAGTCCCCCTCCCCAGGGCCGGTGTCAGAGGGATTTTTAAAGAAAGAAGACATTTAAAGCAGGACAAAATTTGCACATTTTAAAACAGCAGAGCAGAGAGAAAGTGCTTTTGATGGAATTCTGTTGTTTTTCACTGTAAAGCACCAAACAGCAACGCTCTGCCCCAGCCCAGGGCAGGCAGTGACACTGGGGAGCTGCTCACTGAGAGAGAGAGAGAGATGGGTGGAGGGGACGCAGCAGCTTCATTGGGAAATGGACACAGAGGTGGGAAATGGCAGGAGCTACAGGTTCAGGAGACAGGGACTCCTGCAGAATAACCCCATGAAGCCCTGGTGCCCCTTGAGTGAATTCGGATATGGAGCAGGATCCCTTCACAGCTGGAGCATCGCTGGCACAAAGTCGGATCCCACCCCCAGACAACAAATCCTGGGGTGCACAAAGGGTCCCAAACACTTCCACACCCTCACACTTGGATATCGAAGTCACTGCTTTCCCAGAATGCCATTCCTGCATGGTCCAATGCCTTGAAGACTCCCTTCCCTGCCAGGGAAAAGTGAGCAGGCAGCAACCCAGACTCCGGTGCTGACCACCGCAGCACCTGTGCCTCCCCATTCCCCAGGCAGCAGGGAGAACTGGACATTCCCCCTCTGTGGATGGGGACACAGCCCGGACTGTGCGGTGCAGGGCGGCTCTGGGCCGTCAGCAGCTCCAAGGACAGCACCCAAGGAGCAAAGGCATCGCTGCCAGGAGGGAACTTGGTAAAAACCATCTGAAATTCCAACGTGCAGCCCCAAACCCAGGCAGGGCAGGGCCAGCAGCCCTGGGGCGAGGGGCGGCTCTGCAGGTCAGCATCCCTGCCCATCCGTGCTGGAGGAGACGGGGCTGTGGAGGCTCTGCCCAGCCACCACAGGGGTTTCATTGCTGTTGGATCAGCCGGGAAAGGAGCTGTAGGAGGGAAAAACCTGCTGGAGCAGAGAGGCATTGAGAGAGAGCAGAGCCAAAGGCACCGAGCACCCTCCACCAAAGGGGCTCCCACTCCACGCTTTCCCTGAAAGCAGAGTTTTGCCAAGCACCAAAGGGTAACTGTAAAGCAGAGGAAAAGCAGAAGGTTGTTACAGGCAGAGGGACAGGTAAACACATGGAGCACTCCTGGACTCTGAGCTGTGATCCAGGAGGGTGGATTAAGGTATGTCCCCACCCTGATGACAAATATCAGCCATGGAGATCAGATTTAGAGTGGATTCAGTTCTCTGCGAAACACCAGTGCCCAACCAGGGCACTGCAGCCAACAGGAACCCAGGGGAGAAGCACGTGAATGATCCCAAGCCTGAAGGACTTGGAGCACCATGGAGAGACTCGGACACGGCTGTGGCCCTGCCAGTCCCACCAGGGACAGAGAGAAATGGAGAAATCCAGGGAGAGACATCCCTGTTCCCAAACCTACATAAGGGCAGGGAGAGCACAGGGACAGAGGGGGTCATGCAGAGTTTGGGGGCACAGAGCAGCCCCCGCAGCATGAGCAGGGCTTGGGGGTCATGTAGGGGTTCAGGCTGCACCCCTGCACTGGTGTCACCCCTGCACTGGTGTCACATGGACAGAGGTCACTGCAAGCACAGCTGGACAAGGTGCAGCCAAGCATTCCTGTCTTTTTTGACAAACAGCTTTCAATGGCTGCTGCCTCCACCTGGGTTTGCTCTTTCCCCCCAAGCTGCACTTCCAGCAGCTCTCTCCAGCAGAGCCAGGCAGGGTTGGGGAGGAGCAGCCAGGATCCCCCTCGCTGCAGAGCCAGGCTCCAGCTTCCTGCGGCCAAATCCAGCTCCACTGCCCACTCAGGCAGACTGAGCTGAGCTGGGTGTTGAAATAAAGGTGAGATTAAAGACAGGAGAGACCCGGTCAGATTAAGAAGAAGGGAGGAAAAACCCAACAGACTGACAGACCCGGGGCGACACGACAGACAGGCTGCAACACAAAGGGGTCCAGGAGCTGAATGTGTGCAACTTCCACCCCTGCAAGCCACAGCTGGGACCAGGCATCCCGGAGTTCTCCTGCCCCAGCAGAGCTCTGGCAAGTTCCAAATCCCAGGGGACACGATCTTCCCAGGAGGCAGAGAAGCAGCACCTCCAGGAGGAGCGGGACCTGCCCGTCTGCCCGAGGGTGGGTGCGAGAGGCCCCGGGGGTTCCTGGCAGTGGCACCATGGGAGGGGACCCGGGTCACTTACAGCCTTTGGCTTGAACGGGGGCTGGATCTCCTTGCGCTCCAGCTTGTCCCAGTCGATGTAGCGGAAGAACGCGTGCTCCTTGATGTCCCGCTCCCCCTCCGGGCCGCAGCCCAGGCGCTTGGCGGGGTGCTTGGTCATCAGCTGGGGACAGGAGAGAGGAAACAGTCACAGAGTGTCCGACTGCTCCCCAGGATATCCCCTCGGAGAAGTCCCCAGGGAGCTGTGGTGCCCAGCTGGACATCCCAGGACACTCCGCATCCATCAGGGGCCCATCTCCTCCAGAAGCCCCTGGGGCTCCAAGGGCAGCACCCTGAGGAAGCAGCTGCAGTGACTGCAGGGACAGGGCAGGCTGGCAGTGGCTTGTGAGAGCAGACTCTGCAGATGGCAGGTACAGGAGCACTGGCGGGATGGGCACATCCCCTTTCCCTCTGGGAAGGAAACTGGTTCACCAAGGGCTCCCTCAGCACCTGGCTGCAGCAGGGGAGCTGCCCAGTGGTTCCTCTGCTTGGCACAAACTTCTCAGCATCTGCAGAGTTAACTCTAAAACCCACTGCCCATTTAAGATGAACCATCTGCCCTCCAAAGCTTTCATCAGCCCTGGAAGCAGAACCCCCGTTCCTCCCGAGCTGTGGCAGCACAGACACGAGGTGATTTTCTAATGAGAGAGTCAATTTGCAGGAGAAAAAAAAAAAGCACCAACAGTCCATTAATGTTGTTTATCATCTAAACTTCTCCTCTTGACTGGCTCAATAAGGAAAAGGGGCCCCAGGAATTACGGGCAGCTGTACAACATTAATATCCTGGGGCAGGGTTTGAGCCGTGTTCAGAGATCAGATGGAGATTCCAGAGATTCACAAGACATTGATAAGGGCGGAGAATATGAGCTTTGTACCTGCAACAAAAGCAGTGCTTTATTAAAAGCAGGGCAATTCCTGCTGATCCCAGGGCTGTGCAGGGGCTGCGGCAGGGCTGGCTCCGTGTCCCAGGGCTGGGGGTCTGCGAGAGACCCCGGCAGGGACAGGAGGAGCCCACGCTCCGGCTGGGGAGCTGAGACACCTCCCACCCTTGTGCTGGGACACAGCCCTGCCACCCCTGATGGAACAACACAAACTCGCTCAGGAAAGCTGCTCTTCATCAGCAACTCTGCAATGGGGCACAGAAAACAAGGAAAACCCCGGGAAAAAAACCCCCAAACCTAAAACCCTAAACAGACAAAAAACTTCCAACAAATACAAGGTGAGCGCAGAGCCACCAGCTGCTCTGTGAGCAAACAGCTCTGCATCCCTGGCCTCCAGCTGTGACGGCATCTGCAGCTGGAAGAGTGATGGAGTGCGGCTTCCATGAGGCAGCAGCCCCCTGGAAAGCCCAACTACAAACAGCAAGGGCCTGGCAGCTCTGCAGGCTGGGCCAGGGATTTTCCAGCCTCTGCTCAGGGCGAGGATGTGACTGGCATCAGCATCAGCCTTGCAGAGCCTGTCCTCAAGCAGGGAGCCAGCCTGGAGCCAAGCTGGAGGGCCAGGGAGGGAGGGGCCAGGGGGCCATGGGCCAGCAAAAGCAAAAGCAGCAATATTTTTCCAACTTGCTTTTCGTTAATAATTGAGTTTCCCTTGGCACTGCAGCACACAGCCCTTTATAAAATAAGAAGCCAACAACAAATCCCAGCAGCCTGGGAAGGTGGCAGAGGTGAGGTGTCTTGGCTCCCAAACACGTGTTCGTGGACATCGGCCATGATGGGCTTTCCTCAGCAGCAGCACCAGGGCAATGCCACCCAAAACACCTGTAAACATCCCCAAAACACTGCGGAAAACACGCCATGCCATGCCTTTGCTATCAGGCAGAGATTAAAGAGGGAGCTGATGGCCACAGACAATCTGTTCCCCTGGAAAGAGCTGCTGTGCTCGGGCACTGCCCAACCCCTCCACACGGGCTGGGAAAGGCTTGGTGCCGGTGCTCCCGGGCCCGGGACAGGAGCCTGGCTCCTGACAGCCGAGCTGGGGCTCAGCAGGGCCACCCCAAGCTACCTGCACACAGCAGCGCTGAGGTCAGCCTGCAGAAACAAATCCAAGCTGACAGCAGAGCAGGGAAATGCTCCCTTTGATCCGTTAATTGCTGCTGACTGGCGAGTCCCGGAGCCTGGGGAACTCTCCCGTTTGTTTCCCAGCCAAGGATCCCTGATTAACGCCTGTCCCCGGGCTCTGGTCAGTCCCAGGCCTGCAGGAGCAAACACATTTCATCTCCCAGCAGTGCAGCAGGAAGGGGTCGCTGACATCAGAGTGAAACCATGGGGGAACAACAAAATGGGTGTGGAGAATGCGGTGGTGACATCCCAAACCCCTCACAGGTGAGGGCAGAGGTTTCTCCAGTTCCCTGGACTGTCACAACACTGGCTTTGTGCCCTGCTGGCAGCCCTGCCACACCCCAGCACAAAGAGCTTGGTGAAGCTCACCAGGACCTATTTCACCCTATTCCAAGGGAAAATGTAAACACTTAGTTCCCAGCTTACTCAAAAGTTCTTAAATCCCACACAGAGTTTTAATTAGACTTTCCGGTGGAGCAGTTTGGTGACGGCAAAAAATGTCATGAAAAAATGAAACGACAATAACACAGAGGGAACCACCACTTCAGTACAAAAAACCCACAGGAGTTCACGGAGAACCAGCCCTCGGTGCATGGCCAAACATCCTCCCAGCAGCCTCTCCTCCCCAGAGTGAGCAAAGCCGTGGCAGCGACACCCAGCAGCCGCTGCAGTCGCAGTCCCTGCTCGCTGATTTACAGCCTCCACGTTGTGCCTGATGCAGCAGCGAACAAAGCCAGCGCCGAGCCCGGGCCCTGCTCCAGCCTCGGCTGCCCTGGGGCTGGGGATACTCAGCAGCACTGAGTGCCCCCATCCCTGCCTGACCAGGGACGCGCTGGGTCCTCCCTCACACCCCAAACACCAGCAAGGGGTGGGAGATGGTGACAGCTTCCGTGGGAATGCCCCTCCAGCCATTTCTGAATCAAGGACTCGATCTTCCTGCGTTCTGCTGCCTGTGGCAGGGCAGCACCCGCTCCGTGTGCCCCATTCCAGGTGGGAACACCTGCAGCAGCTTTTTCCCGTGGGACAAGTGAACATTCCTTTTTAACACCAGCTCAGAATCCTGGCAACGCCAGGAAGCGGCTCTGAAATGCCGCAGTGGGAGCGTTAAGCGCAGGATGTGTCATTTGTAGATAGAAACACTATTTTGAGATAGAGAACATTCAGATATTTTCAATATTAACTATTATAAGCAAACATTTCTTAAATTCCTACACAAACACGTATTTATAGCAGTGTGTGGCACTGGGGGGTGAGATGAGGCTCGGTCCCAAGCACACAGAACAACATCAGGACCTTGCCAGCCTTTATCCATCACATCCCAAATTAACTCAGGCTGCAATTAAGTCAGGCCTAGGCCCAGTCCATGGAGAGCCTAAGATGCTGGGCAAGGCAGAGCTTCACTGCAAATTAAGAGCTGGGATAATGAAAATGCTGCCCTGACCTCACAGAGGCACCACCAGCACTGAGCTTGGGTTTGTCCTAAAGGGCAACTTATCACAGCCAAGTGGAAGGATGAAGGGTTTGTATCTGATCCTAGGGAAACTGTTTAGGGATCACATCCACTTTCCCTGGGCATCATTTTTTGTTTCAGGCAAAGGTTCACAGAGCTGCTCTATCCTCATCTGAAGGGACACAGGAGCCCTCCCTTCCCACCTCCCAACCAACATCCCAGTTCTCTCCTGCCCCTCAGCTGTCCCCAGGCCAGCCCTGGCTCCCAGCTGTATTTCTGCTCAGTGTAAGGGCACGGGGAGGACGCAGGTGTTATTTTCACCTGGGTTTGGTACAGACACACACACGGGTAGCACACGCTGTGATTTTAGGGCTGGAGGGCACAGGCACCAGAACCCAACCGTGCCAGACCCAGGGAGCGGTGGGGTGAGCTGGGACCCCCAGGGGGGCAGGAGCTCACTGCCCACTCTCCCCCAGCCCAGCAGGGGACCCAGCCCAGCCCTTACCCCTTTGCAGATCGCCACTGCCTCCTTGGACATGGACTTGGGGTAGGCGACGTTGTGCTCCATGATGGACTGGAAGAGCTCGTCTTCATCTTCTCCCTCAAAGGGGGCCTAGAGCAGAGCAGACACAGCTTCAGGGGCATTCCTGGATCGCAGAGCTCCCATGAGCTGCTGTGCTCCCTGGCCATGGAGCCAGCCTCGGGAGCGTCACCCAGGGACAGGAGCCTTGCATTGCACCCCCAGCGCCACCCCCAGCTCCGGGGAGATGCTCCATCCTCACGCCAAGCACGGCAAACCCCACGTCAGCTGTGCTCACAATGCAGCGTGACCCAGCCCAGAGGAATCAATTAAAACTCAATTACCTGGCCAGCCAACATCTCATAGAGCAGGACTCCAAACGCCCACCAATCCACGGACTTCCCATAGGGCTGGTAAGCAATTATCTGCAAACAACAGCAACAGCAGCATTACACTCCCGCCTCTGACCTGGTGGCACACGGCAAAGCCATTCCGAGCTGGAGCCGGGTCACGAGGACGGGGTTATTCCCTGGGACACATTCCAGCACTGAAATGCCTCGACCGAGCACACCCAGAGTTCCTCCAGTGCTCTGGGAAATCCGGGTGTGAACTGTTCACACCATAAAGGCCTTTGAAAGGAAAGAGCTCTTAAAAGCAATGCTCTGTCCTGTGCAGTCCCCAGTGCCCGCTGGGGAAGGTCACAGCCCAGCAGGTGACGAGCAGCTTTGTTCAGAGGGAATCACACACGGGGCCGTTCGCAGGCTGTGCCTGTCACCTTGGCACTCACAGCTCTGCTTGGAACAGAAAACGTCCCAAAAATGGGTCAAGCAGATCACAGGACAGTTTTACCCCGGAGCCACGTTGGCCTGAGCACATTGCAGCTCCCTGAAGGAGGAGGCACAGAGCAGCAGAGGGGCTGGGCTGGAACGTGGCCACGGCACCACAACCACGCAGCCTTATTGCTGCTCCCAAAGATCGTGGGATTGCTCCCCTGAGAGCCACGGGCAGCAGGCTTTAATGCCTTTCCTGGGTGCCAAAGTGATTTGCATCCCAATTTCCCATTTTCTGTTTTCTTTTGGAAAAAGAATAATTAGAGCAAGGAGAAGAAAATAAGAGTTAAAGTGAAAACACTCGGGCAAACACATGGAGAACTGGTCATTTGTCATGCTTGGAAGGAGCATTAATCACCCTCAGCGACAAGCTCTGCACCAACACCACCGGTGTCAATCCTGCTGGGATGAGAGATGGAACACACGTTTATCCAATAATGGGAAGCCTCACTGGCTGCAGCAAACACGATGTGGTTTAGCCCACAAGTGCATCAATATCCTAGCAAAGAGAATCTCTTTCTCTAAAACATTAAAATGAATAAATAGCAACTTCATCATTGCGAATTCAGCAGACTGACAAGATTTTCGAGGGATATTTTTATGTGAAGGGAACAGACATTTGAGAATAATTACTCCTCTGAATTTCACAAGTCTGGCATTACACCGTGCCCATACAGCACTTCATGGCAGTGTCATGTGTGGCTCCATCACATCAGTAATAACCAAGTGCAAAGTCACTTTGGGGGGATCTAGAGCCATGGATGGGGAGCCTCTCCCCATTGGACACACGGCCCCTCGCTGCAATCAGTGAGCTGGAGAGATCTAAGGCTTTCAACTTCACATGAAAATATTATCCACTGATAACCCCCTGTTCCTCACTGGCCACGTTGTGCTTGGAAGCTTCTATCACACACAGTGAGGGGCAGAGCTGAGCTCCTCGTCATCTCCAGGAGCAAGGGAACATGTGAGGAGCAACCTGTGGCGGCTCTGAGCGTGCCAAGGAGGGAACAGGCACAGAGCTGCCAGCAGCATGGACATGGGAAAAGCCCCCAGAGAGGGAAAACACGCAGCAGGGAGAGCAGCACGAGGATGGGCTGCACTTTGAGGTGGAACTGGGACACGGCACAACAGGGAAGCAGCTCCAGCATCCCTGTTCCCTTAAGGGGATGTGAGGATGGACAGTGCCGAGGGCATGAACTTGGCAGGCTGCTGGTCAGTTCCTGAATGTCCCTGTTTCAGCTGGAAAGCTGCCCAAAGCAAGGTCACCCCACGGCAAGGGGCAGCAGGGAGGCTGCCGGGATGCCCACGGATCATCGGCCGCCTCTCCCGTCCGTACCTCGGGCGCGATGTAGTCCGGAGTGCCACAGAAGGTCTTGGTGGTCACCCCGTCCCAGATGTTCTCCTTGCACATGCCAAAGTCGGCGATCTTTATGTGCCCCTCGCTGTCCAGCATCACATTGTCCAGCTTCAGGTCTCTGCAGGGCGAGAGCAAAGCCGTGACACACACAGCACACACAGCCCGGGAGGCTGAGCTCCGCCTGCGTCTCACACCCCGACTCTTTGTAGGAAAATGTTTGGGGAGATGAGTAAAAGTAAGTCAGAGATCTGTCAGGATGGAGTGTTTATTTTACTTTTAACCTACAGGAGCGCCATGCTGGGCACAGCGCTTTGAAGTGCACGATGGAAAACACTCCTCTGGCAGGAGATGGATTTAATTGATTTTTTTCTTTTGCTCCCGTGAAAATCAAAGTGCGCTTAGAGCTCTTGCGATGGAGAAGCGCCTACTCAGCACAAGTCCTTGCCTCACCTGTGCTCTGCTCCCCCCTGAAACACAAATCAGGTGTTTCTCTCCGATCCTTACCCCAGAATACGTGCTTGTGGTGCCCAAGCCCCAGGAGCTCTGCTCCTCTGCACAGGCTGCAGAGGTGGATCCAGCTGCAGAGCCCTGGCATCTGAATCCCAGCCTTGAGCCGCCGCTCCAGAGGTGGAAGCTCCAGCCTCAAGGACATTTCCGTAGCAAACACGGGGTATTTTGGTGCAATTGATACATTCTTAGTGGGTTTAAGGCTGTATTTTCTAATTATCATGTCAGTGCTTAGAACCCTGACAGGCCAAAGGCAGACGGACACGAGCTGGGATTCGGATTCGGAGGAAGGAAGGAAGCGGGGGCACTGGGGACCAACAGACCTAGAATCTCTCTGCAGCAGCTGATGGCAAAAAACAACCCTCACGTCAAGTTTGTTCCACTTCTTTCATCTTCAGCATCTCCTGACTCCAGCAGCACAGTTGGCATCTCCCTCCACAGAGCACTTAATGGTGTCTGACACTCATTAGGATGCTCTGCTCCACCCTGGGCTCTGGGAATTCTCCCAAGCAGGGAAGAGCAGTGAACGCTGGTTTCAGAGCTAAACCAGCAGCCTCTGAGCCTGGTCCGGCACGTGGCCATCACCCAGCTACCTCTGGGTGCCGGAATCATATTGGGAATGGCAAAGAAGCTTTGGTGGCTGAAGCAGAAGTGACAGAGCGGCACCGCAGAGCTCGGAACAAGCCACTGGCAAGCGCTGACTCCAGTGGCAATGGTAAGAGAGCAGTGCCCTGCAGCCAGATTCGGGGCTTGGAGCTGGTCCAGGCTGCCAGGGAGCATTTGTGTTGTGTGGAGAGAAACACACGGCACAGGGGCAGGAGAGAACCCGAGCTGCCTTCCCGTGAACTGGGGTAAAGCAGGAACCTCCTCCAAACTGGGGCACCCCGCAGCTCCTGGCTGCCTTTTGGGGGTGCACATCTCGTGTCCATGGCTGGACTCAGTGGTCCCAGAGGTCTTCTCCAAGCTTAGGGATCGTGTCAGGCTGCCTGTGAGCCACTGCCAGACCCCACCCATGGCACGGGCACGGAGAGGGACCCCCGGAGCACCTCACTCTGTGCACGGCTGCGGCTCTGGCTGCAGCTCCGGGGGAAGGCGGGAGGGAGGAACCTGCTCACCTACCGATAAATGATGCCTTTGCTCTGCAGGAAGAAGAGCCCGATGGCTATTTCTGCTGCGTAGAACCTGAAAGAGAAGGTTTAAAAGCAAGACTGACAGTTAAAGGAGATGAAATGAGCACCCTCCCAAGCGGATAGCAGCGAAGGAAACGTGTCAGGCAGATGTGACCAAAGGACAAGGCAGCCACGGCAGAGAAATTCCAGAGAAGGATCACACGAGGATGATCCAAGGCAGCCTACGCTCGCACCGGGCAGCGATGCCACCGGGCTGCTGGGGGCTGTCACTTCTGGTTACACAAATTAAGCAAGAGCTGATCCACGGCTGCTGCTCAGGATGCGCTGGCAGCGCGGCTCGGAAAGTTATCCCTGTTCCGGAGCCAACAGGTACTGCCACCCTGGTTTGGAGGAATATTCCGGGTCTCAGAGGACTCTGCCACAGACAAGACACCGGTTCAGCACCCCAGGCTCTGCTCAGGGTCTGTGGGCTCGATGTGAGCATCTGAAGGCTGTCAGGAACACATCCTGCTCTGCCCAGCTCTCAGGGAACAGCAGCCAAAAGCCACCCGTTAACAATGGGGTTGGCCACCCTGGCAGAAGAGCCAAAACCCAACATCCCTCTGACTCCCAGGAAAGGAGCGGGCAGAGCAGAGGCCTGGTGTCTCCCAGGAAGCCTCCAAACCTCCCTGCCTTGTGCTTTTATTCCCCTGAATTTATTTATTTAGCTGGATTATTTACAAGTACAACATAGCCCAGGGAGGAGGTGGAGGCACCAGCATCCTTAGCATCAGCCAGGGAGTTCTCCTGCATCTCCTGCATCCCATTCCTGCTGTTTCCCCTCCCTTTCTGCCCAGGAGTTGCACCACAAAGCCTGGGCCTTGGGCTCCGTCTCCAGCCATGTGACACAGGGACATCCCAGCCCTGCCCCGCGGTGCCAAAGCACTGCACTTACACAGCATGGGGCTCCTTGAACCTCCCAACCTGCTGGATCTGGTACATCAAGTCCCCACCATTCACGTATTCCATCACAAAATACAAGCGGTCCTGAAGGGAAAAAGCAAGCAATTAGCAACAGGATTATGGGAGCAGGGAACCTGCAGGGCTCAGGAACAGGAACCAAGGTGGCTGGTAGCTGCAGACTGTAATTCCAGGGAAATACAGCCATCAACCCTGTCCTTCCCAGGGGGGCCGAGGCTCCTGTTCATACAGAGCCCGTGAGTACGAATTCCCTTGGAATGCTCAGGGCTGGAGCTCTGCCCTCTGCAGACAGATCCACTGGAGAAGGCAAGTGGAGGAATCCCTAAACCAGAGGATTTTCACTTCCCAGGAATATATTTGCTGTTCTTTCCAGCAGCCATTTTCAGAGTTGTTCAGGCTGGCATTTCCCCAGGCACTCCATGGCCTCAGCTGAGGGATGCACGGGGACACGAGCAGTTCCCAAACTCCATCCACAACCAGGACTCGGATGTGTGGCACCAGCAGGGGTGTGTGACACTCCCAGCCCTCTCCCAGCATGGCACTGCTGGGGCTGCACAGGGCTGCAGGGGATCCCAGGGGAGGCAGGAGGGGGATGCACCCCGCTCCGAAATGCTTGCAGCCTGGTCTGAGGGGTCACCTGGTCATGGTGGGTGAGGGAGTGCAGAGGAGTCCTGAGATGCTCTGAGGGTGGAGCCCCTCTGCTCTGGAGCCAGGCTGGGAGAGCTGAGGGTGTTCTCCTGGAGCACAGAAAGCTCCAGGGAGAGAGCTCAGAGCCCCTGCCAGAGCCTCAAGGGGCTCCAGGAGAGCTGGAGAGGAACTTGGGACAAGGGCCTGCAGTGACATGGGCCCTCAATGCATGGGGGACACCCCGGGGCTGCCCCATCCCACCCCTGGAAGGAAGGAAGGACACAGAGGCTGGAGCCCTGCAGGAGCTGCAGGTTGGCAGCATTACATAATAAAAAATTTCCCATTGCTCATTTCCTCCTTCGATAAGCCTTGCCCTGCTTTTCAGCCAGGAAGGACAGGAAGCCCACAAGAGATGCAAAGGGAGCATTGCCACGAGCAGGGCTGTGGAGGAGCTGGGGCCAGCAGCCACAGGGCTCTCCCAGCCTGGCAATGCCCTGCCAGAGGGGCTGGGGTCAGCAGCCACAGGGCTCTCCCAGCCTGGCAATGCCCTGCCAGAGGGGCTGGAGCCCACTCAGCTGTGGGGCGGCCCCAGAGGAATCAAATAGAGCAGCACAGGGGCAATGGGGCTGTGAAAACCACGTGGCACTGATGGGATAGAACAGAGAATTTGGCTTTTCAGCTGCCTGGGGATTCGGGAGCAACCCCTGAATAAAGGACAGCCCTGGCAGCGTCCGGCCAGCCCCGCAGGGAGGCACGAGCAGCAAAGTCACCTTGAGCAGCCACCGCCACGGCAGCCAGCCCGTGAGAGCCACGGCACAGCAGAGCAGAGCAGAGCAGCTCGGCTGCAGCTGCTTCCTAAATATATCGATCTGCTTCAAGGAGGAAGAATATTAAAAAGACGGGCTCTTGAAACAGCCAGCTGAGCTCTAAAAGCAGGAGCTGAGCTTTCCTCATTTGGGTGGGGAAGGGAACGCTGGTGCTTCAGGGAAAGAAATGCCATGACTAAAGCAGGCAGATGGCTGGGCAGCCCACAGGCTGCAGGGAGGGATGGGCACGGAACGCTGTCCTGGCTCCTGTCGGTGGCACAGAGGAGAAAGGACGGCGTCTGTCCAAGTCTGGAGCATCCAGCCTCGCTGAGCAGCAGCACAGTACGGAGACGGAAACGCACTGCAGAGCCTGGTGTGGAGCTGGGGACACTCCCCCGTTCCCTGGGCAGCCAGGAGGGAACTCTCGGGGCTCCTTTCAGTGCCCTCCTCATTCACTGCTCCATCCCCTGCCCGGCTCCATGCTGGGAACAACAGGCAGAGCCAGGACAACAGCCACGCTCCCATCCAGCCCGTGTTAGATATTAGGGAGAAATCCTTCCCCGTGAGGGTGGGGAGGCCCTGGCCCAGGGTGCCCAGAGCAGCTGTGGCTGGCCCTGGATCCCTGGCAGTGCCCAAGGCCAGGCTGGACAGGGCTTGGAGCAGCCTGGGACAGTGGAAGGTGTCCCTGCCCATAGACGACCTTCAAGGTCCCCTCCAACCCAAACCATTCCATGATTCTGTGATTTCTCATCTCAGTGTGGCTGTGGCTGCTGTGCCCTTCACTGCTGTGACCCAGAGGTGACAGCAAAGGCACAGCTCCCCTGGGGACACCCAGGGACCCCCAGCTCACCCCCTCCCAGAGCCCAGGCTCTGAGCTGGGACCTGCAGAGCACCTCACACCCCCCAGCACAGGCACCTCTCGCCCTCCAGCCCCAGGCAGGAGCCCTCTCCTTGCTCATCTTCCCTTTTTCTTTAAAACGCAGATTTAGGGCTTTTCTCTCTCCTGAAGCCGCTGAGCCAACAGCCCCGGCGGAGAATTGTGCTCTGGACTGTGCTCCCAGAAATCAAAGTGCTTTGTGCCAGCGTTTGATAATACACCCTGCTATACATTTTGATTACATTACAAATACGATTACTATTAAGCTACTATAGGTCTGCCAGGAATAATCCCGCACTGACTCACTTCAGATGCCAGGGAGATGCTGTGTGGAATAGCTGCTCCTGCCACATCCTGATTGCTGTGCTGCAAAGCCGGGCCGCGGGCTTTAAATACACTCAATGTGTTTGGTAAATGAAATTTCTGGGATAATATTAAAATGTAATCCTCCTGGAAAGCATTGTCATCGTTCTAAAGGACTCTGCTGATTCCCTCTGCCGGCTCCCACTGACGTGTACCTGGACATTTTCATTCACAGGCTGCTCGAGGGCCAGGCAGGGACTGCATTAAAGGTCCCCTGTCCCCCTCTCCGCTCCTGACTCACATAACCCCAATCGCACGCCCATGGAAAACTGGATTTCCTGCATTTTGGATTAGGTTTCTTCCTTTGCTCAGGGCTTTGACAAGAGGAATGAGTCCTGGGGAAAAGTGCAGCACTTTGCTATGGAAGCATTGCAGGCTGGGGGCACCTGAGGGGCTGGCAAATCCCCTCCAATGTCAGCAAGAGCTCCCTGAGGAGCCATCTCAGGGTGCAGCCAGTGTACATCACACTTTCATGTCACACTCCCACATTTTGGTCCTGGAGGCGCTTTTGCCAGTGAACTGGAGAAGGTGTGAGGCTGCCAAGGCAGAGAATACACAAGAGCTTTGGCAAGTGCAGTGGCGTACAGGAACACAGAATCCTGCAATGGTGAGGCTTGGAAGGGACCTCAAAGCCCATCCAGTCCCACGGGCAGGGACACCTTCCACTGTCCCAGGCAGCTCCAAGCCCTGTCCAGCCTGGCCCTGGACACTGTTCCAATCCATTTTGCAGAGTGTCAGGCTCCCAGCGCCTTGATGGGGACAAGCTGTGGCAGCAGCTCTTACCATGGTCTGGAAGCAGGAGTGGAGCTGGGTCAGGAACGGAGGCTTCCCAGAGAGAGCCAGGACGCGCTTTTCCACCATGGTGCACTCCACGTCATCGTCCTGGATAACGACGTCCTTCTTCAGGATCTTCACGGCGTAGAGCTCGTCCGTGCCCTTCCTCTCCGCCAGCATCACCTGCACGAGGGACAGGACACGTGTAAGATCAGGGGAAACATGGACCTGCAGTGCCTGGAGCTGAAATAGCCACACCAATGGCTCGTTATCCTGAGGCTCCCCTCAGAGCCCTGAGAAAAGCTGCGGGTGCTGAGGTGCAGAAAGCTGCCAGGGGTGTCCCGTAAGCATTCAGGGACACCGAGCCTAAGGAGTAACACATCTCCCTCAGCACCCGACTGCCTCGATGAGCCCAGCGCAAGGGTTTGATGATATCTGAGCCCAGCTCACCCTCACCTCCGAGCCAGGCTCTGGTTTGGCACCCTCGGAGTGTCACCAGCCTCGGGGGAGGGTGTCAAGGGGCTGAACACAGAGCCCATCACATTACAAGGCGGTAAATATTTAAAGTGGAAAAGGGTTAGTCTATAGTGAACAGCAAGAAAAAACCCATGTGGTTTTCTCTGTCTCACCCCCTCCCTCCACAGCAGTGAGCAAACCCCATCACGTGCTGCTTCATCCCCCACCAAGGTCCCTCTCAGCCGCAAGAATCCATCCAACCTCCCATTTCCAACCAGTCCCACCCATTTGCAGGTTTATTTACTGCAGTAAATGGGATTCACTGCTTCTGCTGGTGCAAATCCCTCGGGTTAATCCCACCAGCCCAGTCAGGGTCCCCTGCCCAACCCATCAGCCTAAGCTGCTCCTTGGGCTGCGGGCAAATAAACCAACTCTGAAACCTCACTTTGCTTCCCATTTTCCCTCTCGTGCTCTCTCATCGCCTTAGATTGGAGCGCTGGGTGGAAACGAATTGCTTTTCATTTGAAGGAGTCGGCAGAAATCCTCCAGTCACATCAGCAACAGCAGCTCGGGGGTTTTGGAAATAAATTATGTGGAGTCAGCAGCGAAAGGGCGGAACTGAAATGCGCTCCGGGCTGGGGCAGAGGACACACAAACGGGTCTCAGGGTGACTTTGGAAACACCAAGGACAGCAGAATGAACCCTCTTGTGCCCCACAGGCTGCCCGGGGCAGTGGGGCAGTCCCCACGCCTGGAGGGACGGAACGGATGTGTAGATGTGGCACTTGGGGACAGGGGCTCATGGTGGCAGTGCTGGGGTTGGACTCGATGGTCTCACAGGGCTTTTCCAGCCTCAGTGATTCTGTGATTCCATTCTGTGACACAGCCCGAGGACCGAGGTCTTTGGTGCCACCCACTCGTCTGAGCGCAAATCCCAGAGAACAGGGAACTGC
Source organism: Dasyornis broadbenti (assembly GCA_013397935.1). Lineage (NCBI taxonomy): Eukaryota > Metazoa > Chordata > Aves > Passeriformes > Dasyornithidae > Dasyornis > Dasyornis broadbenti. The sequence continues at coordinate 188,870 of VZRN01005357.1, forward strand.
ACTTTGCGAGCGGCTCTGGCGCGTTCGCGGCGCCTGGCCCGGGGGAGCCTGGCTGTCCTTGACACGCTGCTTGTCAGGATCAGCTGCGAGCGCCACCGGGGCTCCTCAGTGCCAAGGGCTCTGCAGAAGGCGCTGACATTCCCATTTCCGTCGTGGGGTGGGATTGCAGCAGCCTCACGCCGGCTCATCCTGCGGCAGGGCTGAGCCGAGGGCTGAGGGTGTGCCAGGGACTTCGGGATGGGATTCATTCACCCGCTGATCCTTGGAAAACATCGGGAACCCAGAGCAGCTTGTTGTGCTGCTGGGATGGAGCCCAGCCAGGCACAGCCCTACGCCTGGGAGTGTCCAAGGCCAGGCTGGACAGGGTTTGGAGCAACCTGGGACAGTGGGAGCTGTTCTGGTGCTGGGTGAAATTGAAGGTCCCTTCCAACCCAAGCCATTCCCTGTTCCTGGGCCAGGGCAGCAGACACAGCTGCCTCATGCAGCGTCTGCACCTCTGCCCTCCCTCGTGGTTCTGCCCAAACTGAACTGTTTTGGTTCATTGCCTCCATTTATCACCATTTCACACAAGCTGAGCTTTACAAGGCACCACACGCAGGTGCTAAAACCAGAGCTAATTTTTAGGTGATAAAAGCAGAAGAGCTTTGGCTGCTCAAAATTGGTGGAAAAGAAGAAGCAACCACTCCAGGAACATATTCTGAGGGAAAATTAAACCTGTTACCTGGGTGTTAGAGCATTATACACAATATCAGTTACAGACAGAGCTGCCTTGCCATCCACGGCCCTTCCAGAGGGAAGTTCCCTAAAGCAGGGAGCCTCGGAGCCCAGCATCTGCTTCTGCCCCCAAGGGACCTCGCTGAGGACGTGGCTTCCACCCCGCTCCGCAGTGTGAGGCACAGCTTGGCTGGAGCACCACCACAAATGCAAAAAACTGCTTGAGGCCATCCATGGCTGTGAATGGCTCATGAAGCAGCTGCCCAGTGACGCCGCAAGCCCGGGCACAGCTGAGCCAGCCCTGCTCCCCGAGATGTGAAAGGCAAAAGGACTTTGCAGCTGCCCACAGTCAGCTGGGGGACACACAGGGAACGGCTGGGTGTGAAGTGTGTGCCCAGGAGGGCAGGCTGGACACCACCACTGCTGTGCTCCTGAATCACATCTGGGCATTCCCTCTCCTGGATCACAGAATCCCTGAATCCTTTAGGTTGGAAAAGACCTCCAGGATCATCGAGTCCAAGCTGTGCCTGATCCCCACCTTGTCCCCAGCCCAGGGCACTCAGTGCCACGTCCAGTTGTTCCCTGGACACCTCCAGGGATGGGAACTCCAAACCTCCCTGGGCAGCCCCCTGCCTGACCACCCTTTCCAGGAAGAAATTCCTCCTGGTGTCCTGGTGCTTGAAGGTGTTCCAATACCACAGACCCAAACAGAGAAGTGCCCCCAGCCCGGTCCAGAGCCCAGCATGTGCGTGGGTGACAGAGGGAGCAGGGACCCAGCCTCGCCCACGTCCTGCCCTCCTGCCAGGTTCACACGGAGCAGAGCAGGGCAGAGCAGAGCAGGGCAGAGCAGAGCAGAGCAGAGCAGGGCAGGGCAGGGCAGGGCAGGGCAGAGCAGGGCAGGGCAGAGCAGAGCAGGGCAGGGCAGGGCAGAGCAGAGCAGGGCAGGGCAGAGCATTGCACAGCCTGAAGCTCCTCACAGCCCAGGAAAACTCTCCCACGGCACCGGAACCCAGAACCGCAGCGGCCAAAGGCTCCGCCCTGCTCAGCAAAACAACACAAACCCCCAAAAAGCCTGACAGCCCGAGAGCACGGCAGATTGATTAGCTGCAAAAATATGAGCAAGCCACCTAAATTCACTCTCCTCTATTTATAATACAGCAAAGCAAACCCGGGGCGGGCTGTGCCAAGCGCTGCCTCCCTCCGTGGGAGCGTCTCCCTGCCCGTGCCAGCCCCGTGAAGCTGCCACCAGGCACAGCCCCAGGGAGCCCCCCGAGAGCCCAGAGCACCAGGGGCAGCTGCGTCCTGGGGCTGAACGCGCTGAGCCAGGACCACACACTGCCAAGCCCCTGTTTTCCAAACCAGATCCATTTTCCACCCCCTAAACCCCGCTGCCTGGCTCGGGGGACCTCCATCTGCCACCGCACTCGCTGGGAAGCAGATTGCATTCTTTTTTAACTTTTTATTGGTGCAGAAAAAAAGCTGATATTTAACTTGATTTATTCCTGTAATATAGCGTATTTGTTTGGGAATGCTCCAGCATAAGAACTGGAGGTATTCTGAACACAGAGAAAGGAAGTTTGTCAAACTCCACCGAGGACAACATGTTTGTACTCCTGACCCTGGACAGCTGAGCGTGGAGAGAGGAAAATACTGAGCAGTAAATCTGAGGTCCTGATGCCAAAGGGTTAATAGAGACAGACAGAGGCTCACTACAGCAGTGTGATTATAGCCCAAGAGCTCTCCCAGCCAGCAGGGACTGCGAGGAGGGAGGCTGGCAGCAGGCAGCCAGGCACAGGAGCAGGTGCCAGCCCTGGAGAGGGAAGGACACGGTGCCAGCCTTGGAGAAGGATGGCAGTGCCATGGACACAACCAGCTGCTGGGCCCAGCAAGGGCTGGGCAGCTGAGGGGAGCCGGGCTGCTCTCCCTGCTCTGGGCATCCCTGCCTGGCTCCTCCCGAGCCTCTGGCACCTCTGTGGGTGCACAGGAAGCGGGCGCAGAGCCGTGCCACCTGGGTGTCCCCGTGCCGGGATGCCGGGGCAGCAGGGATGCCTGGGGAAGTGCAGGCACACGTGAGGGTGAGGCTGCATCCACCCGGAGAAACCAACGTGCTGTTTTAATTAGCGCTAATTAGCATATTTATAACATTCTGTTCCAGGGAACAGTTTCTGTCACACATTCCCTTATATAAGCCAGAGCCGACTGAGGAGTTTGCTAATGTTTCTCAAATTTAAGGGATGAAGGCGGCGGGGGACACGGCACAGCTACAGCGTCTCCAGATGCCAGGCACAGGGTTTGAGGTGTTGGGAGGGAGGGAAGAGGGGACGTTTCTGTGTGAGAGCAGCACGGGCACGAGGCACGGGGCTTTCCTGCTCCCCGGGATGCCAGCCCACGGCAAAGGGCACAACACCGAGTGCCAGGGCTGACGCTGCGGGTGATGGGCACCATCAGCCCCTCCCCATTCCCCTTCCGTCACAAATGTTCCCATGGATCCCCGAGCTCTCCACCTCTGGAGCGGGAGCAAACACCTGGAGAGAAGCTGGGGCCTCCCAGAGCTCCAACGCCAGCACAAGGCTGGGCAAGGAAGGGCTGCTCCTGTTGCACCCCAGTGCTCAGGGCAGCATCGCTGCACACCCTCCTCATCTCCGCTACCTGCCCGAGGAATGAGCCTGCGGCACAGCAATATTCCCTGCAATTAAGGCAATTCGCTAATGAGAGTGGGTTAGGGCAGCCATCACACCCACAGACACTGCACCCACCTCCTGCAGAGCCCCAGCAGCACTGGGATCCCGAATGGAAATCATGAGAGTTGGCATGAGCCCAAGAAAAATGAAGGCTCCAAGTCACATAATTACCAGAAGAATGAAATTCTGTTACCACTCACAACCGGTCTGGGAAGTTAATTAAAATGTTCCCATATATTTGCAATTATTAGAGAGGAAAAAAAACCCCAACCAAATAAAAAAGAGCTTTAAAAACACAACTCGTCCCCTGCTTCCCAAAAGGATGGACTTTGTGATGGTCTCATCAGACATCTCTGGTGTTCCCTGCTGTGACACAGTGGGAGCCAAGCTGGGCTCCCAGCACCGTGGCACCAGTGCTCCCAGTCAGGGCAAGGACAGGTCCCACCAGAGCAGCCACAGGAAACACGAGCTCAGTACAGACAGTGCCAAGGTGGGACCTCACCTTCCCAAAGCTTCCTTTGCCCAGCACCATCAGGAAGTTGAAATCCGAAAGCTTCATCCGATCCCGGCTGCCGTTGTTGTCGAATTTGGAAATGGCATTTCTTGTCTTCTCATCCGCAGCCTTGGAGCCGGTTCCGATCTTGGCTCTCTGCAAAGGTGGAGATGGGACGGGGAGGAAGAGAAAACGTTACTGGAAACAGCAGGGAGAACGGGCATTCTGAACCGTGGGTGCTCCTGAAATCCCAGCTCAGCTCCTCCCCAGCTCAGAAGCCAGCCTGAGCTTCGGGAGCCTCTTCCATCACCGTGATGGGAACAGCACCATGAAAGGCACTGCAGGAGTTACCAGCCCTGGCACGGCTCAGCTGCTTCCCAGTAAACCTCTGCCAGAGCACCTGGGAATCTCCTGTGCCCCTGCTCAGCCCTCTTCCCGTGCCAGCAGCGCACGGCAGCCACGCTGCCCTGCACCATGGCCAGCGCGTACAGAGCACGGGAAAGAGGCCTAAATAAGCTCTTTATGGGCAAACTGGCTTCTGTCTGTTACCTCACCAGAAAAAGAGAGGTGAATATAAATATATTAGGGCAAAACATGGGACTTTTTATCCGGCTCCACATCCGTTACTGGGTCTCTTCCATCGGAGATGTTCTATGATGGTCTGTGACACTGGAGGGAGTCGCACCCTGTGCTGGCCCAGGTTGAACAGAAGAAGTCACAAAACCCTGTGGAACAGCCCAGAGCAGCCAGGCCCCCAAAGAGCCAGCCAGCCCCTCCTGCCACCACAGCTGCTCCCTGGGGACCCTCACAAAACCCCATTGTCAAACACCAGACCCCACCAGTGCCCCGGTGCCTCCTCCCCAGGCCAGGGGCTGTGATGTGCTGATCCTCCTCCCGTAGAAGCTCTCTCACAATTTATTCCCTTTTAATTTACAGAAATATGTGGCAGCGTGAGGCCTGTGCTGAGCTCAGCCTAGCATGAAATTCCATTAACCCGATCCCGGCGGTTCAATTTGGCTGCTGCTGGCAGCCCCTCCTGATAGCACCTCTCGGGGAATCTCAAGCCTTTGCTGCTGCTAATTGGTTCTCACAAGGGTCTCCGGGCTGCAGAATTCCCCACTCAAGGTCACCTGCAGCATCTCTGAGCATCTGAAAAGCTCCTGCACTGAAAACCTGAGGAACGGTCTCTGGGATTTTCACACACCATCGGTGAGACCACAGCTCTGTCCCGGGAAGAGGCTGGAGCCCAAGGATGGGTCCTGCTGCTGTCAGTGGAGCCACACACAGCACACATCCTGTCGTGCCTCCCGATGGGAAAAGGTTCACATGGGAAAAGGAGCTAAAGTCACCTCCCCAAAGCACAAGGAGAATCCTCGGAGTCCTCTTAGACTTTTCCAGGGTCCCTGACAGAAGGGGACACCGAGCCAGAGCTCTGCACTAACAACCAGCAGCTCTGGCACATCCGAACACGGCTCACCCGAATCACTGAATCCCAGAACGACTCGGATTGGAGAGACCTTAAAGATCATCCAGACAGGATGATCAAAGAGGGAGGAAGAGGAGAATTTTCATTTGCTCCATCCCAGCAAACCCTCCAGCCTCAGCACAGCAGACACCAGGTGAGCACCCAGCTCCGAGGGTGCCTTGGGGTCCCTCCTGTCACCTGCAGCTCTCTGGAGGCTGGGTCTGACTGGGGCCATTGCAGCCCCTGTCTCTCACCTGATTTGCAGCCCCATGCTGTATTCTCAGAGACCAGATGAGGAAATAGACACCACAAGGCTTCCCTGGCAGAGCAGGCTCAGCCTGTGGCTTCACCAGGAGGGAAAAGGTCTTCCCAGAAAAGAGCCCAAAATGAGAGTGAGGGTGATGGAACAACCAGCTCCCCCAAGGGAAGGGAGCTCCTGCTGCAAGTGGCTCCAGGGGCTGTAAGTGAGCGCAAAAGTCCTGTAATGTTCTTAATACACTCCCAGTGCTCCCACAACATCGAGACCTCTTTGGGGTTTACACCTGGCACATGCCAAGGTATTGCTCACGTACTTTTAAAAAAAACCACTTGACCCTTGTACTCCAACTCCATTTGTCCCAGTTAATTTACTGCATCTGAATTTATGCAGGAGCAGCTGAAGTCCCCATCCCTCAGGCTGTCCCAGCCAGTGACTGATAAAGAGCGAGCAGAGCTGGCAGCGCTGTAGGGCCGGGATGTGGGGTTGGGATGCGGAGCTGGGATGTGGAGCTGGGATGCTGGGATTTTGTCTGGGACACTCCTCGTCCAGCTGTGACACCACTGCCTGAAGCACAGCAGGGAAGGGGCTTTGCACCCGTGGGGCTCCGTGCCAGCCACGACTCCCAGCCGCGCTCCAGCACGGTCCAGGCTCCAGCACCCTCCACTCCTCGCTCCCAACAGCAGCACGGCCCAGCTGGAAGGGGATTCCCTGCCTGTGACCCTGACTCCCTGCCAAGGGAGCAGAGGGGAGCACGCAGCAAGGGGAGGGGACAGCTGTGCTCTGTCACCTCTGCATGATGGGTTTTCTCATCTGACTTCCCAGACCATTTTAACCACACGGGAACACCATGAAATGCAATAAAAGCCAGTTGCTAGTTCTTTCTGGAGCCAAAAGCCATTGGTTGTAGCCAACTGTTGTATTGGAACTGTCTTTTCGTGGTTATTCAGGACAGCTGAGTATAAATAAGATAAAAAGGAAAGGAGAGCAGGAACGAACTCTCCAGTCTCTGCTACAATTACAGAGTTCACGCTGAGAACCATAAGGGCAACTCTTTTATTTCTGTATGGCTCATTGCGTGTGAGTCTCCAGATGTACCACGCTCATTCCCAGGCTTCTGTGGAGATTTCAGCTACACTGAAAGATGGCAAAGATCTGCTGATTCAGCAGTGTCGGGATCAATCATTCAGCAGGAACTTCCATGGCTTATTAAGTAGTAAATAGACATTTCTCCTTGGAGCCTCTCTGGGGAGTTGGACCTTGCTCCGTGTTCCCTGCACTGCCAGGGAAGGAGCTGCCAGGGAAAGTCCCTTGCCGAGGGCACGGCAGGCAGGCAGTGAGGAAAGCCCCTGAGTCCAAGAAAAATCAATTCACCTCAAATTTCTGCCTCAGTTCCTCGTTTCCTTCTTCTCCCTCGGGAGGCACCGGGACGTTGAAATACTCGCCCTCCTCCTGGCTGAGCAGCTTGAACCTGGAGGGGCAGAGAGAGCGCGGGCTCAGGGCGGCAGGCGGGGCTGCGGGGAGGCAGGACCTCACCTCTGCCTCCGCTGTGCCAGCAGCCAGGGGAGGTCAGGAGACCCCCAAACCATCGCCCCCCGACCCTCAGAGGGTGGAGCGATGCTTCTGGGTTCCTGGCTGTCCTGGGGACCCCCGCAGCCCCACATCCGCTGCCCACTGTGGTGGGCACACAGAGCGCTGGCGCGGCTTCCAAACCAACCCTGACCCCAAAGCCCACGGGCAAACACGAGTTTCTCGTGACCGCCACGGGCACAGGCGTGGGCACAGCCCCTCTCCACCAGCTGCCTCATGAGGACAGCGTGTGGAACGTGCCAGTGCCGGGCTGGTGCTGCCAACCCTGAGCACACGGACTGGGTGCTCCTCCAAAGGAGGAGAAAAGCTTGAGCGGTGATGCTGAGAAATCACGGAAACGCCGCTCAGATCCCAGGGACTGCACGCTGCAGGGGGCACAGCCTGGCTCTGGATCCAGGATGGATCTTGGCCGGGTGTTATCCCAGAGGCTGCTCCAGGAACAAAGCCCTGCACAGCACAGGGACAGGCTCTGCCTTTGAGCTTGTTTTCTCCATTAACTGCAGTTGTTTAGATATGAAATATAGATCAGAGCTCCTTCTCCTTCAGTTTACTCCAGCCAGCACTGTGACAAGGAAAATTACTTAGATCTCCACTTACATGATTTTTAAAAGGCTGGAAAACGCTCAGGCTCTGGGCTGCCTCAGGAGCTGGCAGCGCGTGGCACACACGCACCCTTACAGGTGACTGGGAATTCGGGGGGAAGTGACAGCTTCCCGCAGCTTTCCAGAGGAGGAGCCATGTCCCCATCAGGGCCTGGCCGGTGACAAGCGGGGCTGAGCCCTGGCAATGCCACTGTGCCATAAACAGAGCCCTGGCAATGCCACTGTGCCATAAACAGAGCCCTGGCAATGCCACGGTGCCCACCTCAGCACAGGGGACAGGATGGGGCTGGAGAGCAGCGGGAGCACCTGCAGCTCTGCCCAGGAGTGGCACAGTGCGGGCACCCAACCCAACCAATTCCTGCTCCTCCTCACAGAGGGGCAGGTCCAGCTTCCGTTCACTCAGCTTGTGAATGCAGCTTGATTACGTGCAGGCTTTGGTTTCCAAAAGACATTTAATATCTGTTTTCAGTTATTACACTCGCCATGGACAGGTCACAGCTCTCAGGCACCAGTGCCTGGGGGAAGAACAGGGAAATAAGGCCCCATGTGTCCTGCTGAGGGAGATAAAATGGAAACGGAGAGACCCACGCCGGGGTGCTGCAGCCCCGCTGTGTTCATGGCTCGCTGCTGACGAGGGCTGTAATTACACACGTTGTGGTTCCTCCTTGTTGTGAGCAAAGCCCTCCCCAGCCCACGTGTGATTCCAGCCAGGAATCACAGCTCAGAGGGGTCCCCCACCACCCCCTCGCAGCCCTGCTCTCCCACGCGCCTGAGGAAGCCACGGTGTCTCTCCAGCTCAGAAACTGTGGGAATCCAAGCAGAAAACACTGGAAAATGCCTGTTTGGCAGATGCTGGCAGGCAGTGACAGCTCCTCCCCAAGCCCCCGCAGCGAGAGCCCCTGAGGCAGAGCAGCCCGGGGCACCTGTGTGTACCCCAGGAAGGAAAAGGCAGCGAGACCCCCAGCCCGAGGACATGGAGGAGGTGACACAAAGTCAGGCCATGCTGGGCACTCGGACACTGCCCTGGCACCTCTGGGCACCCCACAGACACCCCCCATGGCACCAGTGACCCTCACCAGCCCCGCAGGGGCAGCAGCACCTTCCACAGAGCTGGGCCAGGTGTGCTGGAGCAGAAGGAGGCTGGTAAGGTCTGCAGGGCTGCCACAGCTCCCACACCTCCTCCAAACACCCTGGGCTGCTCTGTGCCCACGGTGCTCCTGAAACCATCACATCTCACCATCCATCCACTCCCGACTTCTGCAGCTCAGAGATCCCAAAGGATAAGGAGCCCATGAAATCATTCCTGCTGGTCAGATCCCAGTCCCAGATCTCCACTGACAACCGCCTGTCTTTGTCCGCCTCCTTCAGTTGGCTGGAAGAGAGGAAGAGAGAAGGGATGGTTTTACCCTGGCAGCCACTGGCACATCACCGTGTGTCCCCGCGCTCCACAGGAACACGGCTGCAAAGGGAGGGGATGCTCCCCAGTGCCTGTTGAGGTCTCCAATATTTAATTTCCCAGGCAGATGCGATTCACACGGAGAGCACGGAGTTCCTGCCCTGACACACTCAGCTTTGAGCAGGGTCAGGGCAGAGGTTTGGGCGCTTCTGTGTCGCTTACAGAACAAAGAGAACCGTTTCTCTGTTGAATCAGCTCAATGCCTCTGAATAATTAAATCAGAGCAAATAAAGTCACATTAATTTTTGGTGGTGAGAAAATTCACTTTACAAATTTAAACATTGTCCTTGTACTTACAATTTAAATGTCTCATTCCACTCAGGATTCAGGGAGCACTTGATAGTTTTGGTCTTCTGTTTGCTTTCATTTTTGGGGTCAGGGATTAGTTTAAGCTTCACGTAGGGATCTGACAAGCCATTAGGGTCCATAGGAACTAGGTTTTTAGCATCTCTTACTGGAGAAGAGAAAAAGGATTAAATTCAGTATTCCAGCTATAAAAATACCCAACAACTGACAACTTCCCTGTGTGCCAAGAGTAAGTGTGAAAATAGTGATTAAAAGCAGAATTAAACTGGATCTGTGCAGACATGGGCATTACATGAGGAACGACATAATTAACGCCAAGCAAACACAGCTCTCGTGGATGGGGGAGGCTGCAGGGTCGACTCAGGAGATTATTTTTACTTTCTGACAGGATGATTTGTTGTTTGCTCTCAGTTTTAAGCAGTTTAAAGCTGATTTGTTTCCTCCTGCCCCTTGGGAAGCAGAATTGCACTGATTTGTTGGGGCCTGGGCATGGAGCTTTCCTCGAGGAGTGGGAGCAGCAGTGGGGTGGGAGCAGGGACCCAAAGGCACCGCAGCAGCGGCTGGGGCCCCTCGGGCTCTGCTGCCCTGGCCCTGAGGGACTGGGGGACGCCCCCAGGGCACCGCCACTTGCCCACCTGGCAGCATCACCCTGGCTCCGGGGGCCGGAGCATCTCCTCCGGGAAGCAGGAGCAGAGCGGGAAGAGCGAACCTGAGGTGACTCAGCTGCTTGTAATTGGATTGCAGCTCGGACAAATTAAATACAGCCAGGCTGAGCTGAGTCTCTTCGCCCAGATTAAGTCCAAAAGGGTCTGTCTGCCAGCAGGAGGATCTTATCTTCCCCCCAGCCTGAGCAGAGCTATCAGAGATGGGAAGTCCGATGGGTCAGGGTGGAGCCGAGCCATAACCTGGGGAAAAACTGTTGGCAAGGGAGCCCGGAGCAGAGCCCATCCCTGGGTCCACACAGAGCCCAGGGATCGGGCACAGAGGGTCCTGCCGTGTCGGGAACAGCCTGAAATCCCAGCAGGTCCCACCAGCAGCTCTGCTGTGTGGCTCACGGGGAGCTCAGCTTCACCCCCTGATCCCTGGAGGAGGAGGGGACTCCAGCTGCACTGGATGCAGCGGTAGAAGGCAGAAGGTACTTTCGGAGTCAGAAGAGTAACACCAATTGCCCAGTTCCCAACTCACCAACAAGGAATTTCTGATGAGGCTGGGAACTGGAGAGTTTTGAAAAGCAAATTAATGCCCCAAAATCTGCCATCTATTGCTGTCCTCCCGAAGCGCTGCCCAATTTCCAGCTCCATGGAATCAAGCTCGTAGCCAAAATTCAACTCTGCACTTATAAACGAGCTCGTTTATCAAACGTGACAGCCCTGCCAGCAGCTCGTGAGACAGGAGAGGTGTGAGCCTGCCGGGAAGCGCCGGCTGCCCCATCCATCCTGCAGCTCTGAGCTCCTCACGCCCCTGGGAGGAGCAGCTGCAGCAGCCACAGCCCCTCCTGCCCCTCTGGCACAGGGGAAGGAATGACTTCATCCCTGACAGCGGCGCGGGTGACCTCGCCAGGGATGCTGTCATGGAATCACTGAATCCCCCACCGGTTTGGGGTGGAAGGGACCTTAAAGCTCACCCAGCCCCGCCACCCCGGGGCTCCCTGTGCACCCCAGGTGCTGCCACGGCACAGGGAACGATGCTCCCCGCGCTCTGCTGAGCTGGGGCCTCTCCGCACACTCCCCTGGAGCTCCTTCTGCCTTTTATCACCTTCCTGGCTTTAGAATGAGCTCGGCAATGTTTCCAGCGCCCCTCCCACCCTCAGCACAGGGAGCTGTGGGAGCCTCAGGGCACGGGGCACAGCCCGGTCCCAGGGCTGGGCACTGACCGGCAGCACCAGGGCAGGGCACTGGGCACGGTCCTCGCCGGTGACCTCCCCCTCACCCGCCCCAGGGTCTGCAGAAGCACCCGAGGACGCCCCGTGCGAGCAGCAGAACCGGCCCGGGGGCCGCAAGAGGCTCTCACATGGGCCCTCACTGGGAGGAGACACAAAATGATGTCACACAGGATCAGCTCCGACTCTGCTCTGCTTTCACTGTGTCCCCACAGCCACCACAACATCCTCTGGAGGCGAGTGAGCAGCCCTCTTGTTTATCAGGCTGCCCTTCGCTTCTTTAAGGAACAGGAGAAGTTGTTCCTGGCCCTCGCAGTTAATCAGTTTATGCCCTGAAGCATGAGATTTGATTACCTCATGTTATTATCTCAGCGTGCAGACCTCAAAATTTCATTAATGGGAATAATTTTATCTATTCATTTAAAAAACCCAAAATGCTTCTGCTTGACCTTAAGAAACTTCCTGACTTTTCAAGCAGAAATCAACAATTAAGTGAAGGAAAAATAAAAACCTGGAGCGGCGCAGCAGCGATACCTCACGGCAGGGGAGATGCGCGCCTCGCCAACGTTTATGGCATTTATTTGACAGTTAAAGTTGATATAAAATAGCTTTGCATCGCTCATATCCTGACAGTTTTGTGCATCATTAAGAAGGAGTAACACCATTATTAACAGTGGTGAGTAAGGATGTTACGATGCCCTTTAAAGCAAGCCCTAAATCACTCCGGGTACCAAGCCTGGCCAAGGAGGTGCCACTGTGGGCTCAGGCCACGGCCAGGACGAGGCGTTGGTCAGCCCTGGCCATCTCTGGACTGGGATTGAGAGGGGCAGGGCCCTCCTCCTCCACACAATTCCCATGGCACTGGGCACACTGGGAAGGAGATGTCACCCACTCTGCCTTGCAGGGCCAGGGCAAGCAGAGCTGGGTGAATGATATTTCAATAATTTATTCTGCAAAATTCGCAATAGCTTCTCAGTAACGATTCAGACATCTCTGAATGACTCAGGCAGCCGTAAGTGCGGGAACAGGCTTGGGAAGAGACACCCACAGCGCCAATGGAAAACGTGGGAAGCAGCACCAGTCTGCCACATGGCCGGAGCAGGAGGGAGCACGGACTCTCCAGGCAGCTCGGTGACCACAGAGGTCACGGCCAGGAGCTCCCTGTGGCTGTGAGAGCAGGGCAAGGCCCCTTCTCCAGCTCCCAGGTTTTCACGGAAAGGCAGGATTGATACATGTTGGTTAAACAAACCCCAGAAAGTTATTTCCTGAACATGCCACACGGGATTCACTTCCATGTGAAATTAAAAAAAAAAGCCTACAACAAACCCACTCATAGCCCGCTCCCATGGGCTGTCACATCCTGTCCCCTCCTCTCTGAGCACGCAGGACCACGGAGCGTGTTCAGTGCAGGAAGTTCTGCTTCCCACCGCCCTCCACAGGAACAGGCACCAGCACAGGCTGCCCAGAGGAGCTGTGGCTGTCGCATCCCTGGAAGGGTTCAAGGGCTTGGAGCAGCCTGGTCTAATGGAAGCTGTCCCCGCCCATGGCAAGGGCTGGATGCTCTTCAAGACAAACTATTCCAGGATTCTATGGATCTCTGAAAACCCTTCCAAAGCCTGGCTCACTGCAAGCTCAGAGCTCCACCACCTCACCCCAGCCCATCACCTCTCCCTGGCACTGCCAGCAGCACCCTCGATCCCACAGCTCTTGGATGGGATTTGGGGCTGACCTGCACCACTCATCTTCCTCCCTGCAGCAGCACCAACATCCTCAGCCAGGAGCAGCCCCATCCCAGCCAGCGCCTGGCACTCGGATGAACACCCTCGTGAGTTAAAACATTTAATTAATGCTCTGAGAAGAATATATTTGCACATGCTCATACAATGGAAAAGGCACAGGACTCATTATGGCTGCATCTGCCTGGGCCGGTGATTATTAATTAACGCACTTCCAGCTCGTTTATCTAATCACGGCATAATTGGTTTCAGTTTTGGTCACTGTTTTCCCTCATCAGGTCGGTAAATAGGGAAGCTCCGGTGCCGGCAGGCGCTGCCAGGAGCTCCAGGGGGCTCAGCCGGCACCGCAGGCCCAGGGCTGCCGGGGGGGGCTCGGCTGTGCAGGAACCACCAGGAACCACGGGGGCCAACATTCCCAAGGGAGGCGAGGGAAGCTGAGGTGGTCCCGTCATGCAGCCCTGGCAGGAGCACAGGGCACCCTCTTGCTCCACACACCCAGAGGCCACTCTGGGGATTCTCCATTGCCCACAGCATAAACCCTGCAGTTCTTCCGCCTCTTCAGCCCTTTTAAACTTTGTGCCTTTCAGAGCTTCTCCCTTTACCCCACTGCTCCTGAGGGGAGGGATGAAGGCGCCGTGGATGCTCTGACACACGACGGATGCAGCTCCCAGCGGAATGTGGTGGGAAGAGCTGGCTCTGGAGAGGAGCCGTGCACGGAGCCCTGCATGCAGCTCCCACCCTGGAGCAGCACCAGCTTTAAGGGACTCCCAGCCTCCATATCCTCCCAAGCCTCCATGTCCCAGACTCAAATATTCACGTCCCTTAATACGACAGGCTCAGCGTAATCTGCATTGGGAAGCTTTGCTCTTACGGAAGCAGAGCTGCGCAATGCCTCGATGCCACGTTAATTTGCTGTGATTGCCCACTTTGTTCCACAGTTCTTCCCCCAATAAGACACTTGATCAAAGCCCAGAGCAGGACACGGACTGTGATCGTGCATTTGCTCCATGCAATGCCCTGCCTGCCGCACCAGGGCCTCAGAGACACATCCCACATTCCAAATACTGGGAATTCTAACCTGGGAGGGTGGGGAGGCCCCGGCACAGGGTGCCCAGAGAAGCTGTGGCTGCCCCTGGATCCCTGGCAGTGTCTAAGGGCAGGCTGGACAGGGATTGCAGCACTCTGGGAAAGTGGAAGGTGTCTCTGCCCATGAGCTTCAGAGATGAGTTTTAAAGTCCCTTCCAGTCCAAACCATTCCAGGATTCAAGGATTCTGTGAAAATCTGTGTTTTCCATCGGGAAGGAAAGATTAGGTTTACAAAGAAAAGGAAAAAAATCTGAGTTAAGAGAAAAGAAAAGCACAGAGCTGAAGAGCATCCAGCAAATCCCTGTTGAATTTGTCAGCCCGAAGAGGAAAATCAAACAGGAGTTGGCCGTGCCCGTGCTGCCGCCTGCAGGCACCGGCCCTGCCCTGCCCGCTCCTCCCTGCGCCGGGCACCTTCCGCACGTCACAGCTGGGATGCTCCTGGCCACGGGAAAGCTCCCGAAATTCCCGGGCAAGGGTCCCCTGAGCTGGTGAGGCAGAGAGCAGATCTCCCCCACGACCAGCAGCCCTGTTTTCTCGAGCAGCAGGACCAAAGGTGGGCGCTGCCTCACACCCCCGCCAGGCTCCGGGGCTGCTGCACCCACCCCGCGCTGTCCCTGCCGGCCCCCACAGGAATCCACCCCCTGCCCGCCCCACACGGGAATTCCTACAGAAAATGTGTGAAGGGCATTTCCCACCAGCAATCTGCTCAGAGGCTGCCGGGCTCTGCCCCCGCCTGGGCACGGCAGCTCTGCCCAGCCACGGCAGCTCCTGCAGGGCTCGTTCGGGTGGGAAATTCCTCCAAGCCCATCCAGTCCAGCTACTGCCCAGCACTGCCAAGGCCACTACTGATCCACATCCCCAGGTGCCACATCCGCACAGCTTTGAAATCCCCCTAGGGATGGGGACTCCACCCCTGCCCTGGGCAGCATTTCCATGGAGGAATTCTCCCAGTATCCAACCTAAAACTCCCCTGGCACAACTTAAGGCTGTTTCCTCTCGTCCTGGCCCTTGTTCCCTGTGACTCTCCTGTCAGGAGCTGTGCAGAGCCACAAGGTTCCCCCTGAGCCTCCTCTGCTCCAGGCTGAGCCCTTTCCCAGCTCCCTCAGCCGCTCCTGGGGCTCCAGCCCCTTCCCAGCTCCATTCCCTTCCCTGGACACGCTGCAGCCCCTCCATGTCCTCCCTGTTGTGAGGGCCCAGAGCTGCCCCAGGATCTCAGGTGGTTCCTCAGAAGTGCCAGCCCAGCACTGGGGGCTCCATCTCCCAAGGGCTGGGTGCCCACTCGCGCTTTGGGGGCCATCTGGGCTCCCCAGTGCCCAGCTCTCCTCTCCAAAGCACTCCCACTCCTCCGCCAGCTCCATGGCAGAGCTGGAGAGCTCAGCACGCTTCCCTTCCTCTCTGGAAAAGCCAACAGCTGCCACATTTTCACCAACACCTCCATAAAGAGCCAGAAATAAAACAGCCTTTCAAACCCAGCTGAAGAAATGAAAATCCAGCTGCACAGAATGAGGCCAGGGGAGCTCCTCCCCTGCCTCCGGAGCGGTGGGAATGTGGTGCCAGGGAGCCTTTGGTGCCGGCAGGAGGGTGAGGTCTGCATCCCTGACCGAGGCTGGAGGGAATCACAGGATCACTAAGGCTGGAAAAGACCTCCAAGACCACTAAGCCCAAACTTCAGGAAGGTGTCTGGGAAGCAGGACTTCTGAAAACATAGCTCTGCCTGGTTCACTGAGGCTCTCCTTTAAGGACAAATAAAAGAAAAACTAAACTATAAAATCCTCCACAACTTTTTTCAATTTTTCACTAACATCTTCAACAACTTGCTGGTTTTTTTGAGAACGCTCCTGATGGCTCTCCCCAGAGGACAAGCACCCATCAGAGTGGCGAGGAGCACCAGAGGATCCACAGAGTCAACCCCATCCCACAGAAACAAACCCTGGGGATGTCAGATGTGGGAAACCAGACTGCCGTGGGCAGAGCCAGCCAGGGGCAGTGGGACGATGGAGAAGGATCCGGTGTTGCCATAGGAGTCACAGCCGTGGGTCCCCAGCCCACCCAGGGGCACCGGCCCTGGCAGCGTGGGCACAGCGGGGCATTCACACCCTGGCTTTGACTCATCCAGGAACAACCGCGCCACCTCGGCCGCCCCTGCGAGCCAGAATGCCCGGAGCTGCCTGGAGACCCCGCGTGGGCAGGAGGCTCCTCCCCAGGACAGCCCCGGCTCAGCTCAAACCCGCAGGGACCGGCACTGCCGTGCCCACGGCGCTGCTGGCACTGCTCCATGAGACAGCAGCCCCCAGAGGCACAGCCTGGGCTGCTGTCCCCGTGCTGGGGACAAGAGGCTTCACGAGAACACGGCTGCGTGTTTTGTGGGGTGCTCGTGCGTCATGGGAAAGCGTTATCTGCTGGGAACTCAAGATCCGGGTGGCAAAAGCCTCGAGAGATGGGATAATCCTGTTCCCTGACACAAACCACGCCCTTCCCAGGGCCCTGCAGATGCTGAAATCCTACATCATTCAGAAAGCACTTTGAAAAGGCTGGGACTGGAAGTGTCATAAATACAGGGAGCCCCTGGAGCCACAGCCAGGCTTTGCCAGAGGCTGCAGTGTGCCCGGAGAGGGCTCCAAGCCTTGTCCTGCCTTGCCAGGGCTCCGGGACGCTGGCACTGGGCACTGCAGTGCCTGGGCAGCCCCGTCCCACACGTACCTACGACGGTGAGCACGTCCTTGTCGATGTCTGCTCGGATGTAGATCCGGCCCCGGCGCTCCGTGTGGTCCGTCCCGCACAGGCTGGGCACGTTCATCACGCAGCGCTTGTGCACGTTCATCATGCAGGCTGTGGGGCAGAGGGGACACTCAGCACCCTGCCACCGCTGCCAGGGCTGTGGCGAGGGCATGGGGACAACCTGTCCTCCTCCTAAACCGGGATGTTGTGAGGGATTCTGGGATAAACACCCAGCGAATGGACCTCGGAAGGCAGCTGGAGCCTGGGCACAGGGACCCACTGGCAGCAGCTCTGGGTCCTGCTGAGAGACCCCAGGCTCTGGGCCCTTGTTCCGCTGCTTGGGTTTTGCTGACTCATGAATGTTCTCTTCCTCCACCCCAGGGTGCGATGCCAGGTGCTCGGCTGGATCCACCAGGAGCCAAAGCAGGGGCTCTAAAAATCACCTGTGTATCTGCACGCACAGAGAGAGGCACGAAGAGCTCTCTCTATATAAAGATACATATACGTGTATTTACATTTTAAAGCAATTCACTTCCCCTTGGCAAGATTCCCGAGGTTCTTAGGAATGTGCTGCTCCCACGGCAGCCAAGCTTCCCCATCCCTGAGCAAGGAGCAGCCAAGCTCGCTGCTCCCGCCGCCAGCGCCGGCACACGCTGCATGTCCCAGTCCCCGTAAATAGGAACACACAGGATTAACTCGGAAAATTACTGATTCCATCCTTTCCCTCCGCTTCCACCCCCCGCTTTCTCCTCCCCGCCGAGCGCTGCGAGAGGCGGCGGCACCGCGTGGCCACGGCCACAGGGTGTCACTCGGAGCCAGCGCTGAGAGCGGCGTGGGGAGGGCGATGCTGCAAGGATGCTGCGGGGGGATGAGGAGGGCGGGCACCGCAAGGACGCTCCCGGGGATGGATGCTGCTGCAGCGGGGGAGATGCAGGCTGCTGCTGCAGCGGGAGACGAGGGGATGCTGTAGAAAGGGATGTGGGGCGATGCTGCTGCTGCAGTTTTGTAGGGAAGCTCCCCCCACGCCAACACCTTTCCCTCCCCTCTCCCTGCCGCAGCCCCAGGGACACCCCACACCAAGCGAGAGGTGCCCAGAGCCCTGCAGCTCCACACCAGGCCCAGGCTCTCGGCTGCAGCCCAGGGCCTTGGGGAGCCTGAGCCCCGCTGGTGCCTGAGCCCCCATGCCGTCACTTACTGTCACATTTCATCCCCTGGTGAATGAGCCCGTACAGCAACGACCCGCAGTGGTCACAGAAGGTGGGGCTGGAGTACGTGTGGATTTTAAATTTGTGCTTGCTCCGGGGATCCTGGGAGGAAAATAAAGGACAAAGATTATAAACTTGCATCAAATGCTGGCAAGGCACCCCTGCTCTTCCCATTCCGAGTGCCAGCTGGCTCTGGAGGTGCTGCTAATGGACTTCAGTCAAGTGCCACTGACTCGTGGGGACCTTTTCCAGCAACCACCAGGACCCAGCTTTATTCCTCTTTATATGTGTTGCCATAACAATGAAAAAGCAATGCACTGGCTTGGCTGGGGATTTATTGTTTTTCAATAACTCAGTCTTAGCATGGAAAACACACCAGGTGAAATTGGTAGGTACGAAGCAACAGAAGGGCTGGACGCTGCCCAGCTTCCACGCAGAGCAGGAAAAACCACCCGTGATTCCAGCTAAATTAAGCCTGCCCAGGAAACATCTCTGTGCTCTGGTGCCAGTCCTCCCCTCACACTCCCAGGGATTCAAGCTGCCTAGGGGATACTTTAATATTTTGAGCTTTCTTACAAGCAAGGGCAGATTCTTTTCCAGCAGCAGAGACTGCAGCCCCAGCAGAGCCCAGTTTATCCCTTGATCCCTTGTGCAGGCACCGGGCAAACTCCTGGGCTCCAGCAAGGGTCAGCAGGAGTTAGAGCCAAACAAACCCAAATCAGGAAATCCCAAAATGGTTTGGGCTGGGAGAGACCTTAAAGCCCATCCAGTCCCAGCCCCTGCCCTGGGCAGGGACATCCACTGTTCCAGGTTGTTCCAAGCCCCATCCAGCCTGGCCTTGGACACTTCCAGGGATCCAGGGGCAGCCACAGCTGCTCTAGGCACCCTGTGCCAGCGAAAACTTCCAGAAGAAACAACTTCTCAACAGGGAGATAGGATTGAACACTGGGAGAAAGCACTGCAGCAGAGCAAGGCTTCGACATTTCTTGGTATCTTCCATGCAAGACAGGAAATTCTGGGAGCTCAGGAGAGCCTGGAGCAGTGGGGCCGAGCAGAGGAGCCCTGGGAGCAGCACAGGCCAGGGGGAAGGTTCCGGCACGGAGCAGCTTGATTTCATCTCAGGTTAATTGTTGAAGGGTTCGGGATGAGGCTCAGCTCCCGGCTCCGTCATTTGAGCTGAGCAGCTTTTTAATGGCCTGGAAAGCTGCCCGGGCATTAGCAAAGACACCTTTTCAGGGCACTGCGAGTGGAGTAAATAAATAAAGAGTGGAATCAGAAGCGAGCTATAACATCGCTGCCAATACATTCCAGCCCCCTGAAATTAATTTCCCAGCACTGTTGCATCGGAGCTTCCAGCTGCATTAATCACCCACATTCTGCTTTATTGCTCAGCACCACAGATAACCCCAGCGGCACCCGGGAGGGGGAAAACCAACAGAGCTCCCTTAAACTCGGTCTGTGCAGCGCCAGGGATCAGGTACAGGCACTGAGACTGGAAACGTCTCGTGTTTTACCCCAAGGAAGCTGCTGCCAGACACAGCTCCCGGCGTGGCTCCAGCAATGGCACGGGAAGGTTGAGAGGACAAGGGGTCACAGTCAGCCTGCTCTGGACACCCCAAGCAGGCAGTTCTGCCCGTGACTCTGTAGGCCTGGAAGCCTCTGGCATTCCTCAGACACGGCAGAGAGCAGAGAAACTGAAGCCTGGATTTTAGGCTAGAACAGGAGGTGGGGGAGTTTCCCCCCGCAAAACCTGGAGCAGGCAGCCAAGAGGCGGCCTGGGCTCAACCTTGAGATGGTCTAGAAGGTTCCAACCCAAGCCGTGCTGAGATCCTGATCCCCTTGCCGGTGTCCCGGGAGAAAGGAGGTCTCTGGCTGCCCAGTCCTGCCTCCTGCAGAGCCCCCAGGCACAGCAGCTGCACTCCCCCTGCATCAGGCACCACCAGGTTCCCCCAGCAGTGAGCCAAGGGCAGGGGCACGGGGGCAGCTCTGGCAGAAGCCACGCGGCAGCGCGTGACACGGGAGGCATCGCCCCCGAGCGCTCCCTCACTGTGCTCCCTTCCAGAAACAGATATTCCTGTTCAGGCAAGTGAAAGCTTCAGTCATTCATAAAAAACACGAGCTTTATGCAAAAGGAGACAATTCCCACGGCATGCGAAGGATGCTGAATTCCCAGTGGAACCCAGAGCTCGAGAAGCCGGGGCTGGCAAAGCAAAGTGTCAGGGCAGGGCTGGGTTCCCCAATCCAGCAGGCCCTGCCCAGAGCGGGGTTCAGCTTCTGCTCCCAGCCCCTGCTCTGGAGACACCCACACCCAGAGGGGCAGAGCCCAGGGGCTGTGAGGGCGATGGAGCAGCCAGGCCTGGAGAGGAAGAGCTGCTGGGCCGTGGCTGAGAGGGGCTTGTGTCACCTTGACCAGCGCCTCAGAAAGTGCCAGAAACTGGCAATTCTGGGTAGCATTTCTGAGCAAGGCTGAAGGCGCTGTACAAAGAGACTATTTTTGTACCACGGAGACAGGACTGACGAGAACACTGCGTATGCAGATGCTGAGACTTAAAACAAGAATGGTTAAAAAGAAGTTTGCCAAGAAAAGAAAAGGCTCTTCTCCTCCCCCAGCAGCGCTGAGCCAGCCTGAAGAACGGGGCAGGAGCAGCTTTCTGTGGAGCAGAACCGGAAAATGCCACGAGGAGAGTCAGTGCAAGGCGAGGCTCTGCTCTTCCCTTCCAGTCGGTGCCAGCACAGAGCCAGCACCCTCTGAGGGATGCAAGCCTGGAGCAGGGAGCCAGGGGGGAGCCAGGGAAGGTGAGGAGCTGCTGGGGCTTTGAGCTGGTGCCCTGCAGGCACCAACCCAGCAGAGGTGGCAGAACCCACCTGGATCCTGCCCTGAAAGGAGCCGGTGCACCATCCCATCCCTCACTAACTGCATCTGAAGTTTCTCTTGTTTCCTTCTGTAAATATTAGAAAAAAATTCCTCCCTGTGAGGGTGGGGAGGCCCTGGCCCAGGGTGCCCAGAGCAGCTGTGGCTGCCCCTGGATCCCTGGCAGTGCCCAAGGCCGGGCTGGACAGGGCTTGGAGCAGCCTGGGAAGGTGTCCCTGCCACCAGTCTCCCAGAGCACTGGAACTCCACATCTCCCACAGCAGAGCCTTGGGAAGGGCAGCTGGACCCACAACCAACGGCCAAGGCTGCTTGGAACTCCTGCACTGACATTTGCTGCATTTGACAGAACACAGAGCTTTGCTTGAAGATCAGAGGCTGCTGCTTTCCCCGTCTCATTGCAAAGAAAGCTTTAAATTATCTCTGCTGAAGAAGAATTAGCACAGTTCATGTGAAGAGACCGTTTTAAAGTGAATTTCATAGTGATTTAAACAGCATAATAGCAAATACAACACAGCCACAGCTTAGTGCCTGCACTCAACAAACCCTGGCAGGGACATAAACCCAAACCCTCACGTTTGATTCCCACATTTCCCTTGTGGAAAATTCCCTCGCTATGCAGGGAACAGCTCACAGCAGACAGAAGAGGTCTGTCATCCCTTCCAGGGAAGGAATGGATGCAGGGGGCTGGGTCAGGGGCGGCAGTGGGACAGCTCCAGGTGGCATCTACCACTGTGCACGTTGTTCTTACAGACACCGGGATGTGCGAGAGGGGAAGAGGAACTGGAGACAACGGCACCCACCAGAGACAGGGCCCAGTCCTGCCTGGCAGCTGCTGCCCTAGGGGTGCACCCCGGCATCTCCCCACGGCCTGCACAGGGCTGGGGAAACACCTTCGGTGAGAAACAGCCCTGAGACCCAGCAAAAACCACGCAAGGAAGCTCAGGGACAAGGGAACAAGAGAGATGGGTCTTTGTGTCAATGAGAAGAGCCACAGTAAATCACAGACCGCACTCAAAGGAGGAGAGGAAAACAGGTCCTGTTTGGGGCTCAGGCAGGGGCCTGGAACTCGGTGGCCTCTGAAGTCCCTTCTGACTGAAACCAGCCTGCGATTCCACGATTCTGGAGCATCTTTGCTGTCACTCTCACTCCTCCTGGGCAGCCTGCCCGAGCCTGCCACGCTGAAAAGGGGCTTTGACATTGCTGCGCCAGGGAGTGACACCAGAACTGCTCTCCTGCCGTTTACAGCGTTCCAGCCCCAGACAAGCTCCCAGAGCACAGGGCCCGAGGGCACAGGGCCGGGCAGGCAGCGGGGTGGAGGCAGCGGGAGGAGGAGGCAGCTCCTGGGGAAGGACCAGCAGCAGACACAGCCACGGGCACCGCGCTGGGGCTGCTCCCGTGTCAAACACAGCCTGCCCCCGGCAGCTCCCAGCGAGTAAATACATTTTTATTGACAAAAGATCTCATCCTCCCGTCAGACAACTGCAGAGGGATATGGATGACAGTTGTTCTTCTCTGGCTGCTGCTGCCAACACCAAATAAAACACTCTCCCTTTCCGAGCAGCAGAAAAAAGCCAAGCTCAGCTGCTCTCCCACAGCAGCGCTTGCATCTCAACACCCTTCAGACGTGTTTGGTAACTCACACATGCCTTGAGAGTCATTTTTTTGCACCTCCAGGAGAGCAGGGCTCCCATGGCACCTTCCCAGGTGCTGGAACAGCACAGAGACCCCCAAACCCCTCCCTCCTGCAGGACCTCCACTGGTGCCTCTCGGGCGGGCACCGGCTGCACCAGTCACCTCATCACCCTCCCAAAGAGGGGCAAACCCAGCCCTGGCCCTCCAGAGCCATGGGAAGGGCACGGATCCAACCCCCTGCTCCAGCCCCTCCTTCAGCCACCGGCTGCACCCGAGCCGGGGTCACCGGACACCCCCACCCGCCCAGACCATGAGGGAAGAGCTCCTCAGGGACGGGGCTGGAGCCGGGGCAGCCTGGCAGGAGAAAGGGCCGGGCTCTGGCGGGGCTGGGGAAGCACCAGAAGGTGCTGGGAGGGAGCAAGGCAGAGACATCTTCATCCCACGGGAATTGCCAGCGGCTGCCGGCGGAGCAGCGAGCAGGTGCCCTCGCTCCAGGGGCAGATGGCACAGCACGAGAGCTGGAGAAGTTAATTAGCAGGACAACAGAAAGCAGCAAGTTGCAGGAAGGTTGTGAAGATTTGCCAAAGCACTGGCCAGGGCAGCCCAGAGGAACGGGAGCTGTGAGGAGGGGTTGGGGTCCTGGACTCCCAAAATGGAGCCCTTCCCATGGAGAAATTCTTCCTGAAATCCTCGCCCCAAGCTGCAAAGGGGGACGAGTTATGTGCAAAATTGAAATGTAGCTACACTGGCCTGTTACCTTCCCAGAGCAACTCTGATATTTATTAACACATGCTGATTAGATGACCTTTCACAGGATCATGCAAAGAAGGTCATTTTAATGATTATTTTGTCTACAATTTAAATAATTATGCATTCCACTAATAGCTCCAGCTATAATTAGGTTTGCCAACTGGCATACATTACACAGGCTGACTCTGGGTCCTGGAGACCTCGCTGTGGGTCAGACAGACTCGGCCTGTGGGTCAGACACTCCAGCCCAGTGGTCACCCCAGCTTTGCCTCCTGCCAACAGGAGAGCCAGGAGTGCCCGTGCTGGCAATGAGGAACAGCAGAGCTGGACAGGGAGGGGGCTTTTGGCTGCCAGCCCCTCTGGAGCACCTTCGGGAATGCTGGGACAGACCCCAGGCAGGCAGGACATGAATGTGGAACAAAAGTCCTGCCACGACTGCAGAGCAGCGCGGCACAAACACAGCCCCGTGCCTGCAGCACCAGCGGTTCCAGCTCCAGCTTCATTCCCTGCTGCAAGAAGCAATTAATCTTTCATTTTTTCCTGCTTGGAGACGCTATCATGTGTAATTAGTGCTCTCTCCCAGATGGAAGGCTCCTGCTCGGCAGGCTTGGCAAGGTTAAACACACAGCCACGCTCTCGCTCTCCTCAAGGAGGCTCAGACACAACCAGATCAAACAGAGACACCCCAAAGCGCGAGCACTCAGCAGTGACAGGGACTCTGATGTTTCACTGGTCTCCAGGGACTCTGCTCTGCTCCCCAAGCGTGAAACACCAGCTCCCCCCGGGTTCTCTCTGCGTGCCCTGACCTCCATCCCCACAGCACTTCAGCACACCCTCAACTCCAAACTGAAGAGTTTTAGTTCAGTAATTACAATTACCCAGTTGGTAAAAAGTAAACATTCAGATAGACCATGAGCACTGTACGGATGCAAAATGATTTTCTCCTCAATTCTCCAGCCCTATGAAAACACAGAGATCAAGGTGCAAAGTTGGAAGTTAATTTTCTTTTAACACATTTTTTTCTCCGGGCTCCAGGTCTAGGCCACAGGGAAGAGCCGCTCTGGGATCCCAGCTGGCATCAAAGCCCCAGCCCAGGCTGCGGCATCCCCGCACTGCTGAGCCACAGACTGCAGCTGCCTGCACAGCTCCCTGCCCTCTCCAGCTCAGCAGAGCCACTGTAAGGATCAACCCACCATGAGGTTTGACAAATGCAATAAATTAAACTCCTTCTTTCTGCAGGACGCACTGCAGGTTTGGATTTGTGGAAGAGTCACCAGCTTGCTGCACCACCTGCAAAAACCCGTCCCTGTCCCAGCCCAGCCTGGTGCCAGCAGATCTGCCACCAGCACAGGTGGCTCTGGGTTTGTATCGTGGTTCTCAGCAGCCTCGGAGCAGAGGGAAACTCCAGCTTTCCATCATTCAAAGCAAAGCCCCTGTCCCTGGCTCCCTCTGAAGCCAACAAGGCACTGCTGCGTGCTGAAGTCGTTCCTCCTCTCCTGATTCAAAGCTTCTTAAGGATTATATGATTATATAATTATAAATATGATATATTATAGATATAATTAGGCTGCTGTAAGAGCAAGACTGGCAGTGCAGGAGGAAGGAAGCTTGCCCGGCCTGCATTCCCCAGTGACACCCCCATGTCAGAAGGGAAGGGCAGAGACCAGAGGGGCTCTGGCAGCCTTTGCTATTAAAAAAAAAAAAAAGACAGAGAAAAAAGGCTACACAAGTGCCATTTTCTCCCTGCTTTAGTCCCAGGAACTGTATTCCCTCTTCATTTTCAGAAGTTATGTGTTAAAAGATTAATTAACAGTGCTGGGCAGCTGTTACCTGTCTGCTGCCTGTGCTCCCCCAGGCACCACAGCGAGTGACAGGGAATGTGACCAGGCGCCTCTGCACCAGCCCTGCTATCGAGTGGGGTCTGTTAAATTTGTCACAATTTGATTTAGACCTTTCCCTTCCCAGGCAGAGGCTGCCCCCAGCCACCCAGAGCTACTGGAGAGACCAGCTGGGACCTGACTGCCCAGAGGCCCCTCGCTGTCCTCGTGTGCCACAGCTCGGGCAGGGCTGCTGGGGACTGAGGGCAAAACACCCTGTCCACCCTCAGCCCAGGCCGAGGTCCTGTCCACCCTCAGCCCAGGCCGAGGTCCTGTCCACCCTCAGCCCAGGCCGAGGTCCTGTCCACCCTCAGCCCAGGCCGAGGTCCTGTCCACCCTCAGCCCAGGCTGAGGTCCTGTCCACGCTCAGCCCAGGCTCTGCAGGGCCAGGTGGAGCGTCCCTGGCAGCTGCAGCCGCTCGCTGCTCCGCAGGTGCCGAGTGGGGCTGGCAGTGCCAGCATGGGCAGGCAGCTGGTGCCCGGCACAGCTCTGCAGGCGGCATCTGGATGCTGGCCCTGCCCGCTCCCCGCTGCCAAACCTCATCTGCCTCGAGCAGGGTTCAGTGATTTCAGCATTTCTGTCTCCCTGGGCACCCACCCAGCCGCTCCCAGGGCCACTCAGAGCCGTGGGGCCCGTGTCCGCTCACTGTCACCCGCCCAGCTGGGGTGGGAGCTGGAGCCACCAGCTCCTGCCCCCTCACGCTGCCCCTAAAGCCTCCTCAGCAAGATTTCACCCTGGCATGCACAAGGATCCCAACACCTCTCCCAGCAGACAGCTTTGGGTGGGTGACGTTCACTCCCAGAGCCCCAGGCGGGTCACAGCGCACGAGACGTGCCCGGGGCTCGCTGCCGCTGTCTGTGTGTGTTTGAGATGACAGAGAACAGAGAGAAAGTGTGAGAGTCAGAGCTGCAGTCACACGGCCAGAGGGAACCTCACAGAGCCACATCATGTCACAGCAAAGCGCTGGAAAAGCTCCGGCACTGCCGGCTCTCCATGGAGGGAGCGTGGCACATGCGGGGACAGGGCTCTGCCACATCCCCCACATCCCACCTGCCCTGCCTGGCTGGCCAGGCTGGAACCTCGGGGAAGGGATCACCCCCAGCACCATGCCCTTCACGCCTTCTCAGCTCTCCTTGCCCTGATTCAGCAGCGGCAGCAGCTGGGAGTGGAACTGCCCAGAAAAACAGGCAGGGACAGGAAGGTGAGCAGTTCAAAGCCATCATTTCCCTCTCCTGCAGCTCCATCCCCTTAAGGGACCCGCCGCAGGCCAGGGCACTGGGACAAACGCTGTGCACACACACAGAGATCCCCTGCTCCCTGCGCTGATCCTGGCAGCGCCACAGGAGAGGGAACAGGGATGCTGGGATCCCAGTCGAGCCTCAGCCTCTCTCCCTCGCTCCAGGCAGGCAGCAGCTCCTGCCCACGCCTCCACCAGCAGTCCCTGCTTGTCCCTGGCACAGGAAGCCCTCAGGGGCTCCTGTCCCGTGGGTGACAGCAGTGCCACCCTGCCACCTCCTCCTGGTTCGCTGCCCCACGTGGAGGAAGGGCCGGCGGTGCCGCAGCTGCTCCCGCGGAGGCTGCACAAACAGCGGGTTCAGGAGGGGGCACAGCCGCCAGCCGGGCCCAGAACAAACCTTGCCAAGTGCTGATGGCCCCGAGAGCCTCATCCCCCCAAACTCCCTCTCTCCCCGTCACGGGGCACAGCCCCATTTTGGGAGGGCGGCCCACAATGCGTGTTTAGCCTCCACCTTCCGCAGCCTGTTACGCCGCCTGCTCCCACCACTTCTATTTTTAAGGGTGAGAGCTGTGGTGCTCTGTCGTTTCCCCAATTCGAGCTCCTCTCTCCCAGCAGTTCCCCAAATTAGCCAGTTTCCACGGTAAAACACAGAACCTGCCAGACGGACCTGAACGGTGCTGGCAGAGCCGTGCTGAGAGCCCAGCCCCGCTGCCCCCAGAGCTAGGGGATCCACTGCAAAAGAAAATCCTGGTGCAAATAAGGATGGGGACTTGGCTAGCAAGTGTTTGGGTGATTTTCTGACACAAGGGGTAGAAGGACATCGGGACAAGGCTGCAGACTCAGCCCCAAAGGGAAATCTCTGCCTCCCCACACATTCCCTCTGCTCTGCTGAGCACCAGTTATTGGGTGGTTTGAATGTTTTAAGCCCAGAAATGCATGAGGGTCCCCACAACAATGGAATCCCCATCCCTGAAGGGATTTAAACTCGTGTGTGGGCGGCTCATGGGGATGTGGGTTAATGGTGGCCTTGGCAGTGCTGCGGAATGCTTGGACTCCATGATCTCAAAGGCTTTTCCAACCTAAAGCATTCCATGAATTTGAGCTGCCTGTGGAACAACAACCCAGGAGTGCCCTCAGCCGAGGGAGCTGGAGGAGCATCTCCCCCAAGGGCTGTGAGCCCAGCGAGCCCCCAGCCCCGCTGTGCCCAGCGCTGGGCCCGTACTTACATCCGAGGCAGGGCCTTTGTCGGCACCGGGGCAGGAGAAGGTGACGAACTCATGGCACCGCTTGTGCACCACGAAGCAGCAAACTGCAAAGAGAACACAGCGACAGGGTCAGGGGCAGGCACGGCATGGGCACCACGAGAGCCCAGAGTTTACCAAACAAACCACATTATGTCGGATTGCTGAGCAGCCCCAGCAGGATTTTAAGCAAACCTGGGGCAGATTTCCAAACCTTATGGAACATCCCCAACCGGACCAGGCATTTTGGTGAAACTCAGCAGAACAAAGTGTTAGGCAAACGTCAGAGGAGGGCTGGGAACACTTCTGTTCCTCTGAGCTCATTGTCACTCGTGGCACACACTCTGAGGTCACCGCCGGGAATAAAAAGAGGGAGAATCTGGCGTTCGCGGGTATCTGAGCTGAAAAGTGCATGTGGCCAAAAATGGAAGATTGTACCGAGAGAACAGGTGGGCAATTTTCCTCCCACAGCTCTGCTTTTCTTCAGCATCTCCCCAGCCTCCGTTTGCCAGACCAGAAGACACTCACGTCTTCCTCCCCTCACACACGTCAATGCCAGCGTTGCCCTTCTGGGAACGGCACAGGGAAATCAATCCCGACACGCCACCACCCAGAGTAACCAGAGCTAAACCCCGTCCCCTAAACCACCAAACCCTTTCTGCACGTGCCAGCCTGAAGTTGCCAGCACTGTTCCTGCAGTCTGTGCAGCCAAAGCACTGCGTTTGAAAGCTGATTTTTTCCCTAAATGCCAAGTGAGCACCTCACCTTCAGTGACAGAGCTTAAAGGGCCGCTTGGCACTGTATGTGACTTCAGCTGATGGCCCAGAGCCCCCTCCAAGGCTCTCAGTCCCTCAGTGCTGGGGTTCCCCAGGGGAACACAGACGCCACCTCGCAGCCCTCGTCACCTCCCGCTGCCAGCTCCTGCCCGGGCCCACACCACACTCAGCTCCGAGCATCCACCCCACGCCCCATCCCACAGGATGAGACCTCAGCCCCGAGGGGCCCGAAGGGAGCCCAGGCAGGAACGGAGCAAAGGGAACAAGCCCTGATTGTGAGGGAAGCCTGGGCACCCCGCTCTGCTCTGCCTCACAGGTCTCCCATCTGCCACATCCTTTTCCTCAGAGCTGTAGTTACGTTAAATAAAAGTCTCTGGAAGATGAGGAGCAGGGACTGAGGTTTGGAGACAGAGCACTGGAACCAAACCGAGCTGTGCAAGAACGGAGCAGGTTCCAGTTGCAATATGGGACTTTTCCTAAGGAACAAGGAAAAGGCAAGCAACATTGGCCATGAACCTCACAATCCTCTCCTTGTGCCCTGCTACATCCAGCTGTAAATTCATTTTCCCTTTCACATTTTGCATTGTGAGAAAAAACAAACTCAGAAGGTTTTAGAGGCAGAACAGCTGCCAAGAGCTCTCTCCTCGCAGGACCTCTCACTTGCTTTTCTGAGTCAAACAAACAAACATTTTCTTGAAAGCATTGCTCACCATTTCTGTCATTTGTATATGGAGACAGAAGCATCTGGGAAGCAGGAAGGAAGAAATTAGAACTCTATTAGCAGGGATTTCTCCTGAAGTGTGTGTACAAACTCAATAAGCCCCGTGACACCCCAAGAACAGGCGCCGGCGGAGGGTGGGAGCTGCTGCCAGAGGCCGGGCTGTGGTGGGAGCTTCCCAATGGAGCTGGGATTGTTCCAGCTCAACAGAGGGAACGGGAGTGCTGCTGGGCTGAACTGACCATGAAATGGTTTGGGTTGGAAGGAACCTTACAGGCCACCCCTGGAGTGTCCAAGGCCAGGCTGGACAGGGCTTGGAGCAGCCTGGGATAGTGGGAGGTGTCCCTGCCATGGCAGGGGTGGAAGTGGAAGGTCCCTTCCCACAGAAACCATTCCAGGATTCTGTGATTCCAATCCATGGTGAGGATAATCTTTGGGAAGATGAGGAAGCAGAACGCTTCCCTACACACCCAAGGCAAAGCAGAGCTCTCTGCCAACAGCAGCGGTGTGGGCTCAGAAGGATCCACTGGATCCCACTGCAATCCCTCCATGCACACTTGGGTGAATGCTCCATCCCTGCAGAAGGAAAAAAGGGCCAACAGAAGGAATCAGGAGCAGGACCTCACGTCAGTAACCCTGTCTCAGCTCGTGCCCAATGGATGTGAGGAGGTTGGATGGATCTTTCCACTGCCGTGCCCTCCTGCTGTCATCACACTTCAGCAGTTTAAGCCCATGTCTTTGTCAGTTTAGAAAGCCCAGCACAAGCAGCAGCTTTCCCAGGTTGCTAATTAGACAGTTAATTTGTAAATCTTATTATATGGATAATAAAGTTATCAAATCCCACTGGTGAGCTACAAACATCCCAAGTCATTTGTACACAACAAGAATGAAAGATTAACCTTTCCCATTCCTTACTGCATAATGCAGGAGCATTTCCTGGCCCTAAACTCTCCTTCAGAGCCAGCTCCATTACAGAGGTCTTGGGAGACATGCCTGTCCTGGCAGAAGTGAAGGATGCAAACCCTGTGGAAGGCAAGAGGCAGAGCCCCGAGCTCAGCAACTCTCCACAGCCTTAAGAGATTTGTTGGAATACACATTTTTCACTGCAGCCCCAGCACAGCATCTCAGATCTGAGATCTGCACCAAAATATCAGGGCAAGATCACACACGCCTGTTCCCTGGGATCCTGACACAGTCCTGGGAAGAAAGAGCTCCTGGAAGGTTGGGTTTGAGAGCTAAGGAACCACAACAGCAACAGGGAAATCTTCAAACCCTAGGAAACAGTCTCATCGTGGAGGATGAAAAGAGAGAAAATGCTAGAAAATGCTAACACAGTATTGCTTCACACAATATATATATACACACACACACACAGATAGAAAGGCATCTTGGCTTAAACCACCGTTCAAAAACCCTCCAGAAAAACCACAAAGCAGTTTCCCTGCTGATTCCCTACTGATTCCAGAACCTGCCAATCAGAATTACCACATCCAAATGTGTTCCAGGCGTTTGAAGGTTGCAGAGCACATGTCTGGCTGCACCTCCTGCGTGGCAAGGGCTGTGCCGGGGAAGGGACATCCCCAGCAGAGCATCCCCAGCTCCAGCTGCCGAGGGTTCAGGCTGTTCCCGGGATGCAGCAGGACAGGCTGGAGGATTCCAGCTCGATGCAGCAGCGTGGGGCTGGGAGCAGTTGGCTGCCTGTGTGTTTTGGAACTGATGCTGCAGATTCCTGCAGCAGCAGAAGCTGCGGCAAGTCCTCGGCAGCGGCTCCGACAGCTGCGGCTCCCGGGAGCAGCGCTCCCTGCCCAGCCCTGCACATGCTCCTTGCTCCTGCAGGATATTCCCTGCTCTCCTGTTTACACCATGTGAACAAGCACAGAAGCGTTTCCCTGCCATCTCTCACCTCACACGCTCCCTCTCCCCTCACACTCTCGGGCACTTTGCCCAAAGATACAACAATGCCCGAAGATTTGCTCTCGGAATACAAAATCCTTCCCAGGCCAGGAAAAGCCCTTTATCAAAGCTTTAAGCTCCTTATCCTGGCACCAGGCTACCCTGGGAGCCAGCCCAGCACAAGCACAGGAACATGAGAGCCCAGGAAAGGCTCAGGGCAGTGTTTGATTGGCAAACTCCTGAGGCTGCTGAGCCCATCCTGGAGAGCAGGAACAGGAACCCGCGGCACCCCCTCACGTGGAGCAGGGCTGGCTCAAGGCGACAAACGGTCTCGTGCCCCTGCTCGCTGCCAGCCTGGCATGCGAGATTGGATTATTCCCATCTCCCACACGGAATGTCCTGAGCTGCAGGAAGGTATCCAGCCCTTCCCAGAGCCGTGACAAACGGCTTCCTGCAGGAATGAACCCTGCCTGGCAGCCCACGGAGCAGCCCTGCCTTCCGCTTGATCTCCATTTGTTGCTCTAATTTCATTGCATGGACTCCTTGTCCCAATGTTCTGAAGAAGGGAATAATCAATTTTGCCGAGTCCTTCACGAAATGAATAATTCAGGGACGTCACCTCTGATGCCTCCTGAGTCCAGCCCTTCCAGAACACACATCCTCACTGAAGGGAAGCCTTTGTTCCTCTCTGTCAGGCCAGGGAGAGCTCTGGAAGCACCAGGAACAGTCTTGGATACAGCATGTCAAGGGAGACAGATGGAGAGTTAACAGAGACAGAAGAAGGTTCAAACAAGATTCATCTGAAAATCAAAGCCAGGGAGGAGTTCAGCCATCCCCAGGGAGCTGACGGAGCTGAGCTTTGGCAGATGGCTCCAATATCAGGGAAGCTCAAAGATTATTTCAAGCACATCTCAGTGTGTAGCTGCTCCCGTCCAACCTGTGGATATTCTCATTTGGATAACGTCTCCACTTCCCAGCGAACAACAGCTTTAGGAAACAGCTTGGAATTCAGATTAGCAGAACCCAAGAAAACAAAATAACACCAAAAAAAGAAAAGAAAAAAGACATTTTAAAGGGGCTTTGTGTTGCTCCACCTACGCTGGGCAAACCCCCAGGGTCAGAGGCACCGGCCCGGCCCCGATGAGGGACTGAAACGCACCCCAGCCAGAGCTGCCCACGACTTTCCATTCCAAGTTAAAAAATCAGACTCACGACATCAAACAGAGGCAGTGAAGCGTGGTAATCATAAAATAAGGGGAAAGAAGGGCTCCAGGAGGGGAAGTCCTGAATTTCTGACAGCGCTTTACAGCTTTTAATCACTTAGAGCACACAGAGAGAGAAGCTGAGCTAAAATTTGCGCTCTTTGGATTTAATCCCCAGCTTTGGTTAAAAGCTTTCTGGGGTTCTTAGAGCACAACAATCTTCAGCTCCTCAGACTTCTGTGGTTTTCCCACTGCCAGTTCCAGAGGGACACAGTAAAAACAGCTGTGATCCCCGGGGATTTTGGGGCAGCAGCCGGAGCAGCTCCAGGGCTGGGGGCGTGGGGGGACACGGCAGCTCCAGGCTCGTGCACTGGGTGCTCCTCGGCTGCAGGACAAGGGGAGGGACACTGAGGGCCCAGCCCTCCCTCCCTGGGTCTGTGTCTGCTCCACGCCAGCACAGCAGCCCCAAGGCACGAGGAGAAACTCCTGTCCCCTGGAAGACACTGGAATTCTGCTGATTTGCCCCATTGGGCACACGGCCCCAGCACAGCGGCATCGGGACGAGCAGGGAGGTTCAGGGAGAGGACAGCGGCCACTGGGAACCAGGAGAGGAGGAGAAGCCACTGATTCAAGCGAAGGATGAAGGGGGTGAGAATGCAAACAGGCATTGCTGCCTGGTTTGGGCTTTTTACGGAAAAGAAAAGAAGAGATATTTTCCATAAGGAAAGGGGGGAAATGGAGAGAACATGAGGCTCCTCTTCTGGGAGGTCTCCCCAGCTCATTTCTCATTTAGAAGGCTCTGATTGCCTGAACAGCTACAAAGATTTCAATCCCAGGGAGTGATTCTTCCCCAGCCCAGTTAATCCTGCCCCAGTGGGACACAGAAACCTCCATCACAGCCCTGAGGAGGCCCAGCCTGGCAAACCAGTGCTGACAGAGGTGTCAGCGAGTGCCAGCAAGATAAAACTGCACTTCCCGGGGGTTCTGAAGCAAAAGCAGCAGGATCTATCTTTTTTAAGTTAGCCAATCTTCCAGCCATCACAAAAGCAATTGGCACTGTCCCTTCTGCTCCCCAGGAGATTCCAGCAGCAGTGGCCGGAGCAGGGAGCACACGAGACCCTGCACAACAGGGCCACCACTCCTCAGCCCAGGCTGGCCTCTGGGGGCAGATGGAGCACGGACACAAACACATGTGGGGTCAGGGCCTGCCTCAGCCTCCCCCAGTCCTTGGCCAATGCCACGTTCACTTTTGCAGGGAGGGAAGGAGGTTCCGGCTCCCCCGGCTCCCCAAGGCCTTTCCAGGTGAGGAGCTCAGGGTGGGAATTCCATGCCTGAAGAGCAGGAATCCTGTTTTGTGCAAATCCCTGTTAGGAAAAGGGCAGACTGAAATATCCTGATTTATGTAGGCTCCTCGTCTGCCCAAAAACCCAGCCCCAGGCTTTTTGCTCACATCTCCCATTGACTCTACAGGGAAAGCTCCCACTTCTCCAGGAAAATTGATCCCTCACTCTTGTGCCTGTTTGCTCTTTGGGAGGGGAAGAGGTGCAAGTTCAACTCTTGAGCAAGAGCTGCAGAAGGGCCCCGTCTCCCCA
The DNA here is from genome assembly GCA_013397935.1 of Dasyornis broadbenti. Taxonomy (NCBI): domain Eukaryota; kingdom Metazoa; phylum Chordata; class Aves; order Passeriformes; family Dasyornithidae; genus Dasyornis; species Dasyornis broadbenti. Next base: position 222,847 of record VZRN01005357.1, read on the forward strand.
GCCTGCCCGCGCCCCCACAGCAGGGCTGGAGCTATTTCCAGAGACAAAAATACATTAATTTTACACTAGAGAGCCTGTCCGGGCTCCAAGAAAATCGGCTCAGAATTTAAATACTTCATCAGCATTTCTGCCGTGCAGAGCTGTAACAGAGATTCACTTTCGGGCTGAATAATTCAGCCCCGTGTGGCCCCGGCCGGCACGAGGACCGAGCTGTGCCGGGGGGATGCAGCTCAGGGCCCACCGGGGCTGTGCCCCGACCCTCGGTGGGGGCAGCCCCTCGGCAGGGGAGGATGTGGTGGCAGCGGCAGCTCAAAGCACGCTCTGTTTTCCCCATATCCCCCGTCCCTCCGGGCTCTGACCCCAGCACAGCCCCTGGACGGTCCCAGCAGCATCCACAGCTTCCCCAGGGAATCCCTGGAGCAGCCGATTTCTCCTCGTGCTCCAGTTCCACCCCCTGCAAGGCACTCGGGGTTCAGAGCCCGCAGCACAGCCCTGGGAAGCAGCAGGCTCTCGCTCCATCCAGGGTGAGCGGTGCTTCCCGAGTTCTCCTTTCCCTGCGTGATTGGGGCCTTAGGAAAATACAACGAGTACAAAGCAAATGGAGCTTTGCAGAACGGGGAAAGGGAGCCTTGGTGCTCCCTGTGCATCTGGAGGGTGGAGAGAGCCCGGAGATGCAGGGGCAGACCCCTGCCCCCTGCTCCTGGGGCTGCCCAGGGCTGCAGTCCCAGCCCAGCTTCCAGGGAATGTCAGCATCCAGGGCCAAGCTGCAGCATCCTGCTCTCGGAGCTGGGCACAACTGGCACCTGCAGCTTCTTGGGGTCAGACCCTGTCCACAGAGCTGTGAATCCAGAGCCCGCGGTGCCCAGCACCAGAAGCAGCCCAGCAGCTGGGAAGGAGCGCAGGGAGGCTGCCCTGCCTGTGCTGCTGAAAGGGACATCTTTAACATTCCTCCTTTTCCATTGAAAGGGGTTGAGTATTTGAGCCCAGCCACGTGTTTTTAGAAGGACTTCATGAACAAAACACCCAAAACCGCCTGCAGTTTTCCATGAAATACCATAATGAATTGACAACATCCTCTGCATGACAATGAATGTGCTGGAGCCAGGCGGGATGAGCAGCATCAATCATCCCCGGCACTGGAAGAGGAGTGGGTGGGGACGGGGACGATGACAGCAGCAGAGCTTGGATCGGGGAGAGATCTTCATTTCTCTCACCACATGTGCCAGAGCAACGCCTCGAGCCACATCCAGGCTCCAAGGGACGGGGACAGGCACAGGGGCTGCTCCAGGAGCACGAGGGATGCAGCTGGCCCAGACTCTGTGGCTCTTGCTGGCACGGGAAGCCATGCCACATTCGGATGGGGCAGAGGGTGAGTTCCTCCACCCAGGACATGGGAAAACTCTTGCTCCTGCTTCCTCTCCAAACTGCTTGGGTCAATAAAGCTGCTTGGGAGCAGCGGGCAGAGCATCCCAACATCTGAAGACACCCTGGGAGAACAGCTCTTTGCCCTGCCCTGTGCCTGTCCCCAGGCCGAGTCCCACCATAAAATCAGCTATGAGAGAGACCAGCAGCAGCTCCCGGAGAGCCCTCAGAGGGGCTGTTTGCAGCCTGGGGTGGCTCCAGGGTGTGCAGACACCTCACTGCCCTCCTTGCCCACTCCCCAAAGCCAGCTGCCCCCAGGACCCAGGCAGGGGAGCTCAAAGCCAGCAGGAGGAAGTGGGCAGAGGTTCCCTGCAGGCAGCTTTGTCCCTGCACAGAGCCACGCACGGGGCAGGGAAGGCTCCAGCCGAGAGCTTCCACGGTCCCGCCCCGGCAGCAGCCCTGCAGCCACGGGAGGGGAACCTGCTTCCCCCAGCCCGTAATTACAGCCAGGTCACACACTGCAGCAACAAGAACAGGTCATTTTTCAAGCTGGAATTCGGTTCTTTCCGTGTGAACAATCCCCTCTAACTCGCTAAAAGCCTGGATTGTGAGCCCTGTGATGCGGCGGGGAGAGAAGGCTGGCACGGTGAGGAGGACACGCTGGGCTGGAGGGAACAGTCCCAGAGCTCGGCTGCCATGGGACACTGAAGATTTGGGGAGCTCAGGCACTGCAGCAGGAGCAGGCAGGTGCTGGCCAAGGTCAGGCAGAGGAGAAGATGCAGAATGGATGGACAGACTTGGTTTGCACCTTGGACAAATAGGGACAAGCATCGAGGACACTCTGCAGCCACCTTGGAGCTCGATGCCTTCACAAGGGGCTGGGGCCTGAGGCCCTGGGGCCATCCCTGGGGCCATCCCTGGGGCCATCCCTGGTGCCTGCAGCCAGCTCCACTCACAGACACCCACACACCAGCTCCAGGACCAGTCCCAGCCCCACAACGACACCCTCAGCATCCCCACCAGCAAGAGATGAAAAATAAGCACTCTGTGATTAATCAAAGCCCCAAGGGAGCAGATTAAACAGTCTTGGCAATTAGTTCTGGATTTCTTACGAAGGCACTGGAAGGCAGTGGAAAGCTGCTGCAGTCCCTGAGGATGAGCACCGAGTCCTCCTAAAACCCTGCACCAGTTACACAACTCGGCGTGCGCTGTGGTGATGTGTTAAATTACAGATGGTCTCAATTAAAAGTGCAGAGATGGAAAGGAGGCTCGGAAAAAAAAAAAAGCCAACCCCACACAAGAAGAAAGAGAAGATCATTAAAAACTTGGCAGCCTACTTTGACTCTGGTGACCTGGTAATTTAATATTGTAATTGAAACTCCGGGTCAGACTCTTGAGAGGAGGGAGAAATATGGCAAAGTATCCCGGCAGGATCGGCGCTGCCCAGAGGAGAGGGCACGCATTAGGAGGGGGCAGTCCCAGCACAGATAACCCACAGCAGCCCAGCTCTGGCTCTCACAGCTCCGAGCCCCAGAAAACGCCTGCTCGCCTGCTTTGAAGCCGTTGCTTTTTGCACAGTGTATTAATCCTGTTCCAGGCAGATAAAAACCCAGGCCCCAAAGTGCTAATAATGTAACTCAGTTAAAGCTGGATTTTGTCGCTTATCTCCAAGACGGAGAGGGGAACTTCACTCCCGTTTTCTTCCTTGCATCCCTCCCTCTTCCCCCTTAATTTCTGATCTTCTGAGCACTCTCTTATTTCCAAAAGCAGAGACCAAGTGGCACTGCCTGCACCCCAAACAGGCGAGGAGGCTCGGGGACATCAGGTTGGTAAAGAGTCTTTCAGCCCTCAGAGAGTCCCAGCTCCAGCTCTGCCTGCAGCTGGAGCCCGCCCAGTTCTGTGCCACGAACGCCCTGGTGGTGGCCAGAGCCACGGTGAGCAACCACAGAGGTGGCTCCAGCCTGGGGACAGGGACACCTCGCTGAGGCGAGGGGATTAGGGAGCCCTTCCAAAGGGTTCTTCCTCTTTCAGAGCCCTCACCTTCCCTCCAGAAGCTTGCAACCAGCGAGGCAAGCGTAGGAGTCCAACACCAGCCCCAGAAATGTGAACGATTTAAGCTCTTTGATCAAAACACCGGCGAGGGCAGACCATGAACACAGAGTGACTGCGCAGCAAAGGCTGGGAGGCATTTACACCCTGCTAAAGAGACAGCACGGGCTGTAATCCTGCTCCCCTCTGCATTTCTAAAAAAACCCAGAACACTGCATGGTCCCTTTGCTTTCCAGGAAGCGCAGAAAACAAAAATAATCATGAATACCACAGAAACATATTTTTTTTGTCCGATATGAAGAGTAATGACTTCCCTGCTGCTGCCTCAGGCTTATTTTGAGCTGGCAGCATCTTAGGAGGGTTTGTTCTCCATACACCGAGCGATGTTTGAAGGGTTTCTTGAACAGCCAGGAACGTGAACAGCTCAATTTAACTACAAGTGAAAGCATCAATTAGCCAGGGCCCTGCTAAGGTGAAGCTGCCTACAGAGGGTTTATTCAGTGTTGCAGTTGTGTTGTTGTGCACAGCCCTGGGTTTCCAGCACTGACCACTGACTGTGTCTGCCCTCTGGCCACGCCGCCAGGACAGCACTTCCCCCGTGACCAGGCAAAGGAACCCAAACCAGATGGTTTGAAAGATCCCTCCCAGTCCAGACTCGCTCTGGCAGCACTTGAAGCACAGGCACCAACAGCTCCTGTCCACACCGCCGAGCACACGGAGCGTTCAGACGATCTCAAGACACTTCTCTGTCCCTCTCTGGCCTCTCTCTCCTGTTGCACGCCAGGCTCTGCCCCAGCTGGGCAGTCACCAGGATGCTGCTGGGCACCTGAGGGCTGGAGCCCAGCACAGGGCATCCTTCAGCACCTCCACTTCCACCTGCTCCGCACACAGGAACCCCCGAACAACGGCGTGCCCAGAGCAGCTGTGGCTGCCCCTGGATCCCTGGCAGTGCCCAAGGCCAGGCTGGATGAGGCTTGGAGCAGCCTGGGACAGGGGAAGGTGTCCCTGCCCATGGCAGGGGTGGCACTGGATGAGCTTTAAGGTCCTTCCAACCCAAATCATTCTGGGATTCTGTGAACTTATCCAGACAAACATTATCCAGCATATTTTGGAGCTTCCAATCTTATGAAACACCTCAGGACCTGCCAGGCAGCAGGAGATAAAGCTCCATTCCCACTCCTGCACGATGGGAAGCCAGAAAATACCCCGGGGGAGCTGGGCCTGCCCTCAGAGTCCCCAGGGATGTGGGATCCGGCTGCTTCCTCTGCCCCAGCACAGGAGAGCAGCTCCCTGGACTTGTTGCTTCAACCACTTCCTCCTGCTGCACCACACGGGCTCAGCCCCACAGCTCTGACACAGGGCAGGGGTGCCCTCGGGTTTGGATTCTGCCAGGCCCCCAGCAGCGGAGCGAGCCCGCAGCCTCTGCAGCTCAGGGGGTTCAGAGGGGCCGCGGGGACTGGAGCCTGCAGCCCCAGCACCCCCAGCACAGCCCAGCCCCGGCTGCGCTATCACAGCAGCTCCATCTGCTCGGGCTCTGCTGACTCACATTCCCCACGCTCCACCCCGGCCCCCCGCGCTCTGCACCCTCCCACAGCACCCAGCCTGGGGGGCTGAGCACCCAGCAGCCACCCCGGGAGCCACGGGCTCAGCCAGCAGCTCTTCCACGGGCATTAAGGCTGTTTTAAAATAGAGAGAAAATAAAATCAAGCATTATTTGGGCCTCACTGTCTCTGCTTTAAAGAGCTCCCTGCTACCACTGCGGGAGGATCAAACAGCCCGGGCTGCCGCAGGCAGGAGAGGGATCTCTCCGGCACCAGTTCTCACCAAAAGACCTCCCCAAAAAGCCACCACTACCCTTATCCCCAGCACAGTCCCCAAACAAACACCCCTGAGGCAGCACCAGGGGCCAGGCGGTGCCCAGGGAAGCAGCAGCAGCTTTGGACCACGGCAAAGGGAGGGAAGACTGGAGAGCCCCTTCTGTGGGCAGCCTGGGGTGGGCAGGGGGTCGGGTACCAGCAAAGAGCAGCAGAGCCACAGCCAGGGGCTGCAGGGGCAGTCGAGGCCCTGTCACACACCCACAGCAGGTCTGTCTGTCAGTCTGGAGCCAGCATTTGTCCCGAGCACACACCAGCTCTGCGGCTGAGCAAGAGACAGAGCTCGGCTGCCCCGGCACCACAGCAGCCTGAGCAGAGCCCCCTGATGCCATGGAGAGCACAGGCACAGACCCTGCTGGGGAATGGTTCTGGGGACGCTCCTCAGGAACAGATTGTTCCTATTTCCCAAATTCTGTTCACACCAACAGCAGCCAGGGCGGTGACAGGTTTGTCCCAGCGATGCACCTGGCAGGATCCAGCCCCTGTGCAGCATCCCTGCATCCCAGGATCACTCTGCCAGCACCGTCCCGGAGCCATCACCCACAAGGGCACAGAGCAGAAGTGGCACCTGGCAGGGCCTGCAGGAGCAGGATGAGCCCAGCTCCCCGAGGCAGCCACCAGCTCCAGCTTTACACAACGGCAGGCTGGATGTTGGGAGGGAAGGACACACGGGGTAGGAGACTGAGGCTCCTGGGGCTGGCGGCAGTGCCGCGGGGTCTGTGCCAAGCCCGCTGGAGCTGCAGCCCCACCCAGGCCGTGCCAGGCGACAGCACAGCAGCCCTGGCACAGCTTTCAGGGACAGTTTGCTGTTTTGGAAACACACTGCCCGTGCCAGGGGCTCTGTTAACCCCAACACCCAGGGCTGACTCTCCAGCCCCTGTGCCAAAGTGTGAGGGAAAAGGGGAGGGAGCGCAGGTATCACCAGGCACCTTCAGGACCCCCTTCCCAGGCAGCCTCCAGCCAACTCTTCATCCCGCAGCTGAAATCCTCCCAGAAGCACCACACTGGAAAATATTTCACAGTCGCCTAATTTCCCCACAAAAATGGGAAATGAGACCATCCCAACCCTTGCTGAAGTCGCAGCCTCTCCCCAGTGCTCCCTGCTCTCCCTCCTCCTGTAGTGCTTCAGCCCTAGTTTGTGTTGTGAAGAAACTCCCACGGGATTTGTCCTGGGACAGCCGATTCCTCGGAAAGCCTCGGAGCGCTGCCTCCCACCACAAGACAAGACGAAAGCTGGTGAGGAGAGCAGGCAAGAAACACACCACAAAAAAATCTCAATGATTTGGAAGACCTCCAATGAAGGAAAAAAACCATTTATCAAACACGGGCCTTCTTGCACGAGAACAAACAGCGGCGCTGAGGATCAAGGGCAGCCTGGGCAGAGCCAGAGTCCAAGGAAAAGACGGATGGATGCCCACAGGGACCCTGGCGACAGGGAGGCTGAGCTCAGGGCAGCAGGAGCTCTCAGGGGGGCACAGCAGCACCCGGCAGCCTCACAGACGGACACTGCTCTGCCCAGTTCTGGCATAAAGCAGGCCCAGAGCTGCAATCCCCCCCAGTTCTGTTCCAGCAAGAACCTGGCCCCTCCCTGCTGTCAGACCTCCGCAAAACACAGCCCCTGCACGCTGGGGAGGGCAGGGGCTGGCTGATGGAGCAGCCATAACCTGCCTTCCACCTTATTTCAACCCTGCTCAGCCCTAAACTCTTGGGAGGGAAGGAGCCGCCAAGATAAGAAACGCTGCCACTTCCTCTGCAGCAAACAAGAGCCCTGTGAAGGGAGGGCTGCAGCAGGGCAGCTCCAGCAGCGGTCGGTGCTGGGGCAGAAAGCCTTGGGCCACCTGGAGGATGCTCATTCCCAGCTCCTGAAGAGCGTTTGGGTTTCCTTGGCTCTGCTTGGGCTCATCCTGCCGGCGAGGCAGCCCCTGGCCGAGCCAGGGCAGCAGGGACCGGCACAGGGCTCACCCGGACTGCCAGCCCAGCCTGGCTGGACCTCGCAGGGCTTTGGGATCACCTGGCACCTTGCTGGGGCACGGAGAAGGGAGGCAAGGAGCGAGGAAAAGAGGGAGGGAGGGAGGATGCTTGCTGCTCTCCTGGGCCCCAGCCAGGAGAGGAATGCTCACTTCCTGGGAGAGGTTTGCCAGCAGCACCACGAGCAGCAAAACCCCTCAGCACTGACCCTCGAGAGCCGAGCGCTGCTGCAGCCCCCTCAGGCCGCAGGAAGGGGAGCGGCTCACGCGGGGTCTGCTGGGGTTTCCTGCCTGGAAAAGAGGCCATGATCTCCTGCCAGGCTGGAGCGCCGGGTGTTACTGCACAGCAACATCTCTGCCTTGAAGACACTCAAAGGGCTGCAGCTGGCAAGATGCTCGCGTACTTGGCACGGCGTTTGATGCTCCACGGATAAGATATTAAAATAACATTTCCAACATGCAGATTTACTGTGTCTGCTCCCTCCTCGCTCCAGCCAGAGCTGTTTAGAACAAGGTTTTATTGACGCTGCCAGACAGGCAGCGCAGAGCTGGAGGAGTCACCTTGCTACAGGAGGAGTGGGCAGCTCTGTCCCAAGGATCTGTCTGTCCCTGCCCCCGGCTTTCCCCAGGCAAGCAGCACAGCGTAGGATGAGCTCAGGAGCCCGCTCAAGGTGATGGCCATGGAGAGCTGGGACAGAGGAGCAGCAGCCCTCAGCCAAGGTCAGTGGAGAAGGTGAAATCAGACACTACCTGCAGGATCACATTAAGGGAAATGTCTCAAAACACCTCACTGGGGAGGAGGAAATCAAACCTGCTTCATGTTTTACCTCGTTTTAAAAGGAATTACCATTTAGGTGAATTTTGTTTTACAAAGTGGCTGAAGCATTTGTCTTGTGCTGTCCTAAAAAACTCCAAGAACTGAGTCTGTTCTTGGGGAGCAGTCCTGTGCAATTACACACCACTGGGTTCAATGAGAACATTATCTGGGCTGGCAGCTCGAGGAGGAGGAGAGGAGAAAAGAGAGGAGCCGTTTTATTTACATGGAGCTCTGCAAAGAGCTTTCCTGGCTCACTTTGCCCGTCCACGTCCCTGCTGGCCAATATGACTTTATTAATGTTTACGATATGCCCTACTTTCTAATGCGGCTCTGTCCCGCTGAAAGAATCCATTTGCATTTTTAATGAACTTTGGATAAGCCATTCAGCGGATCCCCAGCTCGCCAGGCTCGGGAACCCTCGGCCGAAGCCCAGGGACCGCAGCCCCCGGAGCTCCTGCCAGCCCTGGTGTCCCCCGGAGCGGCCCTGGCGCCAAGGGGGGACATTTCACCCCAATTCTGCGCTGGCACAGCTGGCACAGCATGCACCCCGCCCCAGCCATCACGCCCGGGGGCAGCTTCACATCCAGTCTATTTTAATAAAGCAATAAAGGGGAAAGCTCCATCCATAAGAGACTAAGTGGGACAATAAAAATCTGTGAGCTCGCCCGAAATGTCTCCCAGCTGTTCTGCAGCACTTTGGAGAAACAAAATCGGGCAGATGGCAGAAATACTGAGTTGTGCTCGTGTGTCCCCAGCCAGTCCCTGCAGTTCACCTCTTCCCGGGTCCCCTGTGCCAGAGGAACCTCCCTGCTGAGCCCTGAGGAGCTGCCAGCAGAGGTGGGATGAGAAGGAAGAGAAGCTTCTGGTGCAGCACCAGCCCCACAGCGAGCAGCAGCCCCAGCTGTGCATCCACCCTCGGCCACGCCGGCTCCTCTATGCCAAGTTTTTCCAAGCCACCAGCTTAATTTTTGGAATAAAAACCTGATCTTCAGCAGAAGAGATGCTCACCCTTTACCTGGGATGTGCTACAGGGCCAGGCCACCTCACCAGGGCAGGAAAATCAGCTGCAGCAATTGGATCAAAAATTCCACCCCAATTCCCAGCAATCTCCCCACCTGGAGTCTCCCCTTCCCTTTGGAAGGGATCACAGCACAGCATCCCCACAGCACCACCCACCCTCCAGCACCTACAGACCCAGGGAATGCTGCCCAAAGCTGCTCTGCACGGCTGCCTCTTGCACATCCCTGCAGGAGAATAATGTTCCTGGGAGATTAAAGGCCACCTGGCATTGTCGGGGTTGAACAATTGTTGTGGTACCCAGCACCAGTGAGGCGATGCTCCCCGTCCTCACTGCCTCCAAAGCTCCCACAAAGCCACTCAGAAGTTCTTGCCAACACGAACTCATGTCTGTTTGAAGAGTCTGGGGTGAGGAAACCCCTAAAGGAGGTGCCTGTTCAAGCAGATCTCATTTTAACCCCGTTCCCGGTGCCTGTCCCTCACACCTGAGCCCCTCTGAGCGTCCCCAGGCTCCCCCCAGCTGCTCCCTCCTGCCCTTCCCTCTCAGCCCCATCCCAGACCCAGCCTCAGCCCCGATTGGCAGCTGCTCGGGGGCGGTTTTCCATTTCTGAGCGCACGGCACCCGCTCCTCAGCACATGATCGAGTAATAAATGTTTGGAAAGATCTGTTATTTTTACATAAACAGTCACAACACATTGCAGAGGCTGGGGAAAGAGCCGGCTCCTCGCTGCCGAGCGCTGCCCCGGGTCCCTGCCAGCCACTCCTGCCTGCCCAGCACCTGGAGAGGGAGCTCCGGGGGATGCCGGGCCCAGAACTTGCTCCTCCCGAGCTGCAGAGGCTCCTGGTGCCTCCCTCTGGATCTCTTCAGCCCCCCTGAAGCCCCACCAAAGTTTTGCTGGAGCACAGCACCGTCACCTCTCCCAGCTCCTTTTCCATAAAATCACCCAACAGCTGAGGCTGGACGGGATTTCTGGAGGTCATCTTGTCCAACGTCACTGCTCAAGCAGGGCCACCACTTTTGAATATCTCCAAGAAGGGAGACTCCACAGCCTGTCTGGGCAATCTGTTCCAGCCCTCCCTTGCCATGGGACTGCTGTAACAGGGAAAACCTCAGGCTCATCTTCCCTTCCCCCTGCATCTCCTGGCTGCTCCCATCTCCAGCTCCATCAGCCTGGCAAATCTGCCAAAGCCTCCAGAGCCCCCACGCAGCTCGGAGCTGGAATAAATTCGGTCCCTCTGTAAATCACTGCCCGCACCACAGGCAGCTTATCCCGAGAATTACGGAGACTGGAGCTAAAGGAGAGGGAGCAGGTTCAGCCCAGGACTCAAACTCACCTGCCAGCCACCCTGAGGGAAGCTCCTCTGTGCCCTTGAGACTCTGGAACATTGAACACCCACCAAAAGGTGCCTCCCCGACAATTCATGTTTGCACCCTGCCAGGATGCTAATCCACAGCAAAGGGGTTCTCAAATAAACTACATCTACATTTCCACGGCTGCATCTCCTCCTGGATTGCACCTTTTCCTGCCTCACATCATCCTTCCTCCTTCAGCAGCTCCAGCACCTTCCTCCCCTCCCACCCTCTCCGGGCACCACTGCTGGGCCGTGGCCCAGTGTGACCCCGCCTGCGTCAGCTCTCCTCCAGCCTGGGGGCCATTAATAACAATTACCTTGCAATTCTCTTTCATTATCGCATTATTTTGGATGGCAAAGGCTGACCCCAGCAGATTCAGCTCGTTAATGGAATTACAGCTCCTTCTGCAGCCCCGGATGCTGGAGCTGCCCTGTCCCCTCTCCGTGAGGCTGCAGCTCCAGGGCTTTGCCTTTGCTCAGGGAGCAGCTACTGCCACCCTCACCAACCTGCAAACACCTCCCAGGCCGTGATCCCCTCCTGAGAGCATCCCTGCGCACAGGCTACAGCTGTGCAGAGCTCCAGGCTCCCCCAGCACCCAGAAACGCCCAGAGTGATGAGGGGACGACTAAAACAGGGCTTGGACTCTGCCCCAGCCTTTTTCCTCTTCGTGGTGTTGGCAGACCCACAGCCCCTACCCCCTGCCAGCCCCCAGCTCCTGCTGCTCTCCCAGCTCCCATCCTGGGACACAAGGGGAACGTGGATGTATCATTCCAGAGCAGCTCTTTGCTATGAAGCTCTAACTCAATACAAACTCTTTTTTCCGCTGCTCTTCCCAGTGCTGCAGGTTCCCAAAGGAGCAGGAGTGGGTGGTGGAGCCCTGGGGAGAGCAGGGGGCTCAGGAAGGGCTGTGGAGCTGCAGCCCCAACACACACCCCTGGTTCTCATCCCCACCCGAACAAGGCCCTACCCTGGGGGCTTGGAAAGCAGGAAAGGGTGTTCAGAAGCGAGGGAGGGTGAGCCAGCTGCCAGCAGCAGACACAGCTTCTCACAGCGCTGCTCTGAATCTGCAGTGCCCATCCAAGAGGGCCAAGTTCACCGAGATAAATTTCAGCCGGGCTGATGTGACTGCAGAACAATTACTCTGGAGCTGCTTGCACCAGGTCCGGGATTTGGCCTACGTAAGATCCCATCACTCCTCCAGCAGGCTGCTGACATCCCTCAGCAAGGAGGGAACATTCTGGATGGCATTTGTTAGAAAACCCAAAAGTAAAGAAATAGCAAGAGCTTTGAGCATCACCTCCATCCTGCAAATTACAGGCTGGGTACGGCCTCCCCTTCTGTACCTGCCACTGGTGCACCTGACAAAGACAGCAGCCTCTGCACTGGCAATTTTATAGAAAAATATCCCAAATATAAATTGATGCAATATTAGAAGGGAAAATATTCTCTATGGCAACCTGAAAGGTCTTAATTATCCCCGCAGGTGGCAGAACGAGCAGCCCCACACACACCGAGCTGGTAAAGTGGGCTTTTGAGTGGGTATTGAGGGGAAAATCTCATTCAACCCCTTGAGAGTTCAGGCAGCTCCTTCATTAGGAAAAGATTCTTGAACTCTCTGCACCACCCCAAAAACTATTGTATTTGTGACTTCAAATCCATCTGAGTGTCTGAACTAGCAGGGAGAGGGAATCAAAGGAGGTTTCCAACTCCAGAACGCCCGTTCCCGTAGCAACAGCAGCCCCGCGCTGGCGCGTTGGGATGGGAATGCCGTGGGATGGGAACGCTGTGCAGAGTCTGCCATAACCCGGCACCAGGGACACGGGAACCCCCGGGTGGCACCGGCATGGCCAGCCTGGGGCTGGGGCAGGAGGGGTGGCAGCAGAAATCACCGACTCCCAGAGTGGTTTGGGTTGGAAGGGACCTTAAAGCCCATTCAGTGCCACCCCTGCCATGGGCAGGGACACCTTCCCCTGTCCCAGGCTGCTCCCAGCCCTGTCCAGCCTGGCCTTGGGCACTGCCAGGGATCCAGGGGCAGCCACAGCTGCTGTGGGCACCCTGTGGCAGGGCCTCCCCAACCTCCCAGGGAAGGATTTCTTCTCAATTCATAACCTAAATCTCCCCTCAGTTTGCAACTGCTCCCCCTTGTTCCATCACTCTCTGTCCATGCAGAAGTCTCCGACATAAAACATTTCCCGGTCTTGCAGGAATTCCAGTGCACAAACCAGCTGGTTTTTAAAGATGTGCTCTGATGGCTCAGAACAAATAGCGGAGCCAGTGGCATCTGCAGGGAGGAGAAGGTGTTTAACCACCACTGAAACAGGAATTGTCTCCAGGGAAAAAGCATCCAGGTGGGCACACACAAATTGGGAGTTACTGCTGTACGAATATTTCCTTTGGAAATTATCAACTCTCCAGTGAATTCCTGCCCAGCTGGTAAGACAGTGCTTAGACATCATTATTTCTACAAATACTACCAGGAAAAAAAACAGAACAACAATCAATCTTCACCAGAATCAGCCTGGAGTCAACTTCCAGGAGAAATTGCTGAGTAACCCCGGAGCAGAAAAAGCTTCTTTCCAATTCTTCCCTGTAAGGGTGGGGAGGCCCTGACCCAGGGTGCCCAGAGCAGCTGTGGCTGCCCCTGGATCCCTGGCAGTGCCCAAGGCCAGGCTGGACGGGGCTTGGAGCAGCCTGGGACAGTGGGAGGTGTCCCTGCCCAGGGCAGGGGGTGGAATGGGATGAGTTTTAAGGTCCCTTCCAACCCAAACCATTCCATGACTTGGTAGCTTTCCTTCCCCAGCACTCCTTGCCAACGCCTTCCACACAATCGAGGACAGAGCTCCCTCAGAAAGACCCAAAGTTTGTGTCATCAAGGACTGCAAAGACACAGGAGCACAGCTCTGCTGAGCTCTGCAGGGGCACCTGGGGAGAGCAACACCTCAGCATTCACCCTCAGCTGCCAACAGGGCACTGAAACGCGGCTGCGAGGACCAGCGTTAGCAGATGCCGGACTCCAGGCTCCTACAGAAGCAGGGAAGTGCCAGCCAGCCCAGCCCAGCCCTGCAGGCAGGGGAGCAGAGCAGAATTTGAGAGCCCCAGGCAGGCGAGGGATGCTGGTTTGGAACGCACTGCAGGCAGCAGCACCACAGTCACGTTGGCACAACCTGCAGAGAGCGGTTCCTTCGGCAGCAGCACGATGTGCTGAGGGACAGCCCTGGCTCCCCCTGCCCATCTCTGGGCTCTGCCAGGCCTCAGCTCCAGCAGAGCCTGCCTGGTTCACACACTGACACCCAGCGTCATCCCAGGCAATCCCTGAACCACCATCCCCATGAAATCCGGGCTCCCACCTCAAAGCCCGGCCTCGGGGCTGCTGCTTTATACAATCCCAGACCACGCTGAGCGGATCAGGGGAGCTCCTCCTGCACACCCCCACACTTTCCATCAGAAAAAACCTCCTACAAATTTTATTATCAGCTTCTAGTAACAAGTCTGGAGCAAGGAATTCTTTAGGCAAAGGCTGGGGATTGAGCCCTGCTCCCACACCTTCCCGCGGCTCCGCAGCACCCATGGGAACCGTCCCAAGCGCTCGCGCCTCCGCTCGGGAGGTTTCACCACAGCCCTTGCATCCCCCACCACTTCAAGAGGCAGATGGATCATTCTCACATCAAGGGAAAGACGGACCGAGTCAAAACAGAGAAGGATTCCTTTGAAAAGGCCCCATTGCGGGGAGGGTGCTGGTGCAGCTGCCGGGGATGACAGAACCAGGCAGCATCCCCAGGGACGCAGCTCAAGACAGCTCCTTGCTCACTCGAGTACAGAAGTGGGAGAGCAATTAGGAGGAACAGCAAGGAGCTGCTCCCCCTTCCAGCCTTCCCACTCACTCCCTCCCTCCATGGTGCTGCAGTGCCGGGGGACGGCCCCCCACAAATCCCAGCGCAGCCAGACCCTCCGGCCAACCCCCACTTGGAAAGGACTTGGTCCTTTGGGCGTCATGAGCTGACTGCCAAAGCCTTCTGAGGGTGCAGCAGGCGCTTGGCACTTTGTCTGTGACCACCAGAGCAGCCACTGCTCCTGCCCCAAAACCTGCCTGGAGCGTGGATGAGCACAGGCCTCACTGCACATCACGGGATTGGCGCTCAAGCCCCACCAGACACGAAACAAGACAAGTTCAGGCTGGGTGGTGAGAACCTCCCTGCGACAGAAATAGCTTTGGGGAAGTGATACCGCAGACGAGGCTGCGGGGCACACACGGGGACTTCTCGGGGCACAGCGCCTGGCACTGCTCGGCTGCTGCGCCTTCCTGCTCTCCCACGGGCCCGGCAGCAGCGGTGCCAGGGCTCCCAGGGGGGCTCAGAGCCCACAGCCTCAGTGAGCAGCAGCGCTGCAGGAGAACCAGGAGAAGCTGAAGGTGCTGTCGCTGCCTCTCCTGCACATCCCACCCAGTCCCCTTGCTGGTGCTCTGAGTGCAGCCTGACCTCAGACTTCCTTGGGCTTACCCCCAAACCAAGCCCCCGGCACAGCCTGCCCCGAGCCCAGGCACTGCCATCTTCCCTCCTCTGGATTCCTGTTCCTCTGCCTTGACATGAAGTCATGTGTGGAAGTTATCAGAGCTGGAAGTGAGTCAGCACAGTGAAGACAGCCTAAGAATGAGACTGATGAAAACCACTCATTCACGCCGGCACGTTCCACCAAACCCAGGGCCCCAAGCAGAGCCGGTTGCATCAGTGGGATGCAGGACACAATCCCAGCGCTCTGGCTCCCATCTCCTGCAGCAGACTGTACGAGGGATGAGTCCCTTCACTGGGCAGAAGGCAGGGGCTGTGCTCCTCACCAGCCACAGGTGGATTTTGAGGAGCTTTTCTTCAGCCTGGTGACTGCAGAAGTCACCTGAAGCCATCACCAACGCACCAAGGCGTGCTGGGACAAATTGGTGACTTGGAGGCAGTGAGTGAAACCAGCAGCAGAACTGAGCTGGGACTCGCCTCCAGGCCATGCAGGAGGAGCAGGTCAGGCAAACCCTCCCTGCCCTCCACAGTCCTTATCCTCCCTTCTCTTTTCCAGGGGTAAGAGCAGAATCTCCTGACCAAGACTAACAGACCCCAAGGTCAAACAGGGATCTGAGCCCTCAGCATTCCAGATCCAAAAGCAATGTCTTAACTATGTCTGAGCACTCCCAGGGGCTGGCCTGGAACTAAACACTTCCCTGGCACTGGCTGCTGTTGCTGGTGCTATGGAAATGCTGCGCCAACAGATCCTGGGACATCCACCTGCAGGGTGATACCCACAGCGACGGGCCTGGAAAGCTAGAAGAGGAGAGTGTTGTGTAAGGGTTTGTGGGAATTCCACGGGCACAGCTGGAACAGGGCTGCCTTGGCCCTCCTCTGCCAGACACATGCACCAGGGAGCCCCTCACCATGAACACAGCATCACTGGGGTTGGAAAAGCCCCCTGAGCCCACCTCAGACACCAAACCCACCTGCTCGGGAGCATGGCAGAGCAAAAGCATTTTAACCACTGGCTTACACGACTAAAAAGCATTTAGTTAAACCCTCTGTGCCGCCGAGAGCACGTCCTTTACGCAGCTGAGATGGGAAATGAGCACGAAACCAAATCCAGTCCGCGCAGTGGGCAGGGAAGGCAGCAGAGCCCAGCCATGGGTAGGGGCAGGTCCTGGGTGGGCAGCGATGCCCCCTGAGCCCAGTGCCAGACCCATCGTGAGGGGGAGCAGACGGACTGACAACCATTCTGCAGCAGCTCTTGACACCAAAGCAGGGATGCTGAGCACTTTATCCCTTGTCACCCTCCCAACCCAGTCAGACAAGGCCGATCCGAGCCCCTGTCATGGATTTATTATTTAATTTCAGTGTGTAACCAGAGCTGCCTCATGCTAACAAACTCTGGCAGGAGATCAGTAACCACCCAGCCACGAGCACTGCAAGAATCACACCAGACAATTAAACAGCCCTGCCAAAAATAGCCTACCTGACCTGCTACCACTCCTGACTATCAATCCAGCTCTCCCTGCAGAGAAGCTGCTACAGTTGAGTCAAACCTGAAAATACTCCCCCAAAACAGAGCCGAACCAGTGCCGTGTCTGTAAGCAATCCTCCCCTTCCTCAATTTAGACTGCTCAGAAACCTTCGGAGAGAGCAAAATCACTACGTGTCAGGCAGAGCAGAGGCAGATATTGATGGCAAACACGGCAGCAGTGGGGGAAGGCTGCAAGCCCAGGGTGCAGCCAGCTGGGGTGGCACAGTGACAGGGAGCTGGTGGGGATCGGGTATGGGGACACGGCAGCGGGGAGCTCAGCCTGCTCACGGCGAGCTCTGGTAAGAAATTGGGAGTCTGGAGCCTCCAGAGGTCACTGGCTGGTGTTTTCCGTGATCTCCAGTGCATGGGAATGCTGTGCAGCACACACAGGCTGCCTGTGCAGGAGTGGGGCTCTGCCTGCACCCGTGGGGCTTCCACAGCACCCTCCTCTGCCTCCCCGCCGGGCTCTGCTGATGCCCAGCCCCGTTACAGAGCCCTGCTTCACACCAAGGAGCTGCTGAGCACGAGGAGGGTTCTGTGCCTGGGCTCTCCCTTCTCAGTTTTGTAACCCACACTGCCCCGTGTCACCCCCAGAGGCTGCACTCAGCCACGCCTGCCTTCCAGCTCCTGTGGGAACGGGTGCTCCTGGTTCCAGAATCACGGAAGGGTTTGCGTTGGAAAGGACCTGTAAGCCCATCCAGTGCCACCCCTGCCATGGCCAAGGACACCTTCCAGCAGCCCAGGCTGCTCCAAGCTCCATCCAGCCTGGCCTGGGACGCTTCCAGGAAGGACCTTACAGGGCCATGTGAAGGCAGCACATGCTCATCCCAGGCTGGCACAGCCTGTTGCGAGCAGCATTCCCGTGGGAAGGCAGGGCACTCCATGGCACAAAGCTAAACCACGCAGGAAAAGTTTCTCACTGGGTTTGGTGACACCAGGGAGGCTGGGATGTCGCCTCCCCCAGACACACAGCTGAGTTACCCCATGGCTGACAGAGCAGGCTTCCCCATCAGTCACCCAGATGCAAACGAACTTTAAAAAAAAATGACCCTTTCTCACACATTACACAAAGACCTGACATGCACCCTTTGATTCTTGATTTAAGCCTTTTCAAAGGCTGTATCGTTGTCATTCTTCTGCTGTGAAAGTCACTCACAGGAAGTCACTGCACGGTTTCCGTGTTGCTTCAGCACGGCCCTGCTTACAAAACCCGGGCCTCGCACAGAAAGCTCCACAAGGTGCCCCAGGAAGGCGCCGAGGCCACTGGGATTGTCCTGCCATGATGTGCCACCTCCTGTCCAGCTCCCCAGGGTTTGGGGGGACACCAGAGCTGCCTCCCAAAGGACAGACACCGTGGCAGCAGCGTGGGAGCCACAGGCTGCGCAGGAGACAAGCAGCATCCTCACCAGGCAGTTCCACTGGGAGCAGGGTCGTTATCCAGGCCGTCCTTCCCCTCCAAAACCAGCTCTGAGGTAGTGGTGGGAGAGCACAGTGGAGCTCTGCTCCTCGGGAGGGGACACCTCAGGGAACAGCCCCCGGCATCGCCAAGGGGCTCCACGCCGAGGCCAGAGGCTCCTGCCAGATCTCGCCATCACCGAGTACAAACGTGGATTTTCGTGTCTAACTCCACCATCAGATCCACCACTGGATCCAGCTGTTCCCACAGCCTGCCCTGGTCACTCCCCCTGGAGCTCATCTTCCCCACGCTGCCACGGAGGGAAGGGGCTGCTCACTGCACACCCCAACAACTCCAAGAGCAGAGCAAAAGGAGGTTTCGATGCAAGACATCCCAAAGAACTGCCAGCTTTTCCGAGCTGTCTCAGCCCAGGTTTGCTCGGTCTCCCTGGATCGGCAGCAGCACCAGTGCTCCCAGCTGGCTGTGCCGGGGGAGCAGCTCCCGCTCCCGGCTCGGTGCTGAGCCACAAGGTGCTGCTGAGCCACAAGCCCTCGCAATTAAGCCGCTCGTTTCAGCGTAATGGCTTGGCAGGGCCTGGACAGCAAATAAAACCTGAGCAGGACAAGACCTGAATGTGCAATAGCCCGATCAAAGGAACAGCTGTCCTGACAGGCAGCCACCTCCCACGGCCACTGCAGAGCAATTAGAGGAGCCCAAGAGTCCCCGCAGCGGAGCAAGATGAGATACGAGCTCTTTATTAGCCATCCATTGGCCCTGGCTCATTAGAGGGAAAGGATATCCAAAGCAAAGGCCAATAAACTGGGACCGGAACGTGAGCAGCAGCACCCACACAGACACCTCTGGTACAGAGACACCGGGTGATGCCGGAGCTCCAGCACTCCCAGCACGGCCTGGCAGCGCTGCTGCGCTCCAGGGTCACTCACCTGCCCCAGAAATCCCGTGTCTAAAACAAAGTGCTTGACCCCAGCTCTCCTGAAAGTTCAGTTTTAGGCTCGTAATGAATGGACGGACGGCAGCAGCTTCCCAAAATCTGTGGGACGTTCCAAGAGCAGGAGATGCTGCTCCTGAGCGCACCCATCCCGACACAGGTGGGGCCAAGCCACTGGCACCTCCGGTCTGGCTCCAGCCCACCAGCATTTTTGTTTCCTAAATTGTCATTCCTAAAGCCACAAGCTTTAGCACCCTGTGCCAGTCAGCAGGGAGCTGACAGCTATTATTTTAGGAGTCTCCATATGGACCCACTGCAGCATCTCGCTGCTCTAATTTAGGGCACAGGCTGACGGGGAGGGGATGCTGCTTCCACCCCCAGGGGATGTTGGACTTGGAGCACCTTCCAGTCCCTAAAGGGGCTCCAAGAGAGCTGTGGCTGCCCCTGGATCCCTGGGAGTGCCCAAGGCCAGGTTGGGCGGGCCTGGGAGCAGCCTGGGACAGTGGAAGGTGCCCGTGCGGAGGCAGGGGTGGCACTGGATGAACTTTAAAGTCCCTTCCAACCCAGCCAGCACCACCACCCAGCTGGTCCCATGGAGTTTCCCTGAGTGCCCCAGCACAGGGCAAGGAGGACAGCCCAGGCTGGGAGCCCTTTGCTTCCCCTTCCACAAGAGACCAGATGGGCCATGTTATTTTGAACCCTCTGTAAGTGCTGACACAACTCTGCTCCCTCGCATGACTTTCCTCTTGCTTTTTAAAGAAGTTTTCTTGTTTCACTCTGACACAGTGGAAGTAAAATTACAGCCGAGGCAGGAGTGATAAGGGAAGAACTCGCTGCAGAGCCTGAGGCACCTGATCCAGGAATAAGATAAGTGGCCAGGCCCCACAGCGAGGAAGGGGCCCCCAGTGCTGGGGGGATGCAGGGCAGGAAAGGTTTGCTGCCTCCAAACCCCACCGAGCAGGAAGAGCTCCTGAAAAGGGCAAGACGACCAGAAGTGTGGAGCTGGTTGCGTATGGAGAAGGGTGGAGAAGGCTGCAAACCCCAGCTGGGAGGTGGGGCAGGGGGCAGGGGACACCACGAAGCTCCAAAGTGAGGACTGGGGGCTGTGCCTCTGCCAGGACCATCACACAACGGTGCTGGTGCAACCCCAGCAAACCACAGCAGCAACAGGGAGAGCAAACCAGGGCGTGCTCGAGGGGACCCTCGCTTGTGCAGGTGCCCCACAGCCCCTGGTGGGGTGGCAGAGTCACAGGGTGAGGCTCCCTTTGGGAAGCACCCAGAGCCACCAGCAGGTCCCCACCGGAGCCACTGTTCCATTACAAGAATCCCAGCCTTATAATTTCTGCAATTAGAAAGGGAGTTCTTCTACTGCGAGTTAAAATAGAAGTTTTTGTCACAAATTACCAGCTTTCACTCCCCTCATACCTGAGCTTCAACTGAAACTTAAATGGAAATTTACAGGAGAATGAGAAAGTGAGTCAGCCTGCCCTTCCCAACAGGCATTTATTTTCATCCTCTCGGACTCAGTTAATAGTAACAGCAGAGAAATTAAGATTATTCCAAATTTACAAAGCCCAGAAGAGGGGAGGTGCTTTTGGAGGGAACTCCACTGCAGCGGGGACCGTCGGCAGCGCTGGGGTTTGCTCCTGTCCCCATCCCAGCAGGCACCACGGGACACAGGGATCCTTCTGCTCTGCGGGACCTGTCCCCACGGCAGGAGGTGCCACAGCGCGTTGTGTCACCCACGTTATCCCACTTCTCCCACCCACCCACCACCCTGGGGGAACGGCTCAAATTACCTAAAAGATAAATCAGCCTCTTGCCTCGACCTCTTGGGCCAAACTGCAGCCAGGTGACAGCAGAGGGACTTCACCTTCCAAAGGGTGGCACAGAGGCCAGAGCAGCTGGGAATTTCCAGCTCTTATTTGGGAAAGGAACAGCAGCTGCTCCCAGCAAAGCCACAGATGAGAGCAAAGCGATCCTCCCACCATGAGGAGCAGGAGCTGGGCAGGGCCAGGAGCTGCTCCCAAGGAGAGCAGGGGATCAGGACAGCGCGTGAGGGCCCTGCCATGGCACGTCACTGAGAGATGGTCCCTCCTGCCCAGCACAAGCCCTGGTGACAGAGCCACTGCCCTCAGACACCGCCCGTGACAGCGGCCTCACCTCGTGGGCAGCACTGAGGCAGAGTCTGGAGCAGGGGCCAGCCCAAGGGTGTGGGGGTTTGTTCTCATTTTGCGTCTGTGCAAGCTGGCAACGTACGAGACACCCAGAAAGTGTCCAGAACACATTTCCAAGAGTTCAGAAGGCGATAGTTTGCACCTCGTTCTCCAGCAGCAGCAGAGCTGAGGTTCAGGAGAGGCACTGCAAAGCTTCCTACTCAGCTACACGTCTCCTGGGTATTCAGGTCAGCAGAGGGGCTGCTGGTAGAGCAGAAAAATCCTTTTAGGTATAATAAGGGAGAATTGAATTCTGCTCCAAGGTGGAGAGACAAAAGCCATTTGTCATGCAGCATTCGCTGACAGGACATGTCCACAGCCCAGCCCTCGCCTGCCTCCCTGCAGAGCGAGTGCCGCAAACAAAGGAACTCAACCCCAAAGTGTTTGGGACCAAGACAGAAATTCACCCAGTTGCAGGGAGGGGAGGAATCTGAACTATAGCTTGAAGTTATTTTAGAAAAATTCTCTACAAGGGTTCAGCACCTGACCAAAATGCAAATCACCATCATGGCTTCCTGAGCAAATGAGCTATTGCTGCATTTTTTCCAGTCCGGCAGCATCTTGCTCTGAAGATCTAATAGCAGCCCTACTGAGCAGCAGCTAATTAAAGCCTTTCCTCCTGCCAAAACCCCAGATTTAGTCTCTAAATGACCCAGTAAGTGAGACTTTTTCCACCTCAGAAGCCCTGGGAGACACCAGGTCGGCAGCTCTGCCCTTGTCACCGCTGCGGCTGTGCCCTCCCTGCCAGCGGCAGAGGCACCAAGGCCTCGCTGCTGCTCCTCACACGAGGATGGCTTCCAAGGTGTCTCTCCAAGCACCATCCCACCTTCTGCACCTTTTCCTCCAGGCCTGGGAAGGCTGTGGAGAGCAGCACCTCTCCCAGAGCTGAGCTCAGCGCCAGCACAGCTCGCCCCGCTGTGTCCAGACCTCGCCGTGGGGCAGCTCCGAAGGTGGCCGGTCCCAAAACCCGGCCACTGCCAGCACCCCGCGCCAGCTCTGCTCTCCTGCCCCTTCCCCAGCCGTCCCTGCCCGGCAGCAGCCCCCAGACCCCGTGCCCAGGCTGAGGGCACCCCTCGGGCTGCCCCCGCCCACGGGGACACGGAGCAGCTCCAGGCACCCGGAGGGAGCTGCAGGATGAGGGGCAGCCCCAGCAGAGCTGGTGGGGAAGCCTGAAGTTGGCTGTTCCTGCACAGAGTTCGTCTTGCAGCCCCGCACAGGCTGGCCCCTGCACCCGAGAGGAGATGGCATCAAGGAGGTGACACGAAGGCTCCTGGGACAGGGCTGTGCCAGCCTCCGAGGAGGACAATGACAGCAGGAGCTGCCACACCACCAGCGTGGAGATACCACGGCCAAGGCAGGGAGAGCCCCTGGGAGCAAACTCCAAATCGGCTCCTCCACTGCCACAAAGATCACTGTGTCCCACCCAGGAGAACTCGCACAGTTACAGACCCACAAGCCTCCTTTCCGGAAGATTCTGGCCCTGAGGCTCCTCTTCATCAAAGACAAGCGAGCAAGACAAATTTGGAAATTAATGGACCGAGCGATTGGAGACAGTCCTTGGACGCATGATCACACAAATGTGAATCAGTCCAGTTTTAGAGCCGTTCCTGGGGCAGAAAGCAGCAGAATCTGCTGTGACAGGCTGGGGAGGGGACACGCAGGTCCTGCTCAGCCTTTCTCTCCCTTGCACACAGGGATGTCCCTCTTGGCAGCTCTACCATCCTCAGAACCCTCCTGACCACTACAGCTGTTGCGTGAAAGGGCACTTGGCTCTGATCAGACCCCCAAAAAGCAAATTATTCCATCCAACTCTTCAGAAACCAAGCGAACACGGAGACGTCGATCCCTCCCCGTCAAGGCTGGTTGCCCAAGGAGCCCACACAAAAGCTGGGCCAGACAAAAACAAAGCCTCTCCCAAAGCCCATCTCCATCACCACGACCAAGCAAAGCCATCTCCACAGCAAAAATGGTTTTGAGCCACGGAAGGTTATAAATAACCATAAATAACCATTTGGGGGATTATTTCCAGCTGTGCATGAATCCTCTGGGTGACAGTGACTTATCCTGAGCCACAGCAACTGCTGGGGACAGAGGGGCTCCGGCGCTGTCCCTGCTTGGCACGGCACAGCTCCTGCACGACGGGGACACTGCAGCTGCCCCAGACAGATGCAGCACTTCTGTCCCTCGGGCAGCCTTCCCCCTCCTGGCTACTCTCGGTTAAGGCCAAGCCATGCATTATTGCCAAGGATTTCTCCTCAGCCAAGCTCAAGTTGAGGTATTTAAGTGCAATGAATGCGAAGGAAGGAAGGACCCGAACCCAAATCCCTGCGGCTGCTGGGGCAGGCACCACGTGCAGAGCCCTGAGGAGCACCATGGTTTTGCTTACACGGCAAGGGCTGGTCCCGGCGCCGAGGCAGGGAGCTGCACCCAGCTCTGAATCAGCCTCTCCACAGCAGCGCGCTGGGAAAGGCGCTGGAGCTGGAGACACAGTAAATAATGACTTTGCACTGCGTCAGGAGCTAATCCACTCAGTGATGCAAATGAAATTCGTGGGCCACTTCCCCCTCACTCCGGCTCCTCAGTGATATTATAAAACAATCCTCGCTCCCAGCCTGACTTCATCGCGATGTCAGCGCGCGGCTGCAGGAAGCCATTCAGGGGAGCCAGGACGACTTTCACTCCTCTTCACCACCTCACTTTCTCATTCTTCTGCTATAATTGGAAATCATGAAAATGCATTTGTTCATGTGCTCCGAGTGTCAGCTATTGAATGTGCTTGTGCTCTCTGTTCAGACCATCACAATAAAGGTTTTTAACTGTTCCCCCCAAAGGTGAAGCTATTCCTGTTGCATCCTTTCACGTGGCAACAAAAGATAGGGAGGAATCCACCAGCAGGATCAGCTGGAACACACTGGCAACACAGCATGAGGAAGAGGAAGAACAGCTGAAGGCTGAGATTTAGACATCTGAATCTTTTTTAGCTTCCCTGCTGCTGACTAAATATCAAATGTAGGAAGACGAGAGCAGAGCTACAAGAGACTGAAGATTTTAAACATAGAATCATGGAATCCTGGAATAGTTTGGATGGGAAGGGACCTTAGAGCCCACCCAGTGCCACCCCTGCCATGGGCACCTTCCCCTGTCCCAGGCTGCTCCAAGCCCCATCCAGCCTGGCCTTGGGCACTGCCAGGGATCCAGGGGCGGCCACAGCTGCTCTGGGAATCTGTGCCAGGGCCTCCCCACCCTCATAGGGAAGGATTTCTTCCCCATATCCCATCCATCCCTGTCCTCTGGCAGTGGGAAGCCATTCCCTGTGTCCTGTCCCTCCAGCCCTTGGCCCCAGCCCCTCTCCAGCTCTCCTGGAGCCCCTTCAGGCCCTGCCAGGGGCTCTGAGCTCTCCCTGGATCCTTCCCTTCTCCAGGTGAGCACCCCCAGCTCTCCCAGCCTGGCTCCAGCCCTGAAGCAGCTCCATGGCCTCCTCTGGACTCTCTCCAGCAGCTCCATGTCCTCAAACCTGAGCCAGACCGAGAGCACAGGCAGAGCCACCCAAGCCCATAGCTCCAGCTCCAGGGCAGCTGCTCCCAGGATCTCCCTGCTCAGACACCAGCTATCCCCCATTTCCCCAGCTGCATCCCCAAAAAACAGGCAGCTCATTTCCTGCTTAGAGCTGGAAAGCTTCCCTTGTTCCAAAGACTGAGCCGGGGAGGGAGCTCCCACCCGAAGAGGGAAGCTCACAGACTGACTCTTTGGAAAAACCCAGATTTAAGTAGATGCAAAAAAGCCAATTTTCAGGGAGCTGTGCCATAACAAGCCTCAAGTTTGCAAATCCAGTAACTTCCATGTACTGGAGCTTATTAATATTGGATTTTTTGGCAGGCACTGCCTTGTCCAGCTTGGATTAGCAGCAAGTATATTCTGCTTGTCAGATTTAAACAAGATGTATAAATCTGGCACAAAAGCAAGACCAAATATGGAAGCAAATTATTTAAATTGACAAGATGTAGCTCGCAAGCATTGAGCACTCAGCAGTCAGTGCCCATCAGCTGGGGCAGGAAGGCTCCTGCTCTGGGCCTCAGCAGTTAAATTCCGAAAGCAAGAGGCTGACGAGGTTACCCACCCAAACGTTACTGATTCCAGTACCAGGCTGGATTGGAATTGTTTTTTCATATGATGGGAAGAGCAGGATGGCTATGAACAGCTGAGGGATCAGCCCAAAATCCCTCAAAAGCAAACGGCTCGAGCAGAGCCATAGCAGTGCCTGGGCACTGAGCCTGGGGTCCTGGCAGCTCCTCCCCGACACCCGCCCTGTGCAGCAGCCCCGCGGGGCAGGAGCCACAGCTCGGCCGAAAGAGAATCCCCAGCACCTGCAGCAGAGCTGGGAGAGCCCAGCCTGGGCGAGAGGAGCTCCATGGGAAGCGAAAGGAAGGCCCTGGCTCGCAGCGGGTGACAGAGCCCTGTCCCCATTGGTGCAGGGGCCATCCCGCAGCCACCCCGTGCTGCAGAGCAGGATGTGGCCAGGGCCAGTGCCCAGCAGAGCCCAGCAGCTGCCAGGGGAGAGCAGCGGGAGCAGCAGCTCCATCTGCCCCGCGATGCTGCGGGAGCGGAGCTGTCACGTCTCATGAAACGCATTTCCCTTCACGGGGAACCCGCATCAGCTGTCGGAAGCGATGGCGAGGGCTCAGGACGGCAGCAAGAGGGGCCCTGGGAGGGCTCATCGAGCTCCTCCCCGTCCAGGAACAGGAGGCATCCCAAACAGGAGAAAAAAGAGCCTTGTTGGCGAGTTATTAATTACACAGAATTCAGGTGCCTCCTCACAGGGAGCACATTTTAATTCCCTTTTTTTTTTTCCCAGTGGAGGCCAGTCTAAAGCCAGGATGGATAAATCCCTCAGAGCCTGCATCAGAGCAGTCCCAAGAGCCCAGGAGCGACCACAGCAAAGCCAAAGAAGGCACCTCCACACAGGAGGAAACTGTTTGGCCAGAGCCATCCCTTTGGCTGGTCCAGCCAAGCCTTGGCCCCCCTCTCCAAAGGGGAGACACATTCGGGGTGCTGAGAGAAGGAGATCCCAGGGCACAGCTCCATCACCCCACGGGCACCCCGGGAGCTGCAGTCCCTCACCACAGCCACAGCATTTGCTGCCCACAGCCCTCGGCAGGAGGGAGCTGAGCAATCCCGGGGAGAGACCCCACGGCTGCTCCTCCGTGGTGCTGTCGGGATCCTGACCGCTCGGGGATGCAGCCTCTGGCTCTGCAGGGCTCTGGGTGCAGCTCAGCAGGCGCAGGCTGTGGTTTGGAATGGAGCCTTCCCTTCCCGGGCACAGCTACTTCTGGGAATTGCTTCTGCTTAACACAGAATTTGGCTGCTACCAACCACCACCTCAGCTTTCTTCCTGTCTCCCCCATCCCTCCTGTGGCTCCTGTGGACAAAACTGACTTCCTGGTGCTGGCTCCTGCGGGATGGCAGCACAGGCCAGCCGCGGTCACACCTCTCCCCTCCTCTGCCCTGATGGGGCTGAAGAGCTCCAGAGAGATTTCCACCTTCATCCCTTGGGTCACTGCCTGGAAAACCAAGGCAGTGACTGGGTCATTTTCCACCCCTGACGTTCACATCGCCTTTGTGTCTCCAGGGACTCCTGGCCAAGGCACAGAGGCCACCACCAGCAGCCATGGATGGCTCAGAGCTGGGGAACAGCAGCCCACAGCTGTCCTTTCCCTGAAGAAAGTGAAACCCGAGGGACAGCCCTTGTCTCCGTCACACTCAGGTGCAGGTGCCCCAGCTCCGCATCTCTGCTCAGGTGCCAGGCGTGAGCACCGTGTGCCACCCCAGGGAGCCCTTGCAGGGCCCCGCTCCAAGGAGCACAGGGCCTGTGGTTTCTGCTGAACCTCAAAGCGTGGGACAAGGCCATTCCTTGGATGGCCCAGTCTTTGGCCAGGTTTTATTTCCTACAGCATCACCTGAAAGGTCTGGAGGGGCTCTGGAGCTCCCCATGCCCTCACCCAGCTGTGGGACAGGACTCCCATCACCCAGGCTTGTGGGGCAGCACACAGGGCAAGCCCAGAACACGGCGCAGGCAACCCCAGGCTGCATCCAGGATCCCCACACCAGGACCCCTGCTCCCCCAGTTCTGTTTGATTCCCTTTTCCAAAGGGCTTGTTTTTGTTCAAGAGCACGAGGAACACGCTGCCCAGAGACCTACAGGGAGCTCCTTACTCACGCTTTTCTGAGCGGCTCTGATTTCTGGACTTGCAGAATAATGACTCACAAAGCCACGCTGGAGGGATTAATCTCACCAATACCCCCTGCCACGCTCCGTGCTGCCCTTGGAGAGCTGGACCACGGGTACACAAAGGCCGCCAGCCCACGGTGGGCCCTGGCAGTTGTGTCCCTGTGCAGCACCAATCCTCTCCCAGCTGGCTGCTGCAGGAAAAATCCACCCAAACACTTCTCCCGTCCCACCCACCATTGTGAACATCCCCTCTCATAATCACACCTTCAGTCCAGGCCAGGGGAAAGCACTTCCACCTTCCCCTCCTGATCACACCCCTCATGACGAGGCGTTTCAGGCAATCCTGCCCTCAGCTCAATTACGGGCACAGCCAGAAGTTAATTTCCTGGGCACTGTGATCATGCCACTTAATTGCTGGCAGATCCGACGGGGGCCTGGATGGCACTGAGGAGCCTCTCCAGCGTTTTTAGATCTTTGCCTGTTGAGCTGCAGGAGGAGGAGGAGGAGGAGCTGTGCTGGCTGGAGGGAGGGAGGGAGGGCAGCCCACAGCACGGGCTTGCGCAACTCCCCTCCCTCCAGTTCCTACAGAAACCCCAGCCGTTACCAGAATTGGCACCAAGTTTGAAGAGCAGATCCAAGCCCACCTCCTGCTCCACAGCAGACGCAAAACCCTCAAGGTCTTGCTCTGTTCCGCAGCACCTTCTGCTGGTGCCGAGACAGGTGAGCGCCCGCCCACAGCTCGCCGCCAGCGAAGGATGCCCTGCACACCCCGCCAGGGACCCGTGTGCTGCAGGAATCTGTAGGATCACACGTGTGAGAGCGAGCAGGCAGCAGAAATGCCTGCACTGTTTGCTGAGAAGTCTCCTTAGAGACCGCCCAGGCATTAAATTCCCTGGGAAGCCTCAATAGCTGGAGAACAACCACGGCAGAGGCTCGAGACTGGCGTGGTTTAACCTGAGCAGCGGTGTCAGCGCCAACAGGCACCCGGGGAATGCACTGCAAACCCTCCTGCCGCCCCCAAGGCACCCAAACACCCAGGGGCCAGCTCCAAACCCCACCAGCATCCCACGGCTGGCAGCAGGCAGCAGCGATACCCCAGGGAGGAAACAGACCACCGCATTATCCGGGCCCGAGATCACTGTAGGATGACAGCTATCTCCGGAGATAAGAAAGAAAAACCCACCCTGCTAACTGCAGGGGGGAGGGAGAGAGAAACCACTTCCACTGCGAGAGTCGAGTGAGCCCTTGTGCACTGCAGGGGGACCCTGCCAGGGCTGCAGGAACAGCTGTGCCCGCTGAGCCCGGCAGCCCCGGCACCACCAGGGGCTTCTGCACGCCCAAGCTGCCCCCAAAACACCTCCTTCCAAAACACATCTCCCGCCCCAGCGGCTCCCCAGCGCAGGGAGGAGCGGCACTGGGGAGGCCAGCTCAGCTGACAGGAGTTCAACCCAGCCTGGGAAGGGGCACACGCTCCCATCTCCCGTCAGCTCGGTGTTCACTCGGCCGTGCACAGCCACGGCCCATCTGTGCAGCACGGGGGCCCGGAGCCACTTCCCTTTTCTATTTGTACCTGCTCTGCAGCCCTGCCCTGCTCCCCAGGGCTCCTCCTGCCCCGGGCTCTGTGTGGGGACCCCGCTCCTGCTGCCCCCGGGACGTTTCTCCTGCGCTACCGCCGCAAGGCGCACAAAAAACCCTCCGAAATCATGTTTCCAGTTTCTGCAGCATTATATAATTAGCATCATTTGTGTTGCAAAAGTAATTGCAGTAACATTTTTAATTAGTCTATTTGAACACTAACATTTCTCCAGTGTGCATAATGTGTTGACACGAAATTACTGGGTTTGAGGCAACTCCGAATGATTGGAGTTTGTTTTGCTTTTGTTTCTGACTTGTTTAATACAGTCAATAAGAGCCGGCGCTGAGCGGGGCCGAGCCCAGCCCGCAGAGTGGCTCGAGCTGCAGTGGAGAGCGAAGTGCGATGGGTTTCACTTCCGTCTGGGGGGAGGAAGGGTGGGTTGTGAAGGCACAGAATAAGAGAGAAATACTTGCTTGAGAGGTAAGGCCTCGGTGACATTTTCCAGCTGCTCAGTTCTGGTCTCAGATGTTGACTCGTGAAAATACAAAACAGAACGAGAGCGCTGGCCTTGGAGGACAGGGAGAGGAAAACCTGCAGGGAGGAATTCTATGTGGTATGAAGTTTGGAAGGAGATCTCATCTGAAAAAGAGTGTCTTTGCTTACTGAGTCGTAAGCAGGGACAAGAAGTAAACACTCTCCCCAGAAAAGTTACTGCATGAGGTCCAAGTACCCATTCCCAAATTGTGCTTTTTTTCCCTTTCTCTTATGGAAGAATCAAGATTCCCCTTTCCAAGATCTTTTCTACATTGTGCATGTGAAAGCAGTAACAGATGCAGGTTATTTTTTGCTCCCGAGTGTGAATCACGTTCCACTGCTCCTCACCTCTGCCCAGGCCCCCAGGGTGGGAGCCCAGCCCAGCCCAGCCCCAGCAGCTCCAGGTTGAGCAAACCCAGCTCCAGGGGACACATCCCCACCAGCAAACCTCCACCAGAGCCAGTCCCCCAATCCCCAGAGGGACCAAGAGCTGCCTGGACAAGAAGAGAGATGGAGAAATGGCCCCGAGGATGCCAAGGCGGGGTAAACGAGCCGGAAGGAGAAAGCTGCCAGTTCTCAGAAGGAGCACATTCCCAGAAGGCAACCAAGACTTCGCTCTCCAAAGCTTTCAAACCAATTCCCTTTCCTTTACCATCCTACAGCACTTCCTACATCAGGAGAACCAAGCCTTGGCCGCTTTTTTCTTCCCCACAAGAGCCCACAGATACCAAGAGGCTGCTCTCTCCCTCCCCATGCATTCCCCCTGGTAGCGGTACCGGCTGGATGAATGCCCAAAGCCGGGAAAGCGAGAACACACACTCCCCTTTCTCTTTGTTCCTGAGAAGTTTCTACACCTTCCAGCTGCACCAGGTCGTTCGAGCAGGGCCAGAAAACCCCTCTGTGCCACGGGCTGAGAGGCAGCCGGGGCCATCGAGCTTCCCTCGAAAAGGGTTCATCTTCCTGGCAGCTCCAGGCACCTCCTCAGCGCCTCGGCTTCCAACACCCACAAGATATTGATTTCTTTTTGTGAACTTGCCAGAAGCAGCCCTGCTCCTGGACCGGCTGTGCACAGACCTCCCCTGCCCACACCCAGGCACTTTCTGGCTCACAAGAGAGACTGTTGGCCCAGGAAGTCTTCAGATGCACCCAAGGATAAGGAGGAGATTGTATACAAGGATAAGAAGCAGATTAGCAGGCAATTAAGTGGCATTTGTGGTATCCATTAGTATGTCAAGCTACAAAGAGTCAGTTTCTGCTAAATTCCTGCCAAAAGTCACAAGTAATGAGCTAATTAACAATCTAATTATTGCAAATGCCCTAGAAAGAAATCAGGGCACAGGTGAAAACCTACTTAAAGCGAGCACAGCAGTAGGAACAGCTGAGAGAGCAGACAGGCGTGTGCCCCAGCTGCATTTCCAGCCATCCCACAGAACAACGGGATAAAATACTCGGGGAAGTTGTTAAAGTTGAATTCAAGCTGCATTCAATAAAGGGAGCGGTAGACCCTCACTGCAGAGCTCCCTGCCAGCCCTGTGGGGCTGAAGACCCCGTAAACAAAAGCCAGCCCTGGGATTTTCTGCCTCCACGCTGGTGTTTGCCAAGCTCAGGAGCAGCTGCAGCACAGCCTGTGGGGCACAAGCACAAAGCTGGCGGTACCTGCTCGACCCAGCATGAGCACGACTCCCCTGGGGCAGCCGGGGCTGCTGCAGGGACAGACAGAAATACCGCTGGGCAAGAGCAGTGCCAGCCCTGGCACCCCCAGCTCTGCCTCCCACCAGGACGAGCCCCAGGGCAGCTGTGATGCCAGCGGGAGAGGCTTCCCAAGCTGGAAGCACCCCCGCAGGGAGACACGGTGTGTCCCCGCCCCAGGGCACAGCTGCTCTGCCCTCGCCGTGATGGGCATCGCCCCACAGCTGCCTCACCTTCACCTGGGCACCCTGGCACCTCACGGGTGGGGTCCGGGAAAACCCACGAGCCGGTGTTTTTAGGAAAGTAAAGACTGGGCTGGTCTGCAGACCTCAACCTGCAAAACTCCCTACTGCACAGCAAAGATTCCCTGCTGCACACGCACGTCTGTAACGCCAGAGTAACCTGGAAAGCGGCTTCTTAAGGCAGCAAGGGACGTCGCAGAGCAGTCCCACAGCCTGGGGATGGCACTGAGCACAGCAGGCTCCTGGCGCTGCTGCTGCTGCCCCACGAGCCGGGGCCAGCACTGCACTGCTCAATCCCAGGCCCTCTCCGCGGGCCCACCCACTGCCCCAGCACTGAGGGCTGATCTAACACTGGGCTAAAAACATCTAAGGATAAAGCTTGAAGCGAGAGCAC
Source organism: Dasyornis broadbenti (assembly GCA_013397935.1). NCBI lineage: Eukaryota > Metazoa > Chordata > Aves > Passeriformes > Dasyornithidae > Dasyornis > Dasyornis broadbenti. The sequence continues at coordinate 254,540 of VZRN01005357.1, forward strand.
AGTTACAGGTTTGGGTAACAGTTCCTGACAGCTGGAAGAGACTTGGAAAGGCGCCAGTTATCCGACACTGGATGCTATAGGTGGAACTGAGCAGAGCTCTAGAAATAATGCAGGAAAACCCTGCTGGGCCAGAACATGATCCCCACCAGCTCCTCAGCACACTCCAGATTCCATGGGCATTGTGTTTGCACAAATAACACCGTCATTGTAAGGAAAGGCAGGGAATTGACAGCCAGGTGAGCCTGGGAAGACCCACAACAGAGATCTGAGGCGCACAAAATTCCTCTCAGTAACGTGACTGAACTGCCCATGTGCGAAACCTCAGGTAGCAGGGGAAGCTGTGACCTTGAGAAATGGCCCTAGGACACGTTTTAGTCTCCATTTCCACTTTTCTCTGCTTGCCAACACCTGTCCAGGTCTTCAGGCTGGGCTTTGGGAGGTGGCAGGGAGATGGTTTTGGTATTTTAAGGTTTTACTCGTGTGGCAGGTGTTAAGGATGAGTAGCAGCATCATTTCAATTGGATTAGACTCACACTGCTTGAACAGGCAGCTGCAGGGATGCTCCCGAGAGCACCCAAGGCAAAGCCCCCCAGCTGCAGGTAAAGGAGCCCCCTGAGACTCAGACCCACCACAGCACCTCACACGCCGGCTCTGGCCTCGGTGCCACACCAAAATCCCAAGGACAGGAGCTGCCAGGAGGAGCCTTTCAGAGCACTACAGCGGGTTGGTTTTCATGCCAAATAGCTCAACTTGGGAGTCAGCCACCCACCAAAATAAAACTCTGTCCCAAATATTCACAAAAGCAAAATTTCACCGCCAGCAGCTGCGAGCAGCAGCCCCATTTGAGCCCCACGCCCAGAGCTCAACCCCACACAGGTGGGACCCAGGGCGAGCTGCGAGCAGGAGCAGCCCCCAGCTGGGCTGACTCCAACAGCAACCAGATAACACCTGGGTAATTCAGCCGAATTTCCCGAGAGGACATCCCAAATCCCTGAAGAGCCCCTGCAGAATCCCAGCATTATCAGAACAAAGAATTCTGGTCATAGTAACCCGGCTACTGCAACATATTTTGTTATAAAGCCTCATTTTTTCCCCAGCAACACAACCAAGCCATTCAAGTCCTTGCCGGCTGCGCAGTTCCAGCCCCGGAGCAGCCCTCGCCCAGTCCGTTTGCCACCCAAACACATGTTTTGGTGTCAAGTACATTAAAAACAAACTCTCCTCGGCCTTTTTCGGGGGATTTAGCTGAAGTCCTGGGCGCTTATCTCTGCTAACGAGACCCGACCGGCTTAAAGGCACCGACTAGTTGCTCGGTTGATTAAAAAAAAATGACTAAGCTGCTTCCCGGTGCCGCGGGGATGCTCGGGGCCGGTGCCGCGGGGATGCTGCCCGCAGGGAGAAGCGGGGCCGGTCCCGGGGAGCGGGCACGGAGTGCGGGCCCCCTCAGCCCCCCCGGCAGCGCGACACTCACCTTGACACTGGAAGCCCTGCTTGCCGAAGCCCCTGCGGAGAGAGAGGCGCAGTGAGACACCGGCCCCGCGGCGCAGCGAGCCTGCCCGGAGCCGCCGGCCCGAGGGGAGCGGGATGGGATGCGGGGAGCCGGGACAGGAGGGGAGGGGTGCCCGGGGGAGGGCGAGGATGAGCCCCGGCGGGCTGGGCGAGCACGGGGAGGGATGTCCCGCCGAGCCGGTGTCCCGGAGCGGCTGCGGGGGTCCGGGGGAAGGCTCACCAGATGAAGTCGGTGCAGTGGCTGCAGAAGGTGGGCTGCTTGAAGAACCGCGCCGTGAACTTGTGGTTCTTCACCTCGTGCACGTTCTTCTGCCGCAGGGCGCCCTTGCGGGCGAAGCGCACCGGGCCCTCCTCGCCCTCGGGGGCCGGCGCTGCCGCCGGCGGCTCGGCCATGCNGTCCGGCTGCGCTGCCGGGGCCGCGCTCGGGGCCGCTGCCCGCAGCTGGCGGGAGGCTCCGACACCCGCCCGCCGGGCCACGCCCCCTCATTTACATACGGCGCGCGCCCCGCCCCTCATCTGCATCTCCGGCCACGCCCCCGGCGCCTCGCGGCTCGGCAAGCCCCGCCCACCGCGCGCGCCCTCGGCACGGCCCCGCCCCCTTGATTTGCATATTGATTTGCATAGGGCCCGGCCCGACATTTGCATGGAGCATCCGCATCCCGCGGGGACCACCGAGCGGCACGGGCACGGGCACGGGCACGGACAGAGCCCGAGCACGGGCACGGGCACGGGCACGGGCACGGACAGAGCCCGGGGATGGGCAGGGACAGAGCCCGGACACAGGCGCGGACAGAGCCCGACCGGCGGCCCGTGTGAGGCAGGGCTGTGGGCAGGGTCACCGCGGCACGGACACCGCCCTGTGCCACTGCCCGCGCAGGCAGGGCGGGGGGAAGGAGCAGGAGTCGGTAGCAGGCAGATAGCGATGTCTTCGTGCCAGATATGGGGTCACCTGCACTGGCCCGTGCCCGCTGCAGCACAGGCGGTGACAGCGCTGGCTCCTCAGCAGTCCCAGGTTTCCCACTGTTAAGGCCAGAATAATTTTTTTGTACCCTGTTTTTCTGCACGACACGAGTCAAGTCCAGAGGGGCTCCAGGCAGGAGCTCAGGCACAGCAGCTGTGCCAGGCTGGGCGCAGGGGTGACTGAGCCTTGGGGAGCAGGAGCGTGGCCACGAGCAGCCCAAGCAGGGCACGTGCCCAGGGCTCGCTCACAGACACAGGGACACAAAGCCACCAGCTCAGAGGTCCTCTCAGAATGGTTTTTTAAACTTATAGTTGGAATATTGACCTTCTTTTACCAACCCACTGCAATCACCTCAGCTGGCTGGCACAGAGGAGTTTTCCAACCACATCCACCATTCTTCTCTCTCGCTCCCTGACAGTACTCATGGACACTGAAAATCTGATCCATCAGCCTCCTCCTCTGACACCCAGGTCCTGCAGCACCAGGGGGTCCTGCATCGTCCTGATCTGGGTGCTGAAGAGATGAGAATTCCAATCAAAACAGGAGACAACTTGAATTGACACATAACCGTAAATACACTTCCATGAACAAGGCTTTCTAAATTCTCACTTCTGGGATTTAATTCTGGCTCTGCATCCACGTGATCCTTTCCCTTTAGAGGCCCAAGACCATCCCTGCTCTGCTGTGATCCAGCCCTCCATCCTACATGCTCTTTCTCTGAAGAAAGCCCCGCTCACTCCATGGAATTAAACACCCAGGAGACTTTCCCGAAATAGGCCCAGGGCTGTTATTATGCAGCTGCGTTTAAAGGTTCATTACAGCAATAAAATGGGGCTGACCTGTCCTGCTGATGTCACCCTCCCAGGAACAGCAGGCTGGTACCATCTCCCAGCACCGTCTGATTTTCCTGCTAAGAAGGAGAAATAAATTGCCGGCATCCCTGCTCGTGCTGTGCTGTGCTGGGAGGGGATGAGGGAACATCCCTGGGGCGTGTGGGGAGCGTGGGGCTTTCTGTGCCCGACACAGCACCGGCCACACTGCGGGTCACCCTGCCCCGGGAGCCCCACTGGCTGCGGGCTCACACAGGAATTCACACAGCAGAAATCTCTCCTCCTGCATGGGAAGGAACCCGAGCAATAATGGCAATAATAACACGGCATTTTGACTCCTTCCCTGTGCACTGCTCAAGGAGAGGGCTGTGCTCCCCTCAGCGCTGCTGCGCTGCACATGGAGCCACACCAGGCTGAATTCTGCTCCTTTTGACCGTAAACTCTGGGCTTTGCCTGTTTCTGCCTTGTTGTTTTTTACTGTATGTTCCCATTTTCCGGGCACAGCCCCCATAACTGCTGCATGTGGAACACAGAGAATGTGGCTTTAATTTCCCCCTACGAGTGTTGATAACCGCACTCAAACTTTTGTCACTGCTGGGCCAAGGTACAAAAGCACAAAAGCCAGGTACAGTTCTTGCTCTCAGGGGATTTCTGTCTTCTTTCTTCAGTTTACATAATTTTACCTTATTTTACTTTTTTCACTATTTAGTGCACTCTGAGTCATGTCATATTAAAGGCAGGATTTTCATGCCCATGTTAATTCTCACAAAAGCTGAGGATCCAGATCCCCTCAGCGCTTTGAAATGTCGGGATGAACATCCCAGCAGCTCCTTCCTCTAAGGAAACTGTTTTATTTGTTAATGCAAGTGAAGTCTCCCCAGGTGCGAGGAGGGACAAACACACACAAACAACCCCGACCCGTCGCTCTCAGGGGAGCACAGTGGTGGAGCAGAGGGGAAATCAGCCCAGTTCATTCCTGTTTCCATAAAAGTGTGGGTTCTAATCCTATTCCCCCCTCCATCAGCTCCTGAAGGCACCAAAACACAACCAGTGATGTGGGAGGTGGTGTCTCCACTCCTCACCACACAGGGGATCTCCATGGAGCTGTCAAATCCAAGCTCCCTTTGCCGGCGGCTCCGTGGCCTCCCTGCGCTGCCGGGGGCGGCGGAGCAGCCCCTCTGCACAGGAGACAGCGGGAGCAGGGGCAGCCTCCCATGGAGACGTGATTCACATCCTGAGGAAGGGACCTCATCCTCCCACCAGGCAGGCGAGGAGCTGCTCTGGGAAGGGGGAGCACGGAGCAGCCACAGCATTTGTGCTGGGAGATGTGGGAGCGGAGAGCCTGGAGTGAGCCTGTGGGGTCGGGGGCAAGGAGATCAGGAACATGAGCCCTTCCCAGCAAAACCCCCAACCCCAAAGCACTGGGGCTCGGGTCAGGGAGCTGCTGCTCTGTCCAACAGCTCCGGCCCCGCAGCCTCACCCCGCAGCAGAGCCAGCCCCAAAACCCAGCAAAGAGACAGAATCCCCAAACCAAGGTGAATTCTCCCCGTTTCCTAGGAAAGCTCTGCCTCCACAAGTGCGGGAGCCCCTGAGTGTGTGGGAGCTGCGGTCCTGGAGCAGCGGCTCATGTGGAGCACCCGGCAAGCGCCTGCAGCCTCCAGCCTCGCGCTGATGTGGGGATGCTGCTCCCCTGGTGCCCACTCCAGCTTCCTCTGGAGAACTGAAAAAAGCTGGAGAACAGATCTGTCTCTTCTTTTTTAATCTCTTTTTCCTTCGGGACCCAAATCCGCCAGCGGAAGCAGGTGAAGGAAGAGTCCAGCCCTAATTAGATGTAAAGGGGTCTCAGCAGCACTCAGTGGCCTCCACATCCATTTGTCGACTTGTCCTCACCCAGCATGCCAGCAGGACCAAGGCAGGGTCAGGGATCCCAGAGCAGGGACAGGGATCTTTTTAGGAGGAAAACCCTGGTCCCACCAAACTTTGGAGGATCTTGTCGCTGCTCGCAGCTGTTGGTTCTTCAGCCCCCGCTCCGAGGCAGCTCGGGGGGTCCGCGGGGGCAGCACAGCCCCGGTAACACCCACGGCACAAAGAGCCCGGAGGTGGAGCCGCAGGCTGGGGCATCCCCGGCTCAGGGCAGCGCTGGGGACCGGGGTCTGCCCCGGGTTCCATGGGGACACTGGGGACGGGCGGGGTGACTGGCACCGCCCCGCAGCGGGGTGGCATCAGCTGCTCCGGTTTTTCCCTTTCTGCTTTCACAGTTTTCTCATGTTCCACGTCCTCCGAGCAGCGAGGATGGAGCGGGGAGAGAGATGCTGCGTTCATGTGAGGAGAGACCCAGTTCCCCACCCACCGGCGGCAGGAGATCCTTCACAGCAGCCGCCGGGGGAGAAGAAGCCCAACTGTTGGCGCCTGAGCCTACATAAACCTCCGGAGTGGCCGGAGTGAGGGGACCGCCGCAGGGACATGGGGCCAGTCACAGAGGCATGGCCACAGCACCGCCCGGCTGGGACAGCCCCTGCTCCCGTCCTGGATGTGAAAATCCATAATTTCCTTTTACCTCCTCCCGCCGTCCCCGGCAGCCTTGCCCCAGCCGGCAGTGCGGATGTGGAATGTCCGGCTGCGCTGGGCTGCAGGGCTGTGACGGACAGGACTCAGACAGGGCTGTCACCGAGCACATCTGGAAACACGGGGGGGCACAGAGGGCTCCAGCTGGCCGCGGCTGCCCAGACCAGCTCTGCTCACCCGGAGCGGGGTCAAACGCAGGGCCCAGAGACACCCAGGTGTGTTGGGCAGAGAGGAGGAAACCCGGGCAAAGCAAACAGGAGCTGTCATCCCTCACGGTGCCCTGGGCTCGGAGCCGCAGCAGCCGGCAGGGAGCTGATCTGCCCCGGGGCAGGCTCTGCAGCAAGGAGTGAAACAGGGCTCCATCCCCAGCCCGGCTCCAGGCTCGCAGCTTGCCCAGGACTCGCAGGGTGCGAGGGTGGCCCGGGGGTGCAGCTCTCAGGCTGCGAGGGGCAGCAGGGCCGTGCCAGAGGAGCCAAACCATTCCCAGCTCAGACCTGCAATGCCTGGTGTTCGGGGCTTGTGTAAATACATCCGTGTTTCTCAGACCCAGGAGCATTTCTCCATCCCTCCTCGAGGCACAGCGCACTGCAGATGGATGAATGAGACGAGGAGCCTGTGCTGTTCCCTGCCCTGTGGCTGTACACCCTCTGCTCCCTGCAGTGAGGGGCACGGGCACCAAACCTGCCCAAAAGCTGCCCCGGCCCCGTGTGCAAGGGAAGCTCAGGCACTTGGGGTGCTCTCATGGCTCGGCACATGCCAAACATGGTTAGGCTATTTAAATATTTCATATTCCTGGCTGCTGGCTTTCAGGGAGAACAAATTAATTCTGTTTCATGTACCCAGAAACGGCCCACATCCAACCGCCTTCCTGCACAGTTGGTTAAGCAAAGTTTGTGGTGAAATCCTTGGGGTTTTGTTGCTTGGTTCCCAAACCATCTGATCAATAAGTGGCTTCCATGCCCTTCCATAGCGTTCTATGGGAAGTTGTCATTATTCCTTGCTACTGATCCAAGGTTTTGATTTCCCTCTGTGTTCCACACTGGGGTGGCACACAGCAGGTCAGGGTGGTGGCAGGGGCAGAGTGGCACTGCCACCTCCGCATCTCACCAGAGTGCAAAGGGGAGCTTTGGGCTGGGAACAGCCAGGCAGCAGCACGAAGGCTCGAGGACAGCATTAAATCTCTGTGCTGGATAAAAAAAAGGGAGACTCAAACTCAACAGCAACAAGACCAAGCTGTGAGTGATGGCCTTGAGCTGGTGCAAGATGAAGAGAAAACTCCAGGGAAACCTCAGAGCCCCTGCCAGTGCCTAAGGGGCTCCAGGAGAGCTGGAGAGGGAATGGGGACAAGGGATGGAGGGACAGGACACAGGGAACGGTTCCCACTGCCAGAGGGCAGGGACGGATGGGATATGGGGAAGGAATTGCTCCCTGGCAGGGTGGGCAGGCCCTGGCCCTCTGGCCCAGGGTGCCCAGAGCAGCCGTGGCTGCCCCTGGATCCCTGGCAGCGTCCAAGGCCAGGCTGGACAGGGCTGGGAGCAGCCTGGTGACCCAGCCCAGCTCTGGAGGAGAGCAGCAGAGCCACCAAGCCTCTGCCATCCCTCGACCAGTCTGCAGCACCTGCCTCTTCTGGGCCGCACAAGAATTCTGCTTGTGCCATGGCAAACTCCAGCTGCTCTCCCTCAGGAGCTGGATTTCTCTGCAGCTCCCGTCTCCTGAGGGACGGCTGGTTTTATATCCATCGTTCATCACACTGCTCAGAAAAATTGTCTCATAATGAATTCTTCACCCAGCCCTTCCAGGAGCCTCATTTAAATAACAACGAGGCTCATTAGCGGCGCAGGGCTGATCCCTGCGCAGTGATTTCTTCATTAAGCTTTGCCTGGGAGGGTTTTCCTCCCAGCCGAGCTGGTAATCCCTTCCCTCGCAGCCACTCTGCTGCTCCACACTCAGTGATCCCATCGGCTCCAGGTGTGGGGCAGGGATGTGCCGGGGGTCCTCGGAGCCTGATTTTTCAAGAATCATGGATGCCTCAAATCCTGGGATACAGAAATCCCCAGACGGATGCTCCTGTGATGGCTTTGCCTTCTGGCCACCCCCAGCTTATCCCGGCACGGCCAGGGCCCTGCCCTCGGTGCATAAATCCCCGCACACAGATGTTCCGCAGAAAATCGGGCTCCAAGAGAGCACGGGGCTCGTTCGCTTTGTGCCACCGGGGCGCCGTGCTCTGCTCCCTCTGGGCCTCCATGGCTGCGGCTGCTCCGGTCATTGCCCAGCACAAACAAGCCCGGGATGAAGCACAGAGGTCCCGTCAGCGCCGGGCGGGGTTTGCTGTTTCTCACCGCGTTTATCTCATGTTATTTTCCACTGAAGATTATTCCAGCTTGAGGGTGAGCAGGCTGGCGGGAGCTGCGGGCCAGGAGTGCCTGAGTCCTGCCTCGCTGTCCCCTGGTGTGCCCTGGCCAGCTGTCCCAGTGCCACAGCACAGCATGTCCCTTCAGCTCGCCCATTCAGCTCCTCTCTGGGCAGAAAAACAATGAAAAAATTGCAGACAGAAAACAATCCACCTGTTGATGAATTTCCAGAAGTATTCGAAAAGGTTCAAAAAACAAAAAAAAGAACCAAAAAAAAAAAAAAANATTTTCTAGTAATCAAAAAAAAAAAAAAAAAAAAAGAACAAAAGGAAAGTCCTCCAGAAAGACTTGGGGCTTCACCAGTTTAGAAACCAAAAGAATTTTGGAAGGGAAAATATTTGCATGAGGCTTTCAGTCCTCTCTAATGAAATGACTCGGGTTGGTTTCGCGCAGCAGTGCCCCGGCTGCTGCTGGGTTCGTTGCTCTCGAGGGCACCCCTGGGGCAGCAGGTGGGACGATGCTGTGTCTCCCGGTCCCCCGGCGGTGTCCCCTGGGTGCCACCGTCCTGCCGCAGCACCTCACAGCGACGGGGAGCCCGGCACAGGCTGAGAGGGAATTTTCTGCAGTAAATCAGAGCAGGTTGTTTTACTCCACGAGCTGCGAGGTTTATTTATCCCTCCCTCACGCTCGCTCATCTGTGTTTGTCAGCCAGATCGTACCGGTTGCCATCTGCAGGAAGCTGTAAATTGTTTTCTGGATTTTCCCTCTCGACTGCGGCTCCTGCAGCTCCTTCCTCCTCCTCTTGGAGCTGTGGATGCGCAGCAGCCGGGAGCAGGCAGTGCATGACCCCTGCCCGTGGGCTCCTGCGGGGCCGGGGCGGGGAAAGCCCCCGAGAAGCTCCTGTCTCCATGGGATTTTTCCTTGGGCATCAGGCCATGGCCACCCTGCTGGCCGTGCCCAGCCCGGGGCTGCTGTGGTGTGCTCAGGTGAGCCCCTGTCCCTCGGGGGTCACCTGGCAGGGACACAGAGCAGGGGCTCGGAGCCCACTGCTTTCCCAGCTCTCCGTCTCTATTCCTTTTCCCAACCTCCCCATGAAATCCAGTTGCTTCTGCACCCCCAGGGCAGGGGGCAACCCGTGAGATGTCGCCTGGGCTGCCCAGGCATCCTCCCTGCTCCAGGGCTGCCGCTCCAGGAACAAGGAGGGCGAATCCTCCGTAATCCCAAATCCTCCTGGATCACATCCATCAGGTCCTGCGAGCACTTTTATCAACAAACGTTGGGATATTGGGGGCCGTCCTGCCTTCCCCTCCCTCACGACCCCGGTTCATTGCAGATTGAATTTCCTTCCCTGAAAGGACTCGCTAGACTGGCTGCAGGTACTCGGATGTGATTAAATCCCACCGCTCTTTCCGCTGCAAAAGGAGCACTGCAGGGGGACTGCCTGCCCGTGGGGGGCCCCAATCCGTGGGATCCCGCACCCGTGGGACCCCCGCCCGTGTCCGGGGTGGCCCCGGGCAGCCGCGCTCTCCCCGCTCCTCCCGGCTCGGGATGTCACCGTTCCCATGGCAACGCGAGGGCTGCAACGAAAAAAACAAAAAACAAAAAAACGAGGAGGAAAGGAGCTGAAGGAAGAGCGCGGAATGGGNCCCCAGAGGCCGCCCCCGCCCCACAGGGTCACATCGGGCCGGGGGATGCTCAAGGTGCATGCACCCAACACGGACCCTGTGCCCACCCACCGGCCCAGGCGGGAGGAACCCGGGCCCGGGACCTCGTCAGGCCGGCAGCACGGCCACTGCTGGGGCAGGCGGCAGCCAGGGGACGGCCACGGCCCCGGCACCGCACGGTGTCAGCCCCGTCACCCGCCCCGAAACCGATCCCGCGGGTGTGAGCGGCCCTTGGCACCTCAGCCTCCCCTGCCCAGCCTTCCCACGGCTCCTTCTAGCTGAGCCTCGGCACGGCCAAGCTGCCAAATCGCGCTGGTCCTGCCCTCCCCGCTGCAGCCCAGTGCGGGGACCCCGGGGCAGGGACACGGAGAGAGAGATCCCAGTGCAGGAGCCCCAGTGCACAGACCCTGCTGCAGAGACCCCAGCACGGAGACCCCACTGCAGGGACCCCACGGGAGGGACCCCAGAGTGCAGGGCCTGGTGCAGGGGCCCGGCCGAGGCCCCACTGCCACTGCCCAGCTGGCGCTGCCGGGGCTGGCGCTGCCCTTGGACGTCTCAGCACTGCGGTCACACAGCAGCAGAGGCAGCCCCGGCAGCACAAAGGTGCCAATTCCTCCTCCATTAGCAGCCCATGGACTCCTTTATCAGCCCTGTGCTTCTCTGTACAATGTTGATCATTTTGATGGAGCATTTGTTTTAATTTCCCAAATGAGGAAGCAATCTTGTAAATATTGTGCAGTAATTAAAATGGCTATTTATTGTGCAGCATTCTGGCTGCTGCCAGCACAGAACATGATTAGCATTCCCCTTCCGAGCCCTTGCTCCAGCCGTCCCGTGGCTCCAGACGGCTCCGTTGCCCGCACGCGTCTGGCCCTGGCCTTGGCACGGCGGTGACATGGAGCTCCCCACACCTGCAGTGCTGCTGCTCGGCTTCCTCGCTGCCGGCAAACAACGGGGGCCTTGACATCCTCCAGCAGCCGAGGAACGCAGCAAGCAGCGAGAGAAACAGGGGCTCTTGCTGAGGATTACCTGTGTGGCCCTGGACTATCACTCTCACCGCATTTGCATGAGCACAAATGAGTTCTCGGAGGCTTTCCCTGCTGCGGTTTCTGTCTGTTATTTCTTCTCCACAAACATTCAAAGTGGCAAAAGCTGACAAAATAATACTTGCAAATAAACGTCTGTCCAAATCCATTCTAAAACCCCTTGAAAATGTAAATCCTTCAGCTTGAGCAATGTTGGGCACCGAAAGCCTTCCGTGTGGGGAGAAGGGAGCAGGATGCCAGCAGGAAGGAGGTGCAGCCCCCGCTGCCACCAGGAGATTTGGTCTCCCTCCAGCCGGGCGGGAATGGGGCTCCAGGGATCTGGGGGTCCCCGTGGAGGATCACCTCCAGGGAGCCTGAGTGGGTGGCCAATGCCAGTAAGAAACGAAAGATCAATGGAATGAGTAGAAGCAGAAGTGGGGTCGAATGAGGGGGAAACCACCCTCTTCCCACATCTCTTTTCCACCAGCCTTGCTCCACGGCCTCTCCCACTCTGCCAGAGGGACCAGGTGTGGGACCAGTTGGCCTGGCCCCCAACACTGAGCTGGGAATGTCCCTGCCTGCCCCCATGAGGAGGCAGGAGCCCCCAGGGCTTTTCCTGTGGTGGGGATGCTCCTCAGTGCTCTTTGCACACCCTGCTGGGGCTGCTCTGGCCCCGGGCCTCGCTCTGGGGGGCAGAGTAAACGCAGCAGGGGCTGGCACTGGGCCCCGGGGCTGCACGGTGGCCAGGGACACGGGGCAGTGCCGGGCGACATGGCATGGGAGCAAGGGGCACGGCACAGCGGTGAGGGCCATGGCACTGTGGCACATCACTGGGGGACGTGGCAGAGCGGCGAGGGATGAGGCAGAGCGGCGAGGGATGGTGCCCAGTCTCGGGGCCCAGTGCCCAACGCCGCGGGCACTCTCCAGGCCCAGGAGGGCAGGAGCCCATCCCCATCCCTGCGCTGCAGCGTCCGCCGATGGCGCGGCTGCAGAAGCTTCCCCAGAATTCCATCCCCACTCCCACTCCTCCATCGCCTCGCTCCCAGCTCCTACATGCAGATGCCAGCTCACGCGCAGAGCTGGCTCCGCACGTCATCGCCCACCTCCGCTGTCCCCCGTGCCGTGCCCACGCAGCCACCCAGCCCCGCCCGGCCCATGGAGCACCCATGGGAGCCCCCATGGCACCGGCACCGGGCTGCGGGCTGGGAGCTCCCAGGGCTGGCGCGGGCACCACAGATGAGCTCGGGCTTCGCCCTCTGCAGCCACTGAGGATCTGCCCGATGGGCAAAATGAACTAAAAGGATTAATTCACCTTTTTGTTTTTCAGGCTGTGATTTCTCCAGCTGCAGAAAACCTTTGGAGCCAAGCAACGGGAGAATTCCCAGATGCTCTCATGGGGCACGTACTAAAAGCATTCATCCATCCTACCCCCCCCCCCCCCCC
>VZRN01005357.1:266892-287421 GCA_013397935.1 Dasyornis broadbenti
GGCACGTACTAAAAGCATTCACCCATCCTCCCCCCCCCCCCGCCAGGCTCCTGGCACCTCTCAATGTGCTGCCTCTGCTTGGGGGGATGCTATTTTAAGAGCAGGCTTTGGGGGAGCACACTGCCAGACCCCTCCAATCCTGCTGAAGGGAGCATTTGGAAGGGAAAACTCTGGGAGCCAATCCTTTCCCAGACTGCCGGTGAGGGCTGGTGAGCAGCAGGCACAGGGAAGAGTTGGGTGTTGTTCTGCAACACGGTGATGTTTTTCCCTGTGCCCCCAAAGTGCTGGCACCAGGCACAGCTGGTGGCACCTGGGCCAGCGTGTGCCTGACGCCTGTGCAGCCTTTGGCATCTCTCCGCAGTGCCCTGAGCTCATCCCAGCTTCCCACCATGCAGGGGGTGAGTGCTGGCCCCTCATCTCAGCAATGAGCACCCTGTCACTGCTCATGGCATGAGGGCTGCATCCACCCTGCTCCTGAGCATCATCTCCATCCCTACCGGAGCCGTTTCCATCCCAACGGGCACCAGGAACCTGGAAAACACCGGGCAACATCCCAGCAGATCCATGTGCTGATAAAAACACGGTGCAGACCCATGTCCAGGCCTGATGCAAATTTAATTGATTGGGAATGAGATGTATTTTATGTCCTTAAAACACATTAAGTGCTTGGAAGTTAATTGGTATTTAATTAGCATAAATCAAGCACTTTAATAATAGTCAAGGAAAAACAACGTGGTGTTACAGATGCTCTATCAAAAGTCACCCTGACAAATTAAAGATGAATGTGCCCAACACATCAGCACACGAGGCCAGGCACGGGCTGTCCCCGCTCCTGTCCCCTGCGCCTGGGGACTGCGGGCAGTGGCACCACTGCCCTGGACGGACCTGCTGAGCCCCCCTCGCCTGCTCCTGCCGGGAGAGGTGCCATGAAACCAGAGTGCAGATGGGAGATGGGGTGTGGGATGGATCCAGGATGCAGGAGGAAGATGGGATGCAGGAAGCACCCGGAGTGCAGGAAGGATCGGGGGTGCAGGAAGGATCGGGGGTGCAGGAAGCACCCGGGGTGCAGGATGGATCGGGGGTGCAGGAAGGATCGGGGGTGCAGGAAGCACCCAGGGTGCAGGAGGCTGCCCGGTGCAGCCGCAGCCAAGCGCGTTTCCTGCAGGGCCGAGCATCCTCTCGAAAGGGGAAGGAGGGAGGCAGTCGCAGCCAGGGGCCTCAGCCCTGCTCCCCCTGAGAGCCGTGTCCGGAGCAGGGCCGGGGACGCGCTGGGGTCCCCACAGCTCGCACCGGCACCCGCTCCCCGCAGGCTCCCTTTGGGGAGGAAAGAGCGATTCTGCTCCATGTTGGCTTCGGCAATTTTTGTGGCGTTGCCATGACAACCGTCCAAGTGACATCTTCATGCTTTGTCTCCTTCTGGGGGTTGCATCATTTTCCCTGCTGAATGAGCAGCTGCCGGGTTCCCGGCTCACCTGGAGCCCACGGTGCCCCCCGGGGCTCACGGCCCTGCCCAGCCCTGGGAGCTGGCCAGGGAGGGGGGCAGGTACCCCCCTCTCCCCCCACCCCGAGCCAGGGATGCTCCATTCCCGGCATTCCCTCCACCCAGCATCTCTGTGCCACTGCCCTTCTCTAAAAACACATCTTTGTGCGTGTCTGTGCCCCTGTGTAGGTCACCTCCCGGCACGGGAAAATAGAAAACAAGCTGAAAATAGAGAGGTGACATTGGCAGTGCCCTGCCAGTCCCCCGGGCACAGCTGGGACCTGCCCTGTCACAGCAACCGCGAGAGCCACCAGCCGCGAGAGGGAGGAAGCGTCTGCCTCACCCGGGGGTTCCTGCAGTCCCGCTGGCCGCGGGAGCGAGGGAACAGCCGCAGCCAGCGCAGAGCTCCTGCCCGGGGAAGGCGCTCTGAGCCTGCTCACGGCAGCCGGGCCCTGTGCCACTCCTGCCTCCTGCCACCTGCCAGCCCCGTTCCTGCACTGGTGCCCTGCAGCCGGGCAGGGTGGGCAGCCCAGCCTGGGGGCACAGCTCTCCCAGCACAGCCCCTGCCCCAGGGGCACCTCTGAGCCACGCTGAGGGCGGCTGGGAAAGCAACAGGCATTTCCCAAGTTAAACATTTGCAAAATTCAGAGTGATTTAGCCCAGGGCACACAAGGGGTTCCTGTCTAGGACTGGGAGGGCTCTCAGTGACACCTGTGTGCCAGTCCAGCCCCCGGGCCGGGGGCACAGGGTGCCCATGGATCCCCCAGGGGAGGTTTGGAGGCTGCAGGATGAGTCAGGGCAGCGCTGCTGGAGGGGACGGATACCCGGCTGACGCAAAGCTGCTGCACTGGCTCCTCTCCCCCTGCCCACACAGCTCCATCCTCTCCTTCCGCTGACTCCTCCTGCCTCTGGCAGCACCCCCTCTGCCAAGCAGCCCCCCTTCAGCCCTGCCCGCAGCACTCCTCCTCTGGCAGGGCAGGGATCACCCACCCTGGCACCTGGGTGAGTGCCTCACCCCCTGCCCTGGTCCCGCTGATGCCCCGAGGGGCCAGAGATGAGACTGTCCCCAAAGCTCCCTTCCCCTGTCACCCTCTGTGGCAGCATCCCCGGGCAGGCCATGGGCAGGAGTTGCTTGGCCTCAGCCCGGCCGATTTGAGCAGGGGACAGTGGTGCCCACACGAAGGCATGGGGATCCCTGGCCCTGTGCATGCCCGGGCACGGCTCTGGGGCTCGGGCGTTGTGCACGGGCAGTGCCAGAGGAGCCCGGGGCACTGTGGGCACGGTGCTGGCCAGAGGATGCTCCCGCTGAGCCGGTGCCGTGGCAGGGCCAGGCACAGCCCTGGGGACCGTGGTTTGGCTGGGAGGTTTCCATCCTCCCTCCAGCAGCAGGGGAGCTGTGGCTGGCCACAGGTGCCAGGGAGGTGCCGAGGAGGATGAAGAGGAAGGAACAGGGGCAGGAGGTTCCACCCTGGCTGTGCTGGGCTGCACCCGCTGCCCACGGATGGGGCCTCGTGCCCGGTGTCACTTCAGGAGCAGGCGCGTGGTCTGGTCACCCATCAGGAGCCTTTGGGGAGGTAAAAGAGACAGAAACTCAGGGTCAGCATTTCTGCCATGGCAAGGATGCAACAAGGACATGGGGACAGCCCCGGCCCAGCACCAGCCTAAGGCTGATTTGTCACACGAGACAAGGATGAAGCAAACACTGCTAGGGACACAGGCTGGATCTTTGCTGTCATGCTGTCTTCACGGGAAGGAGAAAGGAAAGGATTCTCCAGCCCCTGGACACATCTCTGGAAAAGCATCTGCTTGGAGCCTTGCCCGCTGGAGGAGAGCAGCAGCACAGGGGGCACGAGGAGGCTCAGCCAGCAGGGCC
The DNA here is from genome assembly GCA_013397935.1 of Dasyornis broadbenti. Lineage (NCBI taxonomy): Eukaryota > Metazoa > Chordata > Aves > Passeriformes > Dasyornithidae > Dasyornis > Dasyornis broadbenti. Next base: position 270,246 of record VZRN01005357.1, read on the forward strand.
CCAGTCCCCGAGTCACTGCGGGTGCCACGTACCTCAGCAGCACCCCGACGAGGAGGGCAGCCACCATGGGCCCTACCCAGTACACCCAGTGGTAGTCCCAGTAGTTTGCCACCAGAGCTGGCCCGAAGGCTCGAGCCGGGTTCATGCAGGCTCCGGACACGCCGCCCCTGGAAGGTGAACAGAGAGGCTGTGCCATGGCAGCAGGACAGGGGAGCAGCACCATCCCCTCAGTGTGGGACAGGGCAATGAACGGCATGGGGGCAGCAGAATCCTCTTCCCGGGGTCTTTCCGAGGGCTCCGGTGGGCAGTGGGCTTGGACTAGCTTAGCCCACATCCCAGCACGGTTGCTCAGTGCTGAGGATGGTTTTGGATCGCTCTGGGACCAACCTGGCCCCAAAGCAGCTGCTCACCAGCACTGGCCTTCACTCACAGGTTGGCAAGTTCCTGGGGAAAAGCCAGCCTGGGGTGGAAGCACCAGGGCTGACTTATTTTGGGGCACACCAGGAGCCAAGCTCTACACAGAGAAGGTTCCATGCCACTCACAGGTCACACACAGGAGCGGGGCAGGAGGGACAGCAGCAGTTACAGCTTAAAGGGGTAAATATTTGCCAAGGGGTTTGTGTCACGTGTAAGCCCAGGCCTGGGGTCCTGCCAGGGTGGGGGGGCACTGCCTTAACCCAACACTGCATCAACATCCCAAATTGCATGCGCTCATTATCCCGTCATGGTGGCACCGGAGCCAGGCTGAGCTTGGCAGCGCTTCCAGCAGCCATGGGGACAAGAGGGACACAAACCCCTCCTGTTTGCTCAGGGCTTCCCACAGCAAACACAGCCCGGGCAGGCCTGGGGTGATCACTCACGGCTGGTGCTCGGGGCGGCTGCGCCGGTTCTGGTGCCACATGCCAGGATGAGCCTACGGCTGTCCCTGCTCCAGGCTGAGCCAAGGCTGATCCTGTGGCCAGCCTGCCTGCTCTCCTAAAACTGCCAGAGCGCCCACTGGGCTCGTTTGGTGGCCTTCCTGGTGTGCTCGGCTTGCCTCAGTTTCCCTGGGCAGCAGGGCCTGTGCTGTGCTGCAGGAGAGCAGGTCCCATCCCATCCCATCCCATCCCATCCCACGCAGGACACGGGCACTGTCTCCTCCCTGGTGCAGGGTGCAGCTGGTTGGGGTGGGGTTGGGGTGGGATTGGGGCAGCCCTGCTGGTGGGTGCTCAGAGCTGCACCAGCTCCATCCTCATGGTCCAATCCTGAGCCCCTCGGGGTGACAGCAGCCCCTGGAGGGGTGGCACTGCCAGTCCCAAAGACAGAGACGACGAGGAGCTCACCCTGCCAGAATGTCGACGGTGACGGTGAGGCCAATGCAGAACGGGGCCAGCGGGGTCTTGGTCCTGCTGTTGATGGCTCCCATGCAGACCACCAGCAGCAGGAAGGAGCTCATGACAATCTCACCCACGAGGACACCAGGGATCTGCTCATCAGCCGCGATGCCACCGAAGGCTCCTCCGCTGGCGTTGCCGAAGCGCTCGCTCGGTGCCACGGCCTGTGGGCAGAGCCATCGGTGCCCACCACGCTCCAGACTGTGGCCTTTGCCAGCAGATGGGCTCACCGTGAGGGCAGCGTGGGCGGCGGGCGGGTTAAAGAGGAGCTAAACTCAGCACTCGGGAGGAAAGCCAGCCCCAAGCGCCTGGCAAACACAGACTCATTAGGGAAAGCTCTCGGCATCTCCTGGGATAATGAGCCAGGCCCCCTCCCGGCGGGATGAGACTCCCCCGGTTACCCGGGAGTTGTGGTGGCCGAAGCACGCGGTGCAGGCACTGCCAGGACGCTGGGAATGGGCAGCACCAAACCCGAACGGCCCTTGGGGGGCAGAGCTGGGGCAGCAAGTGCAGGAAAACACCGTGAGAGAACGAGGTGGTGCTGCAGAGGCAGCTCGGGTGCTCCTGTGCCTCATCGTGTGCCACAGCAAACCCCGGCAGAGCAGCTTCGGTTCAGCAGCCTGGCCACAGAGCCCGGGGCTGCCGCGGGCTGGGGAGGCCAGGCCAGCCCCGGCAGAGCAGGGCAGGCCCTGTGCCCCAGCCCTGGATGGACAGACCCCCCCGGTGTCCGTACCTTTGCCAGGCCAGCTCCGATCACCCCTCCACAGAGCTGGGACACCCAGTAAGGGATGAGCATGGCCATGTTGAGGCCCCCGACCAGCCACACGCCCAGGGACACGGCGGGGTTGAAGTGGCCTCCACTGCCAAGGAGAGACGAGCATCAGCAGGGGTTCACCCCCAGCACGCGGTTCCCTCCCCATGGCCTGCAACCACAAATGCCTCTCCAGTCCTTCCATGCTCCACAAGAGCAGAGCCCGGCTGCTTCCTCTCCCTGCAGTCACTGCTTCACAGCAGCAGCATCAGGCCGGACTCGCAGCCCCTCCTGCAGCGCTGGCAGGGGCAGTCTGAGGGACAGGATTTGGGGAGCTGAAGCCCCCCAGGTGTTTCCAGGAGCTGCTGCAGCACTGCCAGGGCAGGTGGCGGAGAGGGGTCTCACAGAGCTGCAGGAATGCACTGGTGGGGCTGGCACCCAGCCCGGCAGGGGCCACCAGAGCAGGGCTGTGGGGCCAGGCCCTCAGTACCAGATCTAAATCCTTCACCTCGGAAACCACAAGCAAGACAGACTCCGAGACCCTCTAATTAAAACCGATTACCATGAGACACAGGTTAATTAACAGGTTTCATAACTGATCAGCCTGATAATTGCTGATGAAGGGATGAGTCAGAGAGTCTGGGGATGGTAACCACATCTTACTCCTCAGCTGGAATTCAGTCCCACCAGGAGAGCAGGAGGTTGTGATGTTCAGGGGTGATGCCTCAGCTGGACAGGGCTCCACTGCCAACACCCCCAGGATGGGAGGGAGCCTGGGGGCTGAGGGAGGACCTGGCTGCACACAAACCCTGCTGGGGGCAGCCTGGCTGGGGAGCCCATCCTGAGCTGGCTCCTCTCCAGCCTCTCTGGACACAATTCTCCGCTGTGAGGGTGAGCAGGCCCTGGCACAGGGTGCCCAGAGCAGCTGTGGCTGCCCCTGGATCCCTGGCAGTGCCCAAGGCCAGGCTGGACAGGGCTTGGAGCAGCCTGGGACAGGGGAAGGTGTCCCTGCCCTGGCAGGGGTGGCACTGGGTGGGCTTTAAGGTGCTTTGTATCCCAAATCATTCTGGGATTCTGTGTGAACCTGACTTCAGGCTAAAACATCCCCCTGTGCAGGTTCCTGATCCAGCTCCTCCTGGCTTCAGAGCAAATGGGGAAGCCCCAGGACCCCTCTGCAGCCCCTCACCTCAAAGCTCCCCTGTCCTGCTCCCCCCGGTTTCACCACGCCAGGGTTTGGGGTGCAGTGGGGTCCAGCCCGGCTCTGCCAGCACAGGCACCACGGGTCAGGAGTCCCCAGTGCACAAACCTCACCCTGAGGCGTTTTCTCTCCTAATCAGGCACTGATAAATTATCAGTCAGGTCTCTCTGGACTCCAGGGTTTGCCCATGATCCTGGCCGAGCCACTCGGGACAGTCTGGAGCAATCCCGTCCTTGGGCTGTGCAGAGCCGACACAAAGGAAGGAAGAAAACTCCCCAGGGACTGCTCCAGCTTTTTGCCTGGGGTAAAATCTATATCTCAGCACTAAACATCTTTTTCAATGAGCAGATTTGTCTAAATGTTGCTTTTCAGTAATTGAAACCACTTTGTTTTTTCACCTTCTAGAGGAGGAGCACAGTTGGGTCAAAATGTTTTGCTCAGACATCCTTGTAAAGGGAATCGTCTCAGCTTCCAAGAGAATCATAAAACCATGGAATGGTTTGGTTTGGAAGGGCTGTTAAATATCTCCTGGTTCCAACTCCCAGAAAAGAATCTTCCTGTTTCAGCTTTCGTCATTCTTATTAAAAGGGGCTAAAAATTGAAACATTGCAACCCAGAGCCCGGCAAGCACCCCCAAGCCCACGGGGTTACGGGTGTCACCAAAGATGCCACTGTTGAGGCCACCAGCACCCCCAGTTGGCCATGCTGCCAGCCAGGGGCTCCATGGCAGGGCAGGGGTGCTGCAGGCTCTGGGGTTAGGGCAGGGAAGAGCGCAAAGGCGGCGAGTGGGAGCCACGGGCACCTCCCCTGTCCAGCCACGGGCACTGCAGCCCCAGGGGCTGTTGGTGTCCCTTACCTGATGTTCCCCAGGACGGCGATGGTGACCCCCAGGGCCAGCCCGTGGGCCAGGGCAGGCTGCAGCCGCCCCGTGCCCGCCGAGTCCTCCACCACGGACAGGCAGCCGATGAAGATGAAGAGGGCAGTGCCCAGCAGCTCGGCCACGCAGGGCTGGACGTGGCGCTCGTACCAGTGCGGCCGTGAGGGCTGGGGCTTCACCTCGATGTCCATCATGTCCTGCACCATGCAGGGACAGCGCCCAGCACCGGCCATGAGCAGCTGGAGCACAGCAGCGCCCAGGGGGCACCTCACGGGCACAGCTGGGGGATGCTGGGTGGGATGGGCAGGTCCCAGCGCTCTCGGTGCAGGGACAGGACCCCAGGAGGCTGCCCGGCCCCCCTTGGCTGTTTGAAGAGGCAGTGGATGGGAGGCTCTAAATACAGATTGGATTTGCATTGCTAAGAAAAAAAAAGGGGCCATAAAAGCTGTTGGGCCAGCCCCCAGGGATATCAAAGCTCGTTATCACTGCCAAGCCTCACTTCAAGGCTTGGGGTTTTTCCTTGGATTTCTGTTGCTGTCGATGGTGTAGTTTCAGGGGGTTCTGCCAAGATTCGGGATGTAGTTCCTGCCACGCCAACACCCAGAGAGGGGCACCTGTGCTCAGCCCAGGGGCCTCTGTGCCTGTCTGAGCTGCCAAGGGGCAGCACCTGCCAGCAGGGCCCCAGCATCGGGCACGAGTCCGGCAGCACCTTGGGAAACAGCCGGTGCTGCTATCCCAGAATCCCAGACTGGTTCAGGTGGGAAGGGACCTCTAGGAAACTGGAGCAGCCTGTTCCACCCCTGCCATGGCAGGGACACCTTCCACTGTCCCAGGCTGCTCCAAGCCCTGTCCAGCCTGGCCTTGGACACTTCCAGGGATCCAGAAGCAGTCACGGCTTCTCTGGGCACCCTGTGCCAGGGCCTCCCCACCCTGTAAGTGCAGACCATCAGTGAGGGTTCCTCTAAACCTCAGCCCACACCCTGCCCAGAGCTCCCAAAGCTGGGGGTTCATGTCCCTCTTGCACTGCTCTCAAACAAAGATGTGGGCGAGGGGGCCAAGGGTTCCACCAGCCACTCCAAAACTGGCATTGATCCAACATTGATTAAACCCTCCCTAAATCCTCCTCATCCTAGCAGGGACGACTGCCTGGAATGCTGGATTCAGCCAGGGCAGAGGGAATAAGGGGGGACCCCCAGGTAGCAGCATCTCACAGCCCACAGCTCCCAGCACAACCAGACGCGGGTTCCATTGGGAGGGATTCGAACTCAGGCTGAAGGAATCCAGGTCTAACTGATCTTTGGAGCATTTATTATGAGGGACTCACGTAACACGGACCCAGTGATGGGCACGGCCCAGGTGATCCCAGTGCAGCTCCCCGGAGCAGCAGGAATGTGCCCACACTCCAGGCAGGGATCAGCCCAGCCCTCCAGGGATGGGCCCTGCGGCCTTGAGCAGCCTCCTGCAGCTCCGTGTTTGTGGTGGCTGATTAAGGACTGGGCTTCATGGGGACTTTTCTCTCTTGTAAGCAGGGTAAAGAACGCCACCGTGGTTTATGATGTTGTCACAAGGCACTGGGGATGGGAAGGAAATTTCCACTTGCCTGTCCCTGTGGCCACACCACAGACAAGGGTCAGGCAGGAGAATCCCAGCCCAGGCACCTCTGAATGAGCCTCCATCAACCCATTTCTCCTCCCAAGAGCTTGTTTCCTACAGCCAAGGGGTCTTGGCACCAGCTTACAGAAATCACTGGGATGTGGAGGGTGAGAGCTGGGTTTGCCTGGTCCTTGGGGCCCCCATGAACTCCCTGAATGGGCCTGGGGAGCAGGGAAATACCTGATGCAGTCCCGTCAGCTCACAGCATTTCCTGGAGCCAGCTTCCAGCAGGTCCATGGAATCCATTTGTCACCACGGCTCCCAACATGACCAGCCGAGTGCTCCTTCGGGAAGAATTTTAACTCGGGCAGAAGGAATCCAGATTTCATTTATTTTGGGGGTACTTATTATGAGAGATTAATGTAACACATATCCAGATTTCAGCTGGTCCTCCCTCCCTTCCAGCAGCTCCCACGGTGCTGCACAGGCGCTGACAGGAGCTGAGCTGTCCCAGATCCCCAGCGGCACCAGCAGCCCGGGCGAGTCCCAGGAGCACCAGGAACCCCCTTGGCCAGGGAGGAGGCAGCAAAGCAGCCGGCCCAGGGCGCTGCTGCCACAGCGCTGGCACAGGAAGGCTGGGAGGGCAGTGCCACCATGGCCATGCTCTGTCCCCAGCGGAGCACGGCAAGGTCACAGCCCAAACGCAAGGAGTGACCCCGTGTCCTTGGCTTTTAAACATTTACCGTTCTTGAGGGAGTGGGGATGTTTGCCCGAGCCTTCCAGAGGAAATGTTCCACGTTCACGCAACAGAGAAATTAATTGTTACTGAGCACAGGCCTGAAACAGGACAAAACAAAAGCACAGCCTTGAGGGAAGCGTTTCCCTTTGGTGGGAGCTCCAGCCTCAGCCCCTGCCTCGTGTTCCGAGGTGCCACAGACTTGCAAAGACAAGAGCCCTGCTCTGCGCAGCCTGTGCCCCTCCCAGAGGAGATGAGATCCTCGGCACCCAGGTTTGCAATAAGATACACGGAAACTCTGCCCGTGGGAAAAGGCGTGGGGATGAGAACAGATAAATCTGTTCATATCAGCAGACACTTATTTTTGTCCTTGTTTGGGCTTGCACCGATTTGCTAAATAAGTGACAATAGCAACTGTGTCAATTAGCACAGGAAGTGGTGGCACCAAACAAGCCACGGCTTCTAAAAATCCATTTTGGAAGCACCGAGAACATCTCCCACATCCATCTACCTGGGCAGGAAAGCCAGAATATCCCCATTTTATCCACCCTGTGCTTCATTCTGTTTCCCCCCGTTTCGCTGTGCAGATCTGCCGCCCTTCCTTTGCTTTTCCGTACCAATCAAAGCACTCAGAAGAGGGTCTCTACAGAAGAGCAGATTTGAGGGTTGGATGATCTTTACGGTCCCTTCCAACCCAAACCATTCTGGGTTCTAAACCCAAACCATCAAACTCCAAAAAACACTTAAGCAGACTCTAGAGAACATCATCAAGCAGTGTTAACGCTCCCTCACAGAATTCCGAACTGGTTTGGGATGGAAGGGACCTTAAAGCCCATCTGTGCCAGGGCCTCACCACCCTCACAGGGAAGAATCTCTTCCTAAAATCGAATCCAAACCTCCCCTCTGTCAGTTTGAAACCATTCCCCTTTGTCCTGTCACCCCATGCTCCTGCAATGCTTCAAGTACTCGCTGTGAATCAATACTGGTGCATTTGAAAGACCGGAATTCCAACTGGATATCTGCAAAATAGTTATCACGAATTACAAAGTATTCTGGTGCTGTGCAATGTGGTGCTGCTAGGAAAAACCCCTGCAAATCCAGCATCGGGGTCAGCTCTTCTAAAGAGCCATAAAGAAGCAAAGCAGCTGCTCTGACACTGCCTTATCTTTCCATGTTTATCTTGGGAGACGGAGAGTCCCCAGGATTACACAACTGGGGCTGAAAGAGAACTTGCAGAATGACTCGGAGCTCGCAGCTGTGGCACAGGTGAGGTGACCTCTGCCCCTCTTCAGAGCCCACATTGTGTAAGAGTTTTCCCTCCAATCGCTGCCGCGGCGCCTCAGTGCAGATGGAAATTTCCAGGGATCCCTAACACGGGCTGGAAAGCAGGGACGGATTTGTGTCAGTTCTGCATGTACAGACTGGTGTTTGAGGGGGGAGAATAACCATCCAAGGAGGATGAAGGCGTTTAGGCCTTAATTCTGGGATTTCACATGCTTCATTCTGGTGTTTAGCACTGAAATCCACCGAGTTCCCACAGAAGGGACGGTCGCTCCTGGTCCCACACACCCCTGCACATCTTCCCTGCAGGGACCTGGCCCCTGGCTCCCGTGACTCTCCTGTCAGTTCACCCACACTGCCCTCCTCAATAACCACATTTTTCTGTGCCCCAGTAGCCCAGAGACCTGAAAAATGGTGTAAACTCGAAATGGGGAGTTGGTAATTCTGCAGAGGGGCTGAAATACTGCACACTGAGCCAAGCACTGCTTTTCATTCAGTTCCTAGGGCTGGGCAAGCCCTGTCAGGAACAAAATCATTTCATTTCCTGGAAGAGAACTTCTTTTATCCATCTTTTAGGAGTGAGCAGGTAATGCTCAGGCATGGGTAACGTGGCTGGAACGCAGATGAAGGGAAGGGCCATCACCCACAGCAAGGATCAACAGCCAGGACTGAGCACGGACAGCCAGAAGGATTTTCTGGCTCCTGGTGGAACAATCAGTGACAGGCAGGGACCACTGGAGCCTGCCTGGCTTTGCCATGCAATGGGACCCAGGCTCCTCCTGAGCAAAGCTTCCCTTTCCCGGCCTGGGGGAGCACAGGGGCTGGGAGCACCCAGGGGCAGCCACAGGACCAGGCACGGCCACCACTGGCCATGGCCCCAGCTGCCACAGCCACAGCTTTTCAACCCCTCCAGCAATGGGGACTCCATCCCTGCCCCGGGCAGCTGTGCCAGGGCTGGGCAGCCCTTTCCAGGAAGGAATTTCCCCCAATATCCCAACTAAACAACCCAGCAAGGAGCAACAGCACAGGCTCCCCATCCTAGGAGACATCCAGGAGAGCACCAAATCTGCTGCTGTTACCACAGCCACAGAAATGACATTCAGTAGGAAAGAGGAAACTTTCCTAGTTCAAGTACTTTTGAGCTTAAATGGGTTTTTGTCCCTTCAAACAAACCATCAATGGAGCTGCTCCGAGGGCTGGAGCCCCTCTGCTCTGGAGCCAGGCTGGGAGAGCTGGGGGTGTTCACCTGCAGAGGAGAAGGATCCAGGGAGAGCTCAGAGCCCCTGCCAGTGCCTAAAGAGAGGGAGAGTGACTTTTAACACAGGCAGACAGTGCCAGGAAAAGGGGGAACAGTTTTAAACTGAAAGAGGAGAGATTCAGGTAAGATGTCAGGGAGGAATTGTTCCCTGGGAGGGTGGAGAGGCCCTGGCACAGGGTGCCCGGAGCAGCTGTGGCTGCCCCTGGATCCCTGGCAGTGCCCAAGGCCAGGATGGACAGGGCTGGGAGCAGCCTGGGGCAGTGGAAGCTGTCCCTGCCCGTGGCAGGGGTGGCACTGGGTGCGCTTTAAAGGCTCCTTCCAACCGAAACCGTTCTTTGACTCTTAGGGATGAATTCTGTTGCCCCATCAGCACCCATCCCCCAGGAAAAAGGCCAGGCTGGAGCAGGAGGGAGAGGCAGAGATCCAGGGGCAGATCCAGGGAGCCCTGGCCAACAGCAGAGTCACACACGCCCCAGGAAACAGCAGCAGAAGGCAGAGGCCGCCTCTCCTGCCTGGAGAACCCTCCTGAGGCAGCAGCTTCCCAGCAAGGCAGCGCTGCTCCAGCAGCACCCTCCACATCTGAACATTCCCTGGAGAGTGAGGAAAGACTCATTTTCCTATTTCAGTCAGCACAACCCTGAGCACTGGGCTGCCCACCCCCGTCCTCCCCCCACGAGCTCCAGGGATCCCGGTTCCTTTGATCCTGCTGTAACCCTGGAGCACAAGGTGACCCAATTTCCTCACCACTGCTGGCAACAGCGAGGAGAGACTCTGGAAGAGGTTGTGCAGGAGAGATTTCCCTTCTCCCAGCTGGATGCTGGAATGGCAAGCCAACCTCATCCAGGGGAAGGATGTGGTGCCTCCCATCCCAGGGCAGCAGCTCTGCTCCTGAGCCGCGTTCCCCAGTGCGCCCCTTGGGTGACACAGGCACCCAAAACAGAACTGGTGAGCACCAGGACCGGCCTCATGCCAGCACAGATGTGATTCCCAAACACAAAGGCATTAAATGATGACAAAAAGGACACAAAAGACTGATGGAGCCCAGCACGTCTCCACAAGGAGCCACACTCAAACCTGCTGAGGTGAGACGCGCACCGGCTCAGGGAGAGTTTCCCAGGTGGGACCAGCTCCAGGGGAACGGATTTGGATCTTCCACAGCAGGTACGACCCCAGCTTGGCTCCCACTTAGAAAGACGCTACAGGAGGCTCAGGGAATATGGTCCCAAGGGGGATCTGGCCAAAATTAAGTTGATAGTAGAGATGGGCTTTTATGCAAGTCTGAATTCCTCATTTAACTCCCAAGCAATGAGCAGGGCAGTGTTGGTGCCACTGGGCATTGGTGACGGCTCAGGAAGGCTCCTGCCATGCAGAGGGAGTTGTAGGGCTGGGGGTTGGGTTCATTCTTAATCCCTGAAGGAAAGGTCACCCCACAGGGTCACAGAATGGCCTGGGTGGGAAGGGACCTCAAAGCCCACCCAGTGCCACCCCTGCCATGGCAGGGACACCTCCCACTGTCCCAGGCTGCTCCAAGCCCCAATGTCCAACCTGGCCTCGGGCACTGCCAGGGATCCAGGGGCAGCCACAGCTTCCCTGGGCCTACCAGCAACTGCTTTAAAAAAGTACTCCTGGTGAGGCATTTGGTGAGAGGAAAAATGTCACTAAACCTGATAGAGATCGGTCATTTCTAGGAAGTAAGACACGAGATAAATTATAAATACTAAACATTTATTATTTTTCTCATAGGAAGGTTGCAAGATTCAATTTCAAACAACAGGACCAGGGCTTTCATTGCTGTTGGGATTTTGTTTTGCTTCTTTTAAGGGGAAAGAAAGAAGGAGAAACTGGTGTAAAGATACTACCAGCAGCAGTGCAAATTGCGATTAATTTCTTTCTTCACCATCCCAGTGCTGACAGCACAAGCTGAGCCCTTTTCAGTAGAATCAAGTCTGCTTTCCAGCTCCTCGCACACCACTGAGCACAGCCAGGGCTCTCCTTCTCCTCTACCCTTCCCCTCCACGAACACCCAGCACAGTGGCAGCCTCGCACAACAGAGAAGCCTGGAGAAGCCAACACGGTGACACTTCATCAAAATCAGACCTGAACAGAACAAAAATGCACAAAATTCCCCTCCCTGCTCAGCCATGCTCAGTGCAGGCACCCTGTGCTGCAGCTCCCCAGCGCTGCTCTCCCAGCCTCCTGTCACAAACACGTGTTACACATCCACAACAACACAGAAGAGGGAAATCAAAGAATCCAAGAACACTTTACTTTCAGGTTTAAACTAAGGAAGGCAAGCTTTAAACAGGAGTTACTGACACCTTGTGAAAGTCCACCGTTAGACAGCCGGGAATGGGAGGCAAGTCTTGCTCGTGGAAAATATTCCTTAAAGCCACCCAAAGGCACCAGGCCTGTTCCCAGCAGCAGCACCAGGAGCTGTCCCACAGCCCGGGGTTGGCACGTGCAAATCCCATCCTTTCACATCCCGGCCCGAGCCAAGGCAGTCCCGGGGGCTGCCCGGGGCTCCCCTCCCTGCAGCCCTCAGAAGTCGATGTTTGCCAGACCTGTGTGAAGAGAAGCAGGGACGTGGGGGCACAAACAAGGGTTTATTCTTACCCTGCCTGTCTTTCTGCACCCCTTAACCTCAGCACCCGCGACTGCCCAAAGCCTTTCTCTAACCACAGAACAGTGCTGAGACCCCCAAAGCAGAGGCTGCTATCGACAGGAGAAATGCTGGGCCTTAGCTCCTCTAAAAGTAACTCGTGCATTACAGTCACCACTTTCCAGCCTGAGGAAATCCCATGGACAACATGGATTTTTGAGCTCAGAACAATGGAGGATTCAGGAGAGCACCACCACAAGGCAGCAGCTGTGTCACAGCAGCAGCAACAGGGTGTTAAGAGCTCCTTTTACCAGGTTTTATTTGAAGATCTCCTTTTACCAGCTCTGTCAGAGGCTTTGCTGCTCTGCCAGGCTGCAGAGACCCCATCTATTCCCATTTGCCAAGGAACAGTCAATAAAATCTGTTCTTGGATTCTCTGTCAGGGGCAAGGAAAGGGCAGAGAGGATGAAGGGGAGGAAATTATATAAGTGGCAGACAGAGGTTTTCTCAAAAGACTGAAGTCCTTGAAATTGCAGCCAGAAGCAGAGACAAACTGGGACTGCAACAGAGTTGTCTTTCTAATCTGGACAAATACAGGCTGTGGCCATCCATCCTTCACCCAAACCACAATTCCCCTCATTTCATCATTGCTTCAGCAGCAGCAACATCCAAATGCTACAGAAAGCCTAAGTCAAGTCCCTCAGTTTCACAGAAACTCCAGACTAGGAGGGACAGAACTTTAAGAACAAAAGGAGCACGTAAGGGACTTTCTTTCAGAGGGAATTTTTTCCCCAGGGAGAAAGCAGCATGGAAAACTTCAGTGTCAGATGGCTGCAAATGGGGACAGTGCAAGGAAGCCTGGGATAAGTAATACAAATTTATTTTTGTGTTGTCAGGACACTGTGCCTTCATATACCGTGTGCCCATATGGCACTTCCCATGCATGGGATTTGTAAACTTTCAATTAGCACTGATAGGGTAAAGCAGGCAGTTATTTAAAGTAACCCATACGGCATCTTCTGGTGGAAATATTCCAACTCCCCTCTACTGGACAGGCTTCCCACTTGGATGCCCAGAAAGCCTCCAAAGGCTGTGGAGACACAATTCCCGCCTGGGAGCTGCTCCCACGCCAAGGACAGAGCAGCAGAGCCCAGTCCCGGACCGGGGGGCTCCAGGGTGCACCTGGGGTAACATCCCAAGCCTTCCCCATAAGATTTCCACGGCAAGCATCACCCCCAGGTGCTGGAGAACATTACCCAGGTTGCTGCTGTCCTTTGAAGCCCAGCAGATGCAGTAGTGCTGCATCAGTTGTTCAAACAGTTCCTTTTCATCCAGGAATTCAAGGGCTTCTATTCTGTAGGAATAAAATAAAAGTTGGGATTTGAGCTGGACTCTCAGTAGAATTTCCACTGAACTGTTGACTCCATGGGAGTGAAAACCACGGGCAAAAGGCAGTTACCCTTCCGGGGAATAATTCAGGTATGTGTGCATGGTGCCACCACTGCTCCCACCCCTGTCAATGCATGAAACAAGTGACCCACAGGACACCTTCAACTCCTCATCCCTGGAATTCTGCATTCCAGGACTAATCTGTGTAACTTCTCACAAATACCAGGGCTGCTGCTGAGGACCTAAAGAGGCTGAGGGGCTGAAGTTCCTAAATGCACTCCCAGGTGTGAAGTGCTGCAGAGGAACAGTCTCGTGAAGACTTTTCTAAAGAAAAAGCATTATTTGCCTCACTAATCCTGGAGGACAGGGTTTACATAACCTATTTCCTGGCATGTGGAACAAGTGCAAGGAGCTGAGCAGATCCAAGGTAGCCAAAAATGCTGCAAGGAAAGCACGAGCTCTGTGTCTCCACCAGTGCCATATGGTCCCACCACACATCCCTGTTCCTATTTAAACCACCTCTGATTTCCACTCTCACCTGTTCAGTTCCAGGCTTTGAGAAACCCCCATATGGGAATATTTTGACCAAGGTAACTTGTTCAGCTAATTTCAACTATGAATGACTCACAGCAATTCCCATTTCACATTACATCCCTAAGAAGCTACTCCCTAAAGTTTCCCACTGTTCAGCACTTAATGCAGAAAAATTAACAAAATCCAGGCAGATCAGTGACTGTTAAACAGCCTGTAGTTCTGCCTCTGCGCTCTGGGTTCTGCAGATCCAGCAGTCTCCCCCTTGTGAAGGTGATTTTGACGTGTCGTGGTTTAACCCCAGGCAAAATCTTTACAAGGAACATCTTGGGGACTGCAAAAAGCCGACACAGCATTTCTGTGGCATCTTTTATCTACAAATATCTGTCATGAGATGCCTTATGTCACACCCAAATGAGACATCACCACCGCCAGTCTGCTCCTGGCAGCATCCACCCTCTGGATCTTCACTCCAGGCATTACCCTGAACGCTCTGCAGAGCTTCAGCCTCAGAAATTCTGTCTCCCCGGGCAGCACCCGCCTGCAGCCTCCCCTCTCTTACACCAGGGGACCTCATGCTACAAATGGATGGGGAGGACCTTGGAAATGGCATCTGAAGGCGACGTTTGGGTCCAGAAGTGGTACCTTTTGACATCAGCCTGTGGCAGGAAGCTGTACACCTTCATCATATCGATGGCACGGGCGTTCTCCCAGCCATTTAACAGCAGCCGTTCCCTCTGCAAAACAAAGAGGCAGCCCAGCTTTCACAGGGTTCTGGGGAAAGGACCAGAGCTTCTCTCCCTAAGGATTTCACGGGGCAGCTGCTTGACCTGTCCTTTGAAGAGCTCCTAAACTCTTCCCTAAATGTGTGCAGAGAGGGGAGGGCAGGGCCGCGCAGGGCTGGGCTCTCATCAGGAGCTTTTGTACAACCCTGACATTCAGGTGTCAAAGAGAAGCCCTGGGGTGACCTCACTGTGGCCTTCCAGGACCTGAAGGAACCAAGAAGAAGCATGGAGAGAGACTGTTTACACGGGATGGAGGGACAGGACACAGGGAATGGCTTCCCACTGCCAGAGGGCAGGGAGAGATGGGATATGGGGAAGGAATTGTTCCCGGGGAGAGTGGGGAGACCCTGGCACAGATTCCCAGAGCAGCTGTGGCTGCCCCTGGATCCCTGGCAGTGTCCAAGGCCAGGCTGGATGGGGTTTGGAGCAGCCTGGGACAGTGGGAGGTGTCCCTGCCATGGCAGGGGTGGCACTGGATGGACTTTGAGGTCCCTTCCAACCCAAACCACGCCCCGATTCCACGATAACATGGCCAGCAGAGGGGTCAGAAACTGTCCCCCTGCTCTGGCCACTGCTGAGTGAGAGGCAGAGCTCCCAGCCAGATGAGGGAGGTCAGTGCCACCCCCGAGCTCTGTGCCCCTCACCTGGGAGTCCAGGGAGCTGCAGAGCTCCACCCCAGCCAGGTTGCACTGCCGGCGCTGCAGGTTCTCGATCATGATCTGCCCGAAGCGGTCCCTCATGTTCACCTCAGGTAGAGAAGGAGACAAAAGTGTTCCCCCTTCCCAACACAACGGAACCGCGGGGAAAAGCAGGAATCTGCTTAAACCCTCGGATTGCCTACGTCACAAAACGTACAGGAGAAGAGTGAGCGGCACATCCTCACACCAGCTCTCGCTGCCCACTGCCACCTTCGCCTCGGCTCCCCAGGGGCACAGCCCCGGTGCCAGTGCCAGGGGCACGATGCCACCGCCCTCACAGACACCGGGGCTGCCCGAGCTGCCTCTGCTTTCGGCTCTCAGCAGCTCGGTTCAGCTCCCCAGCGGGGATTTACAGCTTGGAAGATCCTGTTACTAATTCCTGGAGCCACCTAGTTCCCCCGAGGCACTGTTTTACTTCCACAGGGAGAAGCAGAGTTCATGCTGATGTGATTTTTGCTCCACTTTGCCAAAGAACAGAGAGGTAATTATGTAATGTTATACACCCAGAGCCAGCACTCAGCATCATTTCTTTTTCCTCCGTTTTAGCTAAATCAATATTCTATGGTTTTCTCCACGTATGGATTAAGTCTCAATTATTTTGCTTCAACATAGTCCAGAAACTGTCTTTCAGAGTAGCTGTATTTTCTCTACAATGAGCTAGTCAAGCTGCAAGTTAAAACACAATACCACAGAAATTCAGCAGAAACTGCCGTTTCTACAAAAGGACATGGCCCACTCTTGTTTCTCAGTAACTCCCACCTACGAGAGCAATTTTTATGACAACAATGCAGGTCTAAAAATGCCCTTTTGGTTTTACCTGCTCATAATTGATAACCATGGCCACGGGGAAGGTGCTTGCTGCCCACTTGAGCAGGGTTGCAGACTGCTGGGGGGTCATGTAAACCAGCACGCACTCGGCCACCAGCAGCGTTGGCAAACTGCAAAACAAAACCCAAGGAGAACACGACTTGCAGCGAAAGAACAAGAAACATCTACTAACAATTGTGAGCAAGCAAGTCACTTCATGTCCCCTGAATTTCCTGAAAGAGCTCCATTTTTTATGAACTAGGCACTGAAGACTGAATGAAATCTCTTCATCACGTTGACTAAAACTGGGCTTTCTGGCAGCTGTGAATTAATTAACCACAGGAGACTCCCGTGGTTGTGAACCAGAGATTTTCGGAAACGATCTCCCCCAAGGCAGCCCCTGAACACAGAACAATGTGCATTCTGCCAGTCCTCTCTGACAGCATGAGCTGAGGTGTGTTTTAAAATTCCCTTCGCAGGACAACTGTGCCCTGTACACACAGTTCACACTCTTGTGGAGATCCGTGAAATCAGGAATTAATTACAAATTGAAAAAAGAAAGTTTCCTCTTTAAAAAAAGTTCTAAGAAGAATTTTAATTAGACAAATTTGTTCAGTATCTGTAAAATAATCTTCACGTATTATTATCTAACAAAATGTAATCTATAGTTTGCACGTTGCCTCTTCCCCCTCCATCCACAACACAACAAAAATAGACATCTAAAGTGATTTTCTTCACAATTACTGAGTTTGCTTTTAATTGCTGGAATGAAAGGGGGAAAAAAGTCACTAGAAGCAGGAGAAATTCCACAAGGAGCAGCAATGTAGGCAAGCAAGGCAACATTTCAGAGGATGGAAGTGTAAAGAATTAAATGGCAATTTGATGCATTCTGCTTCCCCATATGCTCTCTCCCACCCAGCCAGATCGTTGCTATTTATATTGCTCAGATTTGAAAGGTCTGTCCATCATCCACTCAAAAACTCAATTGCTGCCCCCTCCAAAGCCTCATGTTGAACAGTAAAACCCCAGAGGAGCTTTGGGATTCAGATCCCAAGGACTCCATCGCAGTCCCGCCACCAGAGGGTTTCGGGAACAACACGGGTGTAAGCGGAGGCCACAGGAGATAATTACAGAGATAAAACTCTGAAACCACAGAATGCTGGAATGGTTTGGGTTGGAAGGACCTTAAAGCCCATCCAGTGCCACCCCTGCCACGGGCAGGGACACCTTCCACTATCCCAGGCTGCTCCAACCTGGCCTTGGACACTTCCAGGCATGGGGCAGCCACAGCTTCTCTGGG
>VZRN01005357.1:287455-299102 GCA_013397935.1 Dasyornis broadbenti
ATGATCTTACTGTATATCCAAGTTATGTTTCTTTAGCTTTTCCTCCAGATCTGATGAGAAACGGAGGTCTGCTCCCACTATGGAATATCGACTGGAGTCCAGGCTGTGGGAATCTGCAAGGCAAAAATTTGGAGAGACTAACATTACAAATGAGAGGGATGCTGGAATTATGAATTAAAAAAAAAAAAAAACCAAACTACACAGGAACACATGAATTGGGAGCCAAAGTTTGGTCTGTTGTACCAAACTACGGGCAGCAAACTCTTCTTTTTAAGATTGATTTCCTTCCTCCTTGTGTTTCCCAGTGCTCCATCACCACCAGGCCCTGCACCAAGCCTCCTCTCTCTCCCTCTGCAGCCATGCTGAAGCAGAGAGGTGAGCCCAGCCGTTACCATGGTTTCCAGGAATGCAGAGAGAAGAAAAATGTGAAGATTAAAGGCAGGATTTTTGTTTTGTTTGGACAGTCTGCCTAGATGGCCCGATGTATGTACATAGGAGCCACATAAAAGTACGTTTGTTTCTGGAAAACTAAGCCAACAATATTTCAAGTATTAACAACAGATACAGTTATATAAATTAACCATATATATCGTCATGTAATAAATATGGGGAGCAGACATTGACTTGGGGCCAAAAATCTTTTACCCTTTTGCTAGGATTTAGTGGTGGTATTTAAGGAAAGAGTCAAATTAGAGAAGGAATTCTGAGCAACAGATATTCCCCTGGGATCCAACAGGCAGCAAATTCCTGTGGATGCCTCCCAGCACGAAGGAGGGACAAATCCCAGAGTCCATGGAGGCCCTGCCATCCTGGCACCGCTGTGAGGAAGCAACGGAGCCTCTTGCCATCAATAATTCTGACAGCCAGCAGCAATGAATGCACCCAGAAGCACCCAGTGCCCACAGGAGGCACTTCCCAAGGGCACCATCAAACCCTCCTGCAGCCAAAGTCCTGCAGGGATCCACGGGATGGCTCAGGAACACCTCAGCTTTTCTGGAGCAAAGGCACCAGGACAGACCAGCCCAGCACTTCCCTCTTGCACCACAGCAGAGAAACAGATCAAGCAGTAAAATAACAAACCAGTGAAAAAACACCCAGAGTTTAAATGGCTTTGGCATGGGTGGCCAGCGTGTGACTGCAGGAGCGGCTGTGGCGCAGCTCCTCCATGTCCCATGGGAGCAGATGTCACACAATCCCAGAGGCTGGAAAGGATTTTCAAGCCCATCAAATCCAAGCTGTGCCAGATCCCCACCCTGTCCCCAGCCCAGAGCACCCAGTGCCACCTCCAGGCCTTCCCTGGACACCTGCAGGGACGGGGACACCAAACCTCCCTGGGCAGCCCCTGCCAAGGCCTGAGCACCCCTTCCATGGAGAAATTCCTGCTGATGTCCAGCCTGAGCCTCCCCTGGCACAGCCTGGGTGAGGAGAGAAGAGAAGCCAAGTGGCTGAAGAGGAAGGATGAAGGGGTTTCCATTTCAGGAGAGGGGGAAAGAAAAGACTGGGGACACGGGTGGGTTTTCCCAATTATTACACGAAGCAGTGATCAAACATTCCAGAGGATGCACTTCTGTTTGTTTTCTAGTGATCAACTCCCTGCAAGTGGCACTAGCAAAAGATAATAGCTGCCATTCCAGCAACACTTGGGAGCAGATCCAGGAATCAGAACAGTTCAGAAAGAGAGTTACAAGGGAAAAAAAGAGAAAAAAGAAGTTGTGCGGCAAATGATTCAACATTTTGAGTCAAGGCTTTTTCCATGTGCATGTTCTGTAATAGCTTTACTACTTCCCACACCCTTCTATTTAAGTGATTACATCAAGGCCATGATAATGGCATCAAAAAAAGCCACCCAAAAACCCCACCACACACAGGGAAGTATTTAAATATGGATTGGTTTCTGTCCATGGATACGGCACAGCGAGCGTCAGCCACCACAATTAGCAGGGAATTAATGCCAGCTCCCTGTCCAGCTCCAGAGGCTTGGACACACGAGTGCCTTAATAAAGAGCAGAAATAAAAGCCAGAAATAAACCACAAAACTTTGTAAGTGATCCAGGAGAGAAGGAGCACAAACACTCCAAGGTGGAAGTAAATGTGCCTTGCTCACCACACTGACTCAAGCATTTTTATCATAAAATCCTGGATTGGTTTGGATGGGAAGGGACCTTAGAGCCCATCCAGTGCCACCTCCTGCCACAGGCAGGGACACCTTCCACTGTCCCAGGCTGCTCCAAGCCCTGTCCAGCCTGGCCTTGGGCACTCCTAGGGATCCAGGGGCAGCCACAGCTGCTCTGGGCACCCTGTGCCAGGGCCTCAGCACCTCACAGGGAAGGGTTTCTCCTCAATATCCAACCTAAATTTCTCTATTTCAGTTGGATCACACTGAACTAGCCAACATCACCTGCTCCATCACCTCCCACTTAGGAAGCAAACGCTCCCTGACTGCAGGGCATTGGCAGCTGGGGACAGCTGGGACTGGCACTGCCCCCGGCCTGGAGGCCAGAAATCCAGCCATAAACATCCTGAAAACTGCTGTGCCTGGGCTGGCCCAGCTCCTGCTCTACTGCAGAGCTGGAGATGTTCGGGGCTGTGCTGTGCGGGGCCAAGGCTGGACGTGGACGATCCCTGTGGGTCCCTTCCCACTCAGGATATTCTGTGAAGTATGAAAGTGAGAAACCTGCTGCTGTGTGACTGAGCAGCCTTGCTGCAAACGGATTTTATAATTCCTGCCCATCCACAGGGCAGCTGGAAAAGGACAAGCAAATTCCAGCTTGGCAGCACAGTCACGTGTCCCCACTGATTTCTTCTGAGGAACAAGAGTTTGTTTTAACTGAATTGATCTCGTGTGTGTGTTAAAAGCCCTCTGTTCATTCTTACTGCAATGCTGTGACTCTAATGCTGGCACAGCCAGTGACATTTGGTGGCTTAAACCACTGAAAATCCCATATTCTGAGCAGTAATTCCCACCCAGGCACCAACACCTCGTGTTGTTTTTTCAGTGAGGTGGTTCGGTCAGATGTTCTCCTCTAGAGCTGCCCTGGGGCTTTGTCATGCTCACACCCAGCACACTCAGCCATGGACAAAGATTCTCTCTGTACTTGGCTGAAATGAAGGTTGGAAAAACACCAAACTCAGATTTAATTTCAGAAATACAAGGGAGGGGAGAGAGAAGGGGAAAAAGACGAGCCCCAGCACCTCACCCACCCCAGCCAGGCTCTCCTGGCCCAGGCACAGGGTTCAGCTCTCCAGGACAATCAACGGAGAATGCCTTGCTCTGGGCACACACTTGTGTGTTTATTTTCCATGACTTCTGGCACAGAGGTAACAACACAAGTGGTTCAAATTTCACAGTCATAGAACAAGACGAGGTTGTAGTAACTGAGTAGTAGCAGGAGCTGCTCATAGTTGCCTTTTGACCTCAGCACATTGAATTTTTTCTTACAGAAGTGTCAGGAGAAGTAACTGCTGTGTTGGAGGGTGGCCTCAGGCCCTCCCTGCTGCCCTAACCCGGCTGCTGGGGCAGCACTGCAGCCTCCATGCACATGAAGCTCTTCCTCTGCCACAAGAATTCAGCTTTCTTCTCTTACTCTCTTCTCACATTAGTGCAACGATTTCCTGGAGCTTTTCCAAGAGACAGCACGCAGGATACCATTGACTCAAACCGATTTCATTAGGATTTTCATGCTAAGGTAGCTCTGGCAGCTTCACAAAGCAGCAGCCCCTGCAGCCTGCTCTGCAGGGTAACTGCTGCCCTCCCACACCTTGGGCTGCGCTACCAACGCCCAGAGGGGCCCTGCCAAACGCTCCTCCTGTCCTGGAAGCACAGGCTCAGCCCCAGCACAAGGCCTGCAAGTCCCCCTGACAGCTACACGGGGTCACGGGAAAGGCCGGGGACGGAGGGAAACCGAAACAACCAAGTCCCAAGGCGGCCCAGACAGGGCAGAAGGTGTGAGAGGCACACGAGGGGAGCAGGTCAGGAGGTGCAATCTGCACCTGCCAGGCGCAGCACTGACCTCCCAGCACGAGCAGCACCCAGCAGCCAGGGGCACTGAACTGAGAACAACCTGCTGGGATACTGCCACAGGGATGGCACTGCTTCCCCTGCACATCCAACATGCCCCAGCAAACCAGGGAGCTGCTCGGGGGCGGGGGCCATCCTGCTGCACTCCAGGGCGCCTGCTCTGTACTGGACCTGCACACGAAGCCGTCCCTGCTTTGGCCAAAGGAAGCCCAGCAGAGGCTGCCCTGAAGCCACTGAAGCTGTCTGTGAGCAGCAGCTTCGTGCCGTGAGAGCATTCAGGCTGAGCAGAAAAGCAGTAAGAGAACCTGAGTCACGCCAATCCATGTTGTAACAACTCAAAAACAAAACTCCAAGCAATGTAAACAAATTGTTCCTGGTACACCAGAGACTGCAGCGTGGATCTGACGTGGAGAAGCAGGCACAGGGAGGGACAGGATTCTAAAATCCTGGTCTACATTCCCACAAAAACGAGTAACACTTTCCTACCTGGCAGTGCTGCTCCCCTGTGCCCCCTACATGCCTGGGACAGGTGGTATTCCCAGAAAATTCCACAGTCTAACAGCTGTGCCAGGTCAGACCAAAGGTCTCCCTAGGAATACCCAGCCTTCCAGAGACCAGCAGCAGCTACAAAAGGAAAAGTCAAAGAGAGTAAACACCTACCAACACCAGCACCAAAGTTGTTTTCTAGCTTTTTCTCAAAAACGCTTGAAATTGCTTTGCATTTCTGGACCATTACTGAGCTCATGCTTTCATCTATTTATTCTAATACCCAGATCCTGCAGGAAGGCAGCAATAATCATTTGCATGTGAGGCACAAACTGTTTTTTCCCCCCATGTGCATCACTTTCTATTAATCCACATTGAAATCATCATCAAGTCACTAATTTCACAAGATACTTCTACAGTTCTTTTACCACTCTTCAGAGTTTGGATTTGCCAACAAGCTGCCACTTACTAATCACTCTATTTTCCCAATTTTTTCTTAGTGTTAAACAACAACATACCCTTAAGCACAGATCTCCATCTCCTCCATAATGAAAATTAACAACATATGCTCGCCCTCCATCCCAGCTCCTCATCCATATGAGAACCATTCCTTCCCCACAGCCACTGTGCCATTTCTTTGGCACGCTTTGGCAAGGGACGCAGTCAAAACACACTTTTGAAATCCAGGCTCTACATTGATGTCCTTTTCCAACAGCTGTGTTGACTCAGGGAACTCCATCAGATTTGGGAGGCACAACTTACCTTTCCAAAAGCCGTGGTGACTCTTTCTCAACACATCCTATGATTCCTGTGTTCCACTGAGTCTGTCTGTTGGGGCTCCTGCTGATTTGTTCAGTAGTCACCTCAATCCTACTGCCTTGGCCTTCCCTGGATTTCCCCTGGAGCCCATCTGAGTCACAGCCATAACCTTCCAGTACCCAGGCAGCTTTCAATGAGAGGGTACAGACCAAGCGGTAGCTGAGTAAATTCATCATCAAGTTCCTTGAGCTCTGTAAGAGCCCTCTGCTCCTCTGTTTGATTGATTGACTTCCTCCAGCACTTCTTCTGGTGGCACTTCCACACGAAGCAGCTCCATTAACTGATCCGTAAACCAGAACTCACAGGGCTCTCACTGGAACTGACCTGTGCCTGGGGGTCAGGTCAAACTGGACACGACACAACACAGCCCATCTCCCTGTGCTCTGGACATGCTGCCACATCCCAAAGATCTCGGTGCAGCAGAGCCTACACCAGCCCGAGAACAGCAAAGTTGTTACTCCGAGGTTTTAACACTGAGAAGGAACCAGAGAAGCAGCTTCAGAGAAACCAGTCTCACCAGTACAGCCCAGTGCTACGGGAACTGCTATGGGAACTGGCTGTTAACAGCCTTAGATTGCAGCAATGCAAGTCTGCGGGTGTTGTGCTGTTCCAGACAAAGCTAGAGCTGTTCAGGAGCACAAACCCCAGCCCGCCCTCGGGATGGAGCCAGTGGGGGCCTCTGGAACGGTGCTGGTGCAGCAGATCTCCCTGGAGGTGAGCTGTGCCCCAGGAGGGCCTGCCTGGAACCCAAGGGTCTCCAGGAGCCCTTTTTCTGAGCTGGGGCACTGGGCTTTCATCCTGGGAGGCCTGGAGATCCAAGGGAGAGCTCTGCCCTTCGAAGGACACCTGCAGGGTTGGGAAGTGAAGACTCTGTGATGTGCAGCAATGAAATCTGCAGAACATGGCCAGAGCCTGGGCTGGAGCTGTGCTTATTTAAGGGGCCACAGGTGAGCACAGCAGGGCACTGCAGGCTCTGCCTTAGGGCCACACCTGCTCACACAGAGGCGTTGCTGCGGTGGATGCAGGTAATTACTGCCCCTCCTAAATTGTCCAGAGCAGCCACTGCAGCTCAGCCTCCGCACTGAGAACACGCACTCCATGGAACCCAGGGAATTGTCCACGAGTGAAAGGGTTTGCAAGCGCAGTCCCGACCCAAACATACAATTATAGAATGGCTTGGGCTGGGAGGGACCTTAGAGACCGTCCAGGGCCACCCCTGTCATGGGCAGGGACACCTTCCACTCTCCCAGGCTGTTCCAAGCCCTGACACTTCCAGGGATGGGGAGTCCACAACTTTCTGTTCCACAATGACAGAAACCAGTACAGCCACATCCCACCACCTGCAATCCTCACCCTTTCGATACCAAAATGCAACAAACAGCACCAGCTCCTGAGCCTGGGCTGTGCAGGCTGTGTTTCTGCTGTGAAAACTCTGCTAAATGTAAAGGCTTGTGCTCCTAATGAGACAGAAAGCAGATAAACACTCAACAGATATTTTAATCCAGTATCCATGCCTTTTTCTTTTCCTGTGACAGAGAATGAGCTACATATGAGAGAAAAAGAAAAAACCCAACAACTTTCTGCCAGAATAAAACCACTTAAAGAGAAGACGTTTCTAACATGACATGGAACAAATGGGCAGGAGTCTGTAAGAGAAGAAAAAAGCCTCTTTTCCCTCCCAATTCTCTGTCCAAACAGCATTTCAAACATTAAAAGCCTGCCCACATAGCAGAACAAAATGATCAGAAAAGTTTTTAAAGTGCTGCAGTACATCACTGACTGAGTTTGAAGATGACTCACCTATTAGAAGAGAGTCCCCTGAATGGGATTCCATAATTGGTTTTGACAGGGGAGGTTTTGATCTGTGGGAAGAAGGAAGAAGCATCTCAGAGCAGTTAAGCCTGTTTAACAGTGCTTACAGCTTTTTTCTTAACATACATATATATATATGTATGTGAGAGAGAGAGTGTGAGAGTGTGTGTGTGTGTGCCAGAAGCAGCCAAGGGAATATCTCTGCCCTCTGCTGGAAAGGAAAACCTTTGCAAGTCTGTGGAAGTTGAAGCTGAGTTTTATATCCAGCTACTCTTAAGTTTTGAGGGAATCTTTCAAGAAAAAGCCAGATACTCTGCAACACGTCCTCAATAAGGCTTAATGGATTAATTCAACTGAACAGGCACATCTGGGAATTCAGGGCTGTCTTCACCAGCAGGACAAGACCTTATCACCTCCAGTTGTCAGGAGACTTTCCCTGCCACAGAGCAAGCTCTGCTTGGCTCCCTAAAGCTTTCAGACATCACCTCCTCCAACCTGGAACAGTGGCTGCAGAGCCTGCCTGCAAAATGAACCTTTATTCTACACAGAACCCTGGAATGCTTTGGGAAGGGACCTTACAGCCCCTCCAGTGCCACCCCTGTCCCAGGCTGCTCCCAGCCCTGTCCAACCTGGCCTTGGGCACTGCCAGGGATCCAGGGGCAGCCACAGCTGCTCTGGGCACCCTGGGCCAGGGCCTCCCCACCCTCACATCCCAAAACACGAAGAGTTTCTCAGCAGAGAGATGAAATAAATGACACTTACATTCGGTCTCCCACAGCTGAACACAGGGCCTCAAACTTACTTGATATTATGTATTTTTCTTGCAACGATCATTGGAAAATCCACTTCAAAATATTTTCTAGGGAGAAGATTTTCATCCTGGGAATTGGAGGGAGACACTAGAATCAGGGCCACTCAAGTTTCACATGCACAGGACAAGACAGAACCTCAACTCCTAAGCCGTTTTGGTTTAGCTTACACTGGTGTTTGTATCAGTGGTATAATGATGTCCCACAGCTTTAAAATCCCCTAAAATCCAGCAAAAACCAGTCCAGAGACATTAGCATGTTCTCTAAGAATTAAAGAAATTATTTAACATTTTATGTAATCACAGAACCCCAGAATAGCTGGGCTTGAAAGGGACCTCTGGAGCTCATCCGGCCCAAGCCCTGTGCCAGGGCAGGGTCACCCAGAGCAGGTGACACAGGAATGTGTCCAGGTGGGGCTGAGATGTCTCCAGAGGGAGAAGGACTCTAATCCCAGACCCCAGAGCACTGAAACACACACTCCAAGCACGTATTGTGAGCAGCTGGAAGAGCACAGCAACAGGAAACCACCACAGCATCTACCATGGTTTTCAGCACAGCCTTCCAAGGAAAGAACCAGAACGTTTAGCACGGGTTTCCCCAGACAGTGACCACATTCCAGTTCTCCTCCAGCCCACAGCCAGAGCACAAGCACACCAGTCTCCCCGGACTACAAAAGAGGGGGAAAGCTCTTCATTCCATGTTGGCACAATTTCCCAGCCTGATGGAGAAGCCGTGCCAAGTCTCTCTCTGTGCAGCACTCCCTTTGTGATGGATGCTGCTGCTCGTTCTGGCTGTCAAGCCATGGATTTCTGAGATGAAACCAGCACTCAGAGCACTGAGCACCCCCATAGCTTTGTACATTCATTACACCACACCTGCTCTCCACAAGGACAAAGAATTGGAATTACAGGCCCTACTTCAGCTTTTAAAATCACTGTTACGTAGAACAGTGTATTGACAGAGCTCTTGCAGGAATGCAGGTAAGAGAAAAGCTTCACATCTCAGGAAAAAAAAAAAAAAAAAAAAAATCAGTGTTTTCTCCCTTTCACTGATGGAATACAATGAATTGGGATCAAGCAAAATGCTCCTCAGGCTTCCCTCCAGAAACCGAATTTACAAATGTAAATGCTAACAAGAGGACAATTCACTCAGAGGTGTGTTCACTGGGAATGATACCATCATACAACATCTGCATAATTGAATTTCCATAAATTACACACACATACAAACACAACTATAAACGGCACAGGTGCCCAGAGCAGCTGTGGCTGCCCCACCCCTGGCAGTGTCCCAG
This sequence comes from Dasyornis broadbenti, assembly GCA_013397935.1. NCBI lineage: Eukaryota > Metazoa > Chordata > Aves > Passeriformes > Dasyornithidae > Dasyornis > Dasyornis broadbenti. The sequence continues at coordinate 296,694 of VZRN01005357.1, forward strand.
GCCAGGCTGGACAGGGCTTGGAGCAGCCTGGGACAGTGGAAGGTGTCCCTGCCCGTGGCAGGGGGTGGCACTGGATGATTTTCCAGGTTCCTGCCAATCCAAAGCAGTCTGTGATTCCATGATTTACATAAACTCACAACTGGAATCTCAGGGACGTGGGAAAAGCGTGGCAAGCGGTCAGGGAGTGATCCTGCCCCTGCACTCAGCCCTGGTGAGGGATGGCTGGAGTGCCCATTCCTGAGCTCCAAGAAAGAAAAGGAGCTGCTGGAGAGGGTCCAGCGCAGCCACAACGAGGATTTGAGGTCTGGAGCATCTCTGTGATGAGGAGAGACTGTGGGAGCTGGGCCTGGTCAGTCTGGAGAAGGGAAGGCTGAGAGGGGATCCCATCAATCCTACAAATCTCTCCAAGGGCTGTTGGAGGATGGTGCCAGATTCTGTTCAGTGACAGGACAACGAGCAATGACCACAAACTAAAACACAAGAAGTTCCACCTTGACATGAGGAAGAACTTTCCATCATGGTGGCAGAGCCCTGGAACAACTGCCCAGGGAGGGAGTGGAGTCTCCCTCTCTGGAGACATCCCAAACCCACCTGGACGTGTTCCTGTGTCCTGCTCCAGGGGACCCTGCCTGGGCAGGGGTTGTTCTGGATGATCTCCAGAGGGCCCTTCCAAGCCCAGCTGTTCTGGGGCTCTGTGAGAGCTCCTGCTGTGCTGCCTCCCTGTGCGACAGACCCAGCCTGGACGAGCACAGAGCAGAACCTCCCAGGTCCCCACAGCCCCGAGGCCTCAGCCAGGCCTGGCCCCTGCAGCTCCCGTTACCTTCAATCTCCAGAACAGGGTGTCCATGCCAGCCCCAAGATTCACAATCTGACAGTTGCATTCTGTCTTCTTTAGAAAAGCTTTGATCAGGTAACTGACTCCGTGCACACGAGCGTAATAACCTGGAACACGCACAAACCTGGGTTAGGTATTGTTCTCAAGGAATACTTGATGTTTAACACTCATGAAGATCTTTAGACAGTCTGCGGGAAGAATAATGCCCTCTTTTTAAGATACCTAAGGGCTTGCATTTTTCTTTTTTAATTACAAACAACATCTCATGCGCTGATAAAACCCAACTCCTTGAGTAAACAGAAGTTTCACTCAAGTTTCACCTTCAGCAAAGCAGAATAATTCTACACTTGCAGAGACTGGAGCTGACATACCCAACTATCCTGGGTCAAACCAGCATTTCTGATTGCTTTGAGATCTCTGCACACTGAGACACACAGACACAGTCACAGACACAGCCCATTCAGAACACACAAAGCAAAGGAACAGAGTTTTGATTTACAGAATGATACTTAAAAAATCAGATAATCATTCCTGTGAAGAAACCTTCTCTCATTCTTCCACATACTCCCCGCCCTCTCTAACAGCCAGTGGACAGTGGTTTTGTCAAGGCCAGCCAAGTGTCCCCATTCCCATTCCAACTTGCCTCTGTTGATCTCAGGTGCTTTCCTTTCTTTGGCTTGTCTCACAAAATACTGGATGTAAGGATCCTTCCAGTAGCCAACACTTACAGCAAACCTGTCCAGCAGCAGGGAAAAGAGAGAATTATGAAGTAAGGCCACAAAAATTTACCCTAAAAGATACACAGACTGGAAAGGTTCCTCTGGCCTGGGTGTGCACATGCAAACATGGTTTAAAAATCTGTTCCAAGTGTGGAACTACTTAAATTGAGAGATTATATAAAGTTTAGCCAGAAATTTCAGCTGTTACCATATTAAACAAGCATCTTTTTAATGGCCTCTTCACTGTTGGACGAAATTTTGGAAGCAAAGACCAGAACCTCAAATATTTCCCCCTGGGAAATATGAATGAAGGATGAATTCTCTGTCTCCAGCTGCTCAGATACACAAATCAGGCTTTACTTCTACACGCTGTTACAACAAGTGTCAGAACTTATTTCAGAGCTTCTACACATCCGTTTAGCACAGCAGCGCTCTGTTCTAGCGGAACTCACGAGCTTTACAACTGATTCCAAAAGGAAAACTCTGCAGCCAAGCTCAACCACCCAACGATCTGCTGCTACAAAAGGACAGCCCAACCAAGCAGCAACAACAGAAGCGCGGGGCAGACACACACAGAACCCGCGGCACCGGGAGAGGACGGGACTGCTCCCGCTCCCGTCCAGCCGAGCTCCGCGGGAGCTGCCCGAGCTTCGCCCCCCCACTCCCCAGCCCCGCCGCGGGGCCGTGGCCGGTGCGGAGGGACAGCGGCGGGCGCTGCCCGGCCCGGCTCGGCTCGGCCGCTGCCCCGGCTCCGGTACCGTTTGCAGACGGACGCGTCCTCGCAGGTTCCCCGCACCGCCTCGTCCGCCTCGTCGGGGCAGGCGGCGGCCGCCATGGAGCGTGCGGGGCCCGGCC
>VZRN01005357.1:299478-380585 GCA_013397935.1 Dasyornis broadbenti
CGGAGGCGGTGGCAGCGGCTGCGGGGCTGGGGGCGGCCGGGGCAGCAGCAGCGGGACCCGGGGTAGCCCGGGGCAGCGGCCGCCGCCATGAAGAAGCAGTTCAACCGCATGAAGCAGCTCGCCAACCAGACCGTGGGCAGGTGGGCGGCGGCGCCGGGGACTGGACCGGGAGCGGGGGGGCTCCGCTCCGCAGTCTCGGCCCCACGGGGCCGTTCGGGGGGCGATGCCTCGGTGGGCTCCGCAGGGAGCGCTCGGGGTTAAAGGCGCTCGGGAGGTTCGGTCCGCGCCGGTCCCAGGGCTCCGCCTCGCCTGCCCGAGGGTCTCACTCACGCCGGGCTCCCGGGGGTTCGGCGGAGCCCTCGGGGGTCCCGAGCCCCACCGGGCCATTTGCATCGGGCGCTTCCTGTCTGGGTTTTGGCGACTTTCGTTTCCTTTCTCCTGACGTTAATATTGGGGTATTTGCTCTATTTCTCGCTTCTCTTACATCTAAGAAGACTTTAGAGAGTGCCTTCTCCAGAACTTCCTTTGCCTCCCCAGGATTTAATTTTAACAAAACCGACAGGAGCCCTGTAGGTACAATTCCTACCAGTTTCCAGCTGTCAGAGTCTGGGATGGTTTTTAACTCGGTTCCGTGGTAACAAATCTGTGCCCAGACAGGGGAGTGTCCTGCAGCAGTAGCTGTCCCTGAGTTAGACATGCAAATGTCACCGCATTGCTTTTCTAGCAGAAGCCAGTATTTTCCCGCAGATGCTTCCATCTGCTTTTGGTGAAGATTTAATCTGAAAATCAGTTTCTGTATTGAGAGTATAAATTGAAAGTCTGTACTGATACTGGAAGTATAAAGTTGTTATCTGAGTTTATGTTTTGGTGGCCTCCTTTCCAATAACTCCTTAATAGAGTGTTTATTTTCCTTGGAGCCCACACAACCTAGGGCAGGTGTGTCAGCTAATAAGGCCCAAGGAGGAGATTTTTAATAGGTTTGTTTTGCTATTAAAGAGGAACCAGCTTCCCAACCAACCCTATCCTCTCATTCCCATTTCATGTGAATTGATGGATTTTTTTTTTATGTTGTCACAGAGATTTTTGGTGTTCCCTGTTTGCATGTGTCAGCCCCACAGCTCCAAATCCCAAGTGGAATTTTGAGTAATCCGGGTTGTACTGAGTAGGATAAACAGCTTGGGGTGCTTTGTGCTTCCAGAGGCAAATCCGAGTGGAGTGTGGAGCAGTGTTTGGAGGTGTGGGTGGGGAGGTTGGCAGTGACCTTTGGCCGTGCAGGTGAGGGCTGTGGGGTGCTTGGGTGTGGTGTCTGGGCAGGTTCCTGTCACACACCTGTGCCAGGGAGTCTGGGCTGCCCTGGCAGCCTGGCCATGCACGGGATGGAGGGGTCTGGTTTCGTTACGATGCGGACACTGCTGTCACTGGTTTTCATTAAAAACTGTTTAAATGACACAGACATTTGTTTTTCTACATTTGATATTTATTAATTGTGACGGGTTTAATGGTGAACTCGGTTAGTTTTTTGTGCTGGGGTGGAATGAGGAGGCAAGTGCTGCATCAGGAGGATGCCTCTGGTTGTGTGCATGCTTGAAGAGGTGATGGCTCGGTGTTTCAAGGCCCTGGACCTTGGGGGACCCTGCAGGGGAACGAGCTGCTCCACAGGAGAATCAGCGTCCGGAGGAGTTTGGGATCTGTGCCGGGGGATCACAGCCCCCCGTGGGTGATCCCTGACTGCCTGGTGCGTTTCCTGGTGCTGCGTTTGGAAGGGCTGGCTCCTCCTGCTCTGCTTTTCCCTCCCTCCGAGGTTCGTCCGTCGCGCCTGGGGTGTGGGAGAGCAGCCACGTTACCCTGAGGTCAGCAGGGCCCGGCCCTGCGTCAGCCACGCGTCGGCAGCGTGGGGTTGCTCCTTGATGAAGGGCGGTTTGATTGACGGCAGGAGTGACACTGCCCTGCTTCCAGCCAGCTTCCAAGGCTGCCACCCTTGGCCTTGGACCCCAAATATCAGACCTGGCATCAGAGAAGTAACACCTTAATGTGGGAAATAAGGAAAGATGGGTAAGAGCTCTGTCAAAGCCAAGGAGTTGCATTTATGAGAAGCCTGTGAGTCCATGGATAGAATTATATGGAGTTATGAAATGCATGTAGGAAACTAATTAAAGAGGGGATTAGCTCAGTGGAACGGGATTCCACAATAATTAATAGATGTGTTAAATATTTTGCAGCAATTATCTTGTGGATGTTCTTGGCTGCCTTAAGTGTTCAATCTGCTGCTGAGGACTTTGTATTTTATATATTGGACAGATTTGTTGTCAGTGCTGCTGAGGGGAGCACAAGCTCTGGGAAGCCTAAAAAGTGAAATAGCAGAGCCTGGGCCAGACACAACCTGTCACTGGAGGTGGCATCACAATGTTCTTAGGGCAGAATTAGCTGGAGGAGTGAACTGTGAGTCCCAGTGCGTGTTGGTGCTCATGGCATCATGAAGGCTCTCACATTCAGTCAGGATAATTCCCAAAAAGCAGGTGAGCAGAGGCAGGGCTTGCCAGGAAACCATTAGTTCCACCAGAGCTGAATTAATGCATTGCCATAAAGTGGCATCTTGCCCACAACAGGCACAGGGCTGATCACCCAGAGGAATGAGCTCAGAGCTGGCTTTATCTTGAGCTACATCCTGAATCCAGCTGCAAACAGCTGGGAAGTTTTAGTTAGGCTTAAAAAAAATTAGTTGGGGAGGGAGTGGAGAAGAAAGGAATAACATTAATTCTGAACTTCGTGAGTTTCAGGTGGCCTGTGATTCCTTAGAGGCCACGTGCTGGGATTGCTTTTAATGGGATTTCTGTCCTAATTCTCCTAAACCTTCATCTCTTTGGAGGCCACGGGCTCATATCCACTGGGCGCAGTTGTGTGTGTGCTTGGCCTGGGCACAGAGCCCCAGGAAATGGGATTTGTGGGCTGCTTTAGGATGTGCTGTCTCACAGACGTGGAGAGGTGAGGTTGTACCTTCCCTTGGGATGCTTCCCGAGCAGATCCTTGCTCCAGCACAGCACCTGAGCACTGGGCTCAGAAATTTAAATTATATTACGTTTGATGTCAGCAAGGTAATTCTTCACGAAGTATCTACAAGTGCTTGTCTCCGTTTCCATACCCTTTTATAAATTACAAAGCAGACAGATTTGATTAGAAGCTTGGGAATATTCTCCTCTATAGCTGCAGTCATCCCTAATGAAAATAAACGTTCAGAGCTATTGTCATCAAAGCTTTGCACTGATACACTAATAAGCATTTGAACTACATAGCTGAGTAATTTCCATGAGGAATGAGCCCATGGAGAGGTTTGGATCGTGCTGTTTGCTTACAGAACTCAGGCTGGTAATTAATGACATTTCAGGTTGTGACAATCTCCATGAGTTGGGCTTCTGGCCTCTGGGGACCTGCTGCTGCTGCTGTTGTTGCCATCAGGTTCTTTCTTCATCCTTTAGGTGCAGTCCCTGAGTACCATTCTGATTAGAAATGATTCCAGACAACTGCTGAGGAGGTTTGGGTCTGGTGAAGTCATCCAGGCTCAGACAGGTGGATTTTCTTACTGCCTTTGCTGGGAGAGATACTTGATCTGCCCTGAGGCTCTTGCAGTAATTTAAACCAGGGACAGGCAGCCCTGACTAATTAGAAATCTGGAAGGGCCCACGAAGTGCCTGGGAAGGCTCTGGTTTTGTGCGGGACTTACTGCAGCCTCTGTGCTCGTTTCCCACTGCTCAGATACAGCTCCTTGTGTACAAATAGGATTTTCCAGGCCCTGTGCTCATGGCGTTGCTGTGACTCACCGGGAGTTTTGGAACGTGGCTTTTAATAGCTCCTGTCCTGCATCAAAGTTAAAGTTACTGTGCTGAACTATTTTTAGTGTTTCTTCAAGCCACTTGGCGATGTGCAGATCTTGAGTTGGAACCGGAGTTGTAACATAATTATTGCATTAAAGCGAGTTATGTTAAAATGCCTGTTACCGAATATTGTACAAGGAGGAGCTGCCTATGTTTATCTGTACGTGGAAAACCTGCTGGAAAGCAATAATTTCTAGTAATACTTCATGGAAAATGTAGATGGCCCAAATTATTCCTTTATTTTTTCCTGCTAAAACATTTTCCATTGGTTATTGTCTTTCCCGGAATTGTTCCATGTATTATTACCTAAGGAAGATTTCTTTACTTCTTTATGTTGTGTCGATAGTACTTTAAAATTTGCTTTTTCAGGTATCCAGGGTGGGAAAACAAAAGTGCACCCATCTCTCTTAATGCTTCCATCAATATAACATTAACCCCACAGTGCCATTTAAATCAAAGAATTTCTTCTTCAATGTTTTTTCTGGTTCTTGTGGCGGGGGAGGGAAGTTGAATATGACCCCAGTATTTGAAAATTTCTGGCTCACCCGAACATCCTTTAATAGAAGTTAAATCTGCTGAGTGTTATTTACTTGCACTGCTTGTTGTGTTTGGCAGAGATATTTGAAAAAGTCGTGAATAGAATTGAATATTTAATATTTACGGGGAGTTTGCAGGTTGGCATTTGTCTCCATCAGCGTGCTCATGAAAAGAGAAATCTCATTTCAGTGTTTATAATTGTTATCTTAAGCATTTCCTGTTTATCTCCAAATGAAGTTCCCGGTCTCTAATTAGGAAATTGCATTAGCTCTTTCTGGATGGCAGCTGAATGCAATGATGGGTTTGGAGTCTGAGTGGATTGAATTAGGGGGATGTGTGTTCCTGAGCAGGGGCAGGATTTGGGGCTGCAGGAATGACAGCCCAGGGAATACCAGTGCAGGGGTTGCTGTTTGAATAAACACCTGGAGAATGGGGCTGTTGGCCAGGGAGCATGGCAGGAGCTGCCTGGGCTGAAGGGAGCTGCAAAAGACTCCTTACCTGGCCCCTTCCGTGGTGCTGGGGACCCTGCAAAACTTGGCAGAGTGGCGTTTCCATGTGGGGTGGGAGCAAGGAAAGGCCTCAGTTACCCCGGCAGCGCTGCCCAGCCGCAGCAGGATCAACAAAGTTTCTCGGTATCCGCGCATTTATCTGTTTCCTGCACCCTTTGGGGACCTCTGACACAATGTAATGGTTTGTGCAGCCTGGGAGTTGGATTTTCCTACCAGGACAAACTTCCAATTACAGAAAAACAGGCAGCCATTACGTGTTCAGTTTGGGGCTGCTGCTTGTGGTGGGACTTGGCCCTGGTGAAGGGTTTGGGGCTCTATTATCGCAGTCATAAACCACAGATCACAGAAGTCCAGAAACGCGTGGATATAAATTGGGTCCAAGCCGTGGTCTAGGTTGAATTTTGTGAGCATGTCCATTAATCCCATTGATTAATGTCCCCTTCAAAGCAGACTGTTGAAGCCCAAGGGAAAATCACCTGAATTTACTGAAGGTGATGCCTTGGTAGAGTTTCTTCCAGTGTTCTGCCTCAGTGGAGAACTTGGAAGCTGGGGAGACCTGCAAGGCCAAAGTGCTGCTCTGGTGGGCTGCTGGATGGCTGTGCTGGAACCCCTGGTAGGTAGCACCAGAGGCTCTGGCTGTGAACAGGAAAGAAAACAATGTCTTCTGGCCTGATTTTGGTGTTCCCTTTAGGTTTTGTAAAGGCAGTCAGTTTATCAGGATCTCTTAATTCCTCATGGGCCAAGACGATCTCATGTTTAAAGCCCAGGTTATTAAGAATCTTGAAGATTAGGAACTTAAAAAATTGCGTTGTGTTTTTAAGAAATGTCTTTCTCTGCAGAACTCGTGCCCTTACGAGGGCAGCAACAGGTTTTAAATCAATGAGTAAATAGTTGCTCAGCGCTCAGTTTCAAAGCCTCATCACTTGTGATCTGCTTCCAGACCACATGGAACCTGGGAATGCCTTGCCTGGGTTGCCTCTGCCTTGCCCACGTCCCGAAGCGGTGACGTGGGCAGGGTGTGAGGCCCAGGGATGCTGTGGGTGGCATTTCCCACGTGTGTCCTCCCAGTGCTGAGCCAGGGCTGGCTTGTGGGTGCTGGTGTCTGACAGCACCAGGTCCTCCCAGGATCCCACCTAACGCTGCCCTCCGGCCCTGGGCAGCCGTTCCCCCTCGCCCTGACAGTCCAGACCCTTGTAAATGGTCTCTCCCCATATTTCTTGTCGGTTCCTTCAGGTACTGGAAGGCCAAAATTAGGTCACCTCGAAGATTCTTTTTCCCAGAGAAAACTAGCCAACAAACTAAATTTTGTTGACTTGAATAATAAAATGTGAATTCCAGTAGGAGCCAGCTAAAGCCTGTTGGTCAGAAGGAAAAAGTAACTATATAACTTTGTATCCGACTTGTGTGTCAGGTGCTGAGTGGGCCGTGGGTAAAATAGTTGAGATTTTTGTCGCAGAAGAAGAAATGAAAAGATTCCAAACTGGGGGATTTGAGTGACATTAATTGCTTTCTTGCATGCGTGTCCTCTTCTCCCTTGGCTCTGTTCGAGCTGCTGCTTGATGAAACAGATGAGAGGACTGATAAAATATTCACAATCCAGACAGACACCGTGGGATCTGCTCCGGCTGGGTCGGCTTGGGCTTCCTGTCCTGCCAGGGGGTCAGGACTGTGTCAGGATAAAGGGAGCCTCTGTCTCGAGAAAGCCTGGTCTTACAGTGCCTTAAAATGAAGAATAAGGTGTTCTCTTTCTGTGCAGGTGATTCTCGGGTGCTTTCAGGAGGGTTTGAGGTGCAGGCCAGCAGGAAGGGTAGTGCCAAAGCTGGCACGCCGTGCTCGTGTCACAGCACATAAGCAGAACCTGAGTCACCATTCCCGGCCAGAGCTGCGCCGCTGCCGGGGGAAGCGCTCAGGGAAGCAGAGGGAGCTGGAAGAGTAGGAAGGGACGTTGTCCGTAGGGGTTAGGTGCATCCAGGGTGGAGGTTTCGGTATCTGCCATAACAGCAGAATAGGGAGGTAAAAATACACCTGAAGCAGCTTTAGTGGCAGCAGCTCAGCTGAAGGCACAGGAGGTGCCTTTTTTCCTTCTGACATTTGTTCATATAAACAGTCCCCATCTCTGGGCATGGATGCTTCCTTGATCCTGACTTGAGCTGGTATTGGTTCTTCAGAGTGAATAATTTTAATATCAGGTTATGCCCAGAGTCAAAATCTTGAAATAGTAATGATTTGATGTGGTAAAATAGCAGGAAGTGATGTAACAGTCTGTTTGAGCCTGATGCTGTAATGGGATGCACTTGGAATTGATGAAAGCCAATGTATTTCTTAGACTCTTGCATGGTATTTTTAGGTTATGATAATGGATCTGTGGCCAGAGCTCCTTGTTAGAGGTCACTGTATTAGCAATGATGAAATGTCTAATAACAGAGTCTTTTTAGCATGGGGTTAAATGAAAAGTGTCTTCATATGTTGGAAATGTTTTCTAATATTCTGCACAGTTTCCAGAAAGAAAAGAGTTGTAACTTAAATGGAGTAGCTCCATTTTTGGCATTTTAGGAGAACCTCCAGCCCACAGTGCTGGGCCTTGTCTAAGGCAGCAGTTGGTCATGGCACACTCTGATCTGAAACTGGATTAACACCAGTTTTAAAAACTGATTAAACACCAGTTGAACGGGATAAGGAAGTCTGATTCTGGTAATTCAGAACCAGGTGCCTTCACAGCAGCTGGTGGTGACATATCGAGTGATTTTAAGATTATTGTGTTAGATTCCTCATTTTTCAGACTGTTGGACTATTGTAAGTACCAGTCTTGCAGGCTAGATTTGATCCTCAGTCCCTTCCAACCCAAACCATTCTGGGATTCTGTGGTTTTGGTTAAAATTCATTCCTTAGGAACCAAATAGCCTCAGAACCTTGGAGTTTGTAGTTGCTGTTCCATGGCTGATCAATAGGACTGACGGGATACTTGTGCAACTCCTCCTTGGCCGGTGCCGCTTCTCACCAGGAAACAGCTCCTCAAGCCCGGGCCGGCAGGGTGAGGTCACAAGTGCTCCTCTCGCTAAAGTGGAGCCTTTTTTCCTTGACAGGGATTGTTGTCTGGTGCAATAAATTGCATTGCAGAGTGACAGGGACATCCTGGAGTGAGTGCAGGGGAGTGAATCAAAGAGCCAGCGGGGCTGCAGGCACTGAGGTGCAGAATGGCCAAAGGGGCTTTGGGTCAGAAGGATCTGTGAAGGGTTTTTCCTTCTGTCTTGCAAGCTGTCCTGTGCTTGAGCTTGCTGCACTGAAATTTTTGAATACATAACCTCACCGGTTTCTCAAGACCTCAAAGATGCTTCCAGAGTGAAATTTAAAATTAGTTAAAGGATGAGTGGTAGCTTGTACAGCTGAATATTGCACAGACAAGGTAGGTCACGGGTGAGAGCTGTTGTACACACAGGAAACACACATCCTCTGTGTTTAAAGCTAAGAAGGCTACTTTAGCCGGTGACAGGAAAATTAATTTTAAAGATGGGTGCCTCTTTAGAAGATAACTTGTCCTGCAGGCAGGCTGGAAAGTCACAGCTGAGATACAGCTGTAGAAAGTACAGCAGTTACTCAAATGCAGGTTTTTCACATACAAATATCAAGCAATTGTTGGGAAACATCAACACACGGGTTGAAAGTTCTATTATCTATAGGAAATGGACCTAGAAAACTGATATTGTCAGAGAAATCGATGTGTGAGCTGAGCTTACAGCTTCTGTTTGGGTTGAGCGTTCAGCTGGTCTGCCTGCTGCAAAGTGATTTCACACGCAGATTAAGTGTTCTGAGCTGCTGGTTTTTGTAGGAATGGAACAGCAGGATAAAGTAATCCTGGTTTTGTAACAGCAGGTCCGGGCGTGTGTTGAGGTGCAGGATCATAACCCTTGGCTGGTGCACGGCTCCTGTTTCCTTCTCAGAAACGCAGGGATTGAGTTAACTTTCAGTTTCACGCTGGAAGAGCAGAGAAGCCTCGTGGCAGGGTGGGAACGGCCCGGCTCTGCGTGTTGGACACATTCATGTGCTCTGTGTGTGCTGTGTCCAAGCAACACGAAAACAGGAGCCGTGTCCAGCGCCGGGATCCCGGCAATGGGCTGAGTGTGCTCGCGGCAGGGATGCCACGGCCTCGCCTGCTGTTGCTGAAACATAATCAAGGGCTCAGCCATTAATTGTTAATCATAGCCACGCTCAGGAAATCAGCGCAAGGGCTCTGTTGTGAAATCGTGGGCATAGGGAATAATCCCTGGTTTGTTACAGCTGATTTTATATAACTTCAGGTCCCCGAATTCCCTTACAGTCTCTTCACTGTTATTTCAAAGCTTTCTGCTCCTTTTTGCAGCCTGACTTTCTATTCCTGCTTCATTGTTCTGCCTTTTCTGCATTTCCTTCTTTTGCTTCTTGTGTTGATTCAGTTTGGTTCCTTCTCCAAAGCTTTCTCTTGCCAGTTTTGTGACTCTTCAAACTTAAAATAAATCAGGCTGGGCAGTACATTTAAAAAGAGCAGTGCTACATTTGGTGAAATGATCGTTTCTGGACTGAAGCTTTTTGCCACTTATGCAGGGCTAAAATCACTGAATCCTGGAATGCTCTGGGTTGGAAGGGACCTTAAAGCTCGTTTTGTTCCACCCCCTGCCATGGCAGGGACACCTTCCGCTATCCCAGATTGCCCTGTCCAACCTGGCCTTGGACACTTCCAGGGATCCAGGAGCAGCCACAGCTTCTCTGAGCACCTGTGCCAGGGCCTCACCCCCTTCACAGGGAAGAAGTTATTTTTTAATATCTAACTTAAACTTATTTGCTGTCAGTGTGAAGCCATTCCCCCTTGTCCTGTCAAAGTTGAAAAAAGCAATCAAATATGCAAAAAATGCCCAGGGTTTTTTCATCAGTTCAGTGTATTTTGTTCATTCTTGTAGTGCATATTTTTCCTACTCAGACATGTCTGTTCTGTAAAAAGTTGTCTGTGGAACAGGCAGTGCTGCTTCTTGGAGTCTTTTCCAGCAATTGACAATGCAGGACTTCTGGGAAAAGAAATGATAAAACTTAAAAATGTCTTGAGTTGGTGGTAATCCACCAGTCTTGTGGCTAGAGTGGAAAGCAAGGTCCTGTTGGGAAGTTCAGGAGATGCTGGAGGGTGCTTTGGTAGTTTTTTTTCATTCCCATTTCACATGTGGAGCAGTTTGCATGTCAGCAGGTGGTTTGGCAAGGGGACTGCACTCGCTTCAAGCCGAAAGCTGCCAAAGCCACATGGAGGGAATCCCTGAGCCCTCAGCTGCTGCCTCAGCTCTGCTCAGGCCCACAGCTGCATCAGGCTTTGCAGCAGTGCCCAGAGCTCTGCCCAGCCCTGATTCTGAGCTGCCCTTCCGTTTGTTCCCAGCCCTTTGTGCTCACACGTCTGGCCCCTGGCTGGAAAATGCCTTTTCTCCCAGCCAGGTGTCTGTGGAGCCAGGCCAGTCCTTGGAGCTGCTGACAGTGGGGATGCTCCTGCAGGGCCGGGGAGATGCAGCAGGAGGAGGGAGGGCACAGCTACTTCTGTCAGCAGCTCTGCCAGCTGATGTCACCTCGTGGGAATGAAATGTTGGCCCCAGGGTGCAAGTTCATGATCAGTTTAAGCTGATCTTAAGTAGCTGCTGTTGCTGAAAGGGGCAGGTTTCCCTATCCCTGTTCTGGTGCCACCTCCAGCCCCTGGGGTGGCCAAGGAGAGGGCCAAGGCAACTGGGAACCAGTTTCTTTTATTGGATATGATTCCAGTCTGAGCTGCTGCTGATGCAGGGAGGGCTGTGAGGACCAACACCTGACAGCTGGGGAATGGGGAGTGTTTCAGGCAGGGCCACTGGAAGGAGAGAGGTTGTAGGGAATCAGTGAGGGGGGAATCAAAGACTTGCTCTGTGCTGTGCGTTTGACGTGGGGGTGGCCGGAGCTGGCACAGACCCGGCTGCCCTGGAGGGCCCAGATGAGCAGCCCTGGCCAGGAGCTGGCCCCGAGGTGCTGCAGGATCTTTTCTTGCTCCTGGTGCCCAGGTTAAATTTCACCTGGAGCTGGTGCTGTGGCCCGAGTGCTGCCAGAGCACAAAGCACAGGAATCCCTGTTCTGGCAGCACCGCCTGTTGTGTTGGCGTGCAGGGGTTGTAAAATTACACCTGACATTCAGGAATTGTAACAATTCAGGAATTATTTAGCTTGCTTTCTGCTCGACTGTGTCTTACAGCAGAACTGTACCCAGCTAATTTTAGATAAAACGATTCTGCATTAGTAAGAGGTTATTGCTTGCTTGCTTGGGAGGGAGAGACCTTGTGTGACGATAAACTTTTAAATGTAAATAAATACCTGGCAGTCAAATATTAAAAGCAGTTATTTACCAAGACATAGTGTGGAGGGTGTTTGTATACTTTTTAAAAATAAATTATGTTAATAAGCTGCCATGTTTGGAAAGCTCAAGTACTGCTGTAAAGCGTAGCATGAGAAATGTAGATTGTAGTACTTAAGGGGGAAAAAGCAAAGCATAGGAAATACATTATGATTTTATAAGCTGCTTTAAAGAGTTTGTCTCAGGTGCCTTGGGGTATTTTGGTCACTAGTTTGTGACAGCTTATCATAGGACTTTTTACTTTGGGGAACTGAACATGAGACTGCTGCTGGATTTCACTGTGCCTGGATTTTTGCAGTTAGAATGTTAATCCCCTGCAGCAACACTTTGCCTTTCCTTCAGAAGCTATTAATAGTTTCACAAATCAAATGCATTTGTTAAAAGAATCCACTTTGTTATATTTGCCTGACAGAGGTTTGGGGTTTTTCAAAGTCAAAAAGAATATGGGGAGAGCTTTAATAGCTGTGACTTGGTCCCTGGTATGAAATAGCAGGTCAGCAGTGAGTATTTGATTTGCTGGGATACTTAATTGGAATCACAATAGTTAATTGGAAGCTCTGAATTGTAAATTTTTACTTGTACCCAGAAGTTTACAAGCTGTTGGACTCATCAGGCTGCTCACTGAAACAACACTTCCTCCCTCAAACAAAACTGCTTTAAATGGCCTTCTACTTTTAAACCATGATTTTATTTTTGCCTATAGAAATTCATCTTAAATTAATCTCAAATTTGCAGTGCTGTGGCTCAAAATGATCTACGCAACTTTGTTACGGACCGAAGCCAACAGTGCTTTTGTTGAACTGCACCATATTTGGTGGAATTCTCAAGATCTAATATTAAAACCTCTCAGTATGTGTTTTACAAGGAGGAGCTGTGCAGGCCCTTGCTGCAGTGCCTGTCCCTCCGAGAGTGGCCCAAAAATAGGATTTGGCTTGAGCTGTGCTTGTTCTCCAGAGCTAAATTTACTGCCTCGCTCCGGAGATGAGCCTTGGATCCATTTCACCGACACAGGAATTTCAATCCCCTCATGTGAAGAGTCTGTCATGGGTTTCCCTGCACTGCACAGGAACACTCTGCTCTCCTTCCAAGATGATTATCTCCCTGAATCCAGCTCTGCCTCTCATTAGAGCAGGCAGCTCCCGCTCCCACAGCCATGGCAGGGGTGGAGGAGATCAAAGCTGAGCTTTGAGAGTGAGTGACCAAGCACAGTTTGATGGGGGAACTCAGTGATGATAATGAAGAAGGAAGGCAAAGCAGCAGAAATCTTCCTTTATCCTCCCTCTGAGGCCTGGATTGTAGTTGTGCAGCTCTGAGGTGTTTGAATCACTGCACTGTTTTGGAGGTGATGCACCACTTTTAAAGCACTTCCAAAGGACTGGAAGCACAGGTGTTGCAGCTGGTGGGTGAGTTCCAAAACAGCTGCCTTTGGTGTGTTTTCTGAGTCACTGAAGCATCCATGGCCACCAGATTTACAATTAAACTGATTTTAATACTTGTACAAAAGCTTACATTGTTAATTTGAGTGAAAAATGAGGATAGGAAGCAAAGTGAAAGCCGTACTGATGGCTGGTTGTGTGTGGTGTTCCCTCAATACTAATACTGAAAGTGAATGGTGACTGTCACCTGACAGACTTCTCCGAGTTATTTTGGAACGTTTGAAACCCGCTTCAGAATATTGAAGCTTACCTTGGGTCGTGCTGGTTTCCTCTCAAAATTCAGCCCAAGGTCAAACAGGGAGGAGTGAGCTGGTCGTCCTGGAACACCTTGGAGTTGTATTTTCTGTGAAGTTTTTCTTGGTGAGTGTTAGGAAAGCAACCCTTTTTGAAGGGAAATTATCATCTAATTCTGGATTCCTTGTTTTGGAACAAAGCTGCTGATTCTTTCATTTTTCCTGGCAGCAAGTCCTGCCTATTGTATGTGGAAAGCAGGCAGGATGTGCTGCCAGCCCGCCAAGGTGCTCGGTGTTACCTCACCAGCGAGCTGAGCTGGTTACTCCTGGTAACAAACACAGCCTTTGTTTGAGGAAAAACCACCCAGCAGGGAAGGCTGGCTTTAGTCCTGGCTCGAGTTCGGGCTGGGTGTCTCCTTGCTTCCACTGAAACCTTTCCAGGGTTCAGGAGTGTGGACTTGTCACTGCCCTCCCATGGCATCACCTCTGCCACGGCCCCCGCCCAGCTGCTGGGTGAGTCAGGGGTTTGTTTCCACAGTGACATTTCAACTGAGTCACTTGTTCTGCTGGGAATGGCCGAGTTTTTATGGTTCTTGGGTCAGGTTTGCTCTCATTCCTTCCTGGTCAGCCTTTCAGGAGTGTGGATTTCATAGAATCATGGAATTGCCTCGGTTAGGAGGGACCTTCAAGCCCATCTGATTTCACCCCCTGCCATGGGCAGGGACTCCTTCCACTGTGCCAGGCTGCTCCAATCCCTGTCCAGCCTGGCTGTGGACACTTCCAGGGATCCAGGGACAGCCACAGCTTCTCTGGGCACCCTGTGCCAGGGCCTCCCCACCCTCACAAGGAAGAATTTCTCTCCAATATCTCACCCAACCCTGCCCTCTGCTCTTCCTCCTTGGCCTGTCTCTGCAGGCCCTTGTAAAGTCTCAGGACTGACGTGCCAGTGACAGGCAGGAGCAGGGAGATCTCAGATACTGTTTAGATGAAGCTTTATTTATTCTAACTCTCCAGTGCAGGTTTAATAGACCCTGTTGTGTACATGGAAATGTAAATTCTTTCCTGATGGACGATAAACGCTTTTATCTCAGGAATTCCCATCTGCTGTTTCCAGATGTACAGGGAAGAGTTCTGGCCTGCAGGTGTGAAGGAGTTGCAGAATGACCAAGTGCGGGGATCAGTTTTTAACCTGTGGGGTGGGGGCTGTTCTGCCCACCCTGCTCGGGCTGAACCGGGCCCCGTGGTTGGGCTGGCTTTGGACTAGGTCAGAAAGAACGGGAAAAGTAAAAGGAATTATACCATAAAGCACGCCGAGAGGAGTTCAGTTGGGGGCACGTGGAATACATTTTTAAAGTGTCACAGCAACCTAAAGTATTGTAATTAGCATGTGCAGAATGAAAAGATACAGTCTTTTCCCTGTAAACCCAATTGCTTTCTTGCTTGGAGAGAAGTAAGGCCATGCCACCCCCAAGTAGGAAATGGCACCAGTTCCTCATCCTATTTCATGCTAAGTACTGTTATTTGCTGTCTTGAAAAGAAAATTTTCTTGAAGAAACAACAATTTTGTTAAGAATGACAGTTTCTCAGTGTCCTGGGATCACAAAGGGCAAGGCTGGCTCTGCTCGGGGTTTTGGCTGAGCCTGCCAGCTGAGCTGTGCTTGGAGCCTGCCCTGCCCTTTGCTGCCTGTTCGCACCCTGGAGCTGTGTCAGGGAGGCTGTTTGTCCCGAGGGTGAGCTGGGGGAGCTGATTTGGCTGAAGAGCAGCTGTTTCTGTCCAGCTATTCCAGTGATTCTGCCCAAGCTGAACCAGGGGGTGTCCATGCAGGAGAGGAGCAGTGCAGACATGAGGAGCAGCACATGAAGCTCTGCACAGTGGGCAGGACATTATGCTGTGTGAAAGTACACTGATTTCATGGAATTCAGTAATTTTATCCCCTTTTTTCATTAAGAGGATTATTACAGCCATAACAAATGATTGTTCAGTTTTGTTTTTACAATCAGTCTTTTAAAATGCACTGCTGACTTAAGTCCTTGGTACCAGTTGGTTCATGTCAAGGTTCTGGTGCTGTAGCAGAGAAACTTCAGTTCTCAGAAACCTTCGTCTGTTCTCTCCGGTGGAGCACTGCCGGGCTGGCAGACGCTTTGGCTCTGGGCAGCTGAAGGTCCCTGTGCTGTTGCTGTTGCTGTGGTGGGTGGGGGTGCCAGCCCTGCGTGCCCAATCCAGCGTTCCCGGGCTGCTGCTCATACCCTGCGCTGTCCCATCTGCCAGCACCACCTCTGCCACCAGAGGTGTTGGGAGGCTCTGGGCCAGGCAGGCCCCTGTTTCCCTGTGGATCCTGCCCTCCCCAAGGCACAGGGACAGCTCCTGCACGGCCATGCCGTGGTGGGGGCCCCGGGAGGGGCTGGGCAGGGCAGGGCGTGCTTTCCCCGTTAGTAATGGCGTGGAGGAACCTCGTTTTGCAACCCAGATTTAAGTGCTTGGCCCGAGTGGAGTTCAGCTCTGGGAATGTAAACAGCCCTGGCTGCTGCAGTCTGGCCTGCAGAGGCTCAGCTTGGGCTGGGCTGGGCTCAGGGTGTCCTGTGGGGGAAGGAAGCTCCAGTGCAGGGTCTCCAGGCTGGTGGCCAGTGACCAGCCCTGCTGGGCTTGGGAAAGCCCTTGGGAACACTGCAGCTCAGGCATCCTGTTCTTGATTCCTGAAGGATTTCTTCGTTGCTTCAATGAGATAAGGTGCAAAGAAGCTCTACAAAGGACTGAGGACAGAAGTTCAGCAGTGAAAAGCTGTTCTTTTTGAGAAGTTTGCTGATTTCCTGATTAGCCGGCAGAAGGAATTAGCATCCTTCGAAGCTGCAGTTGGATCTAAACTTGGAACTGGTCATACCTGTAATTCCAAGGGAGACAGGGATTAATTCCAAGGGAGACAGAGGTTAATTCCAAAGGAGCCAGGTCCCTTTGATGGTTTGTTGCTTTCCTCTGTGCAGAGAGGAGTTGGGCTGTGCTGCTATCACAGGGTTGTTTTCTCTTTCATGGTTGTGATCACTGAAAAACAACATTATTTAGTGGCTCTTTCTTGGCTTCCTTATTAAAGGTGGAATGTGGGCCTGCAGGAAGGGTGAGGTCTTCCCTCGCTGCACTTCCGAACCTGACATCATCATCAGGGGCTGTTCTGAATCTGCCTGGCCACGTTCCTGCTGCCGCCCAGGGCTGAGGAGAGCATCCCACACAGAGGAGATCCAGAGTGTCCAGCTGGGACAATCCTGGAGAAACCAGTTCAGTGTATGAAGAGAGCTTAAGATAAATAAGTGAAATTATTTTGCACTTGACATAATGATCCATAGTAGGGGGATAACCAGATTTACACTGGGAACAAACTTCTGCTAGCACAGTACTGAGCCATTGCTGCTTTTCACTCCAATGGATAGACTATCCTAGGAAAAAGGAAGGGAAGGAGAAATCAAACTTTGTATTAATCTAAAGTTAAGTGGAAGCTCTATTCTGATACTTGAGGGGATTTGAGTTAATGCTGGCTAAAACAGGGTGGGTTTTGCAGGGTTAAAAAGAGATATAAATAATAATAAGTATAAATAATTGCTCTAACAGGATGTAATTTCCATCAGACAAAGTATTTCTGTTTGGGTGGGAGAAAAATTCATCAATCTTGTCTGTGTTTTCCTCAACAAATAAATATTCCAGTGCTGTCAGATTATTTCAGCTGCTTTTGTCTGAGTCTGGCTGAGGTTTTGAGCTTTTACTTTATTCTGGCATTTAATTATTAAACACCTTACAGTTCACAACTAGTTCAAGCAGATAATGTGCTGTGAAACTGAAGTCAAATAAATGCTTTAAAAACACCAACCCAAACCTGAAGGAATCTTGTCCTTGGAGGCTTTTGGCACATTCAGCTGCTGAAGCCTGATCAGGAACATGAGCTTTCCGTGCGTGCCCAGGTTTGCAGTGGGTTATTAAACAGATTGCAGGATCTGATAAAGTCTGGAGTAGCCGAGGGACTCTGGCAGCAGCAGGGGAAACTCTGAACAGGAAAAGAGTGTCCTGGAGTCCCTCCAAGTGCTCCGTGGTGTGGATGTGTAGTAATGGTGAGCAGCAGAGGGAGAGATCAGGGTGAACTGAATTTTTCTTTATTTTATAGGCCTGGCAAAGGGAGGATCAAGCACTGTTAGAGCCAATGGGCCAACAACAAATAAACTTGTGTCAACCGTAAACAATTTAAAGTTTGTGTGAACTGGGATGGCAAAAGGTGTGGAAGTGTGTGTGCAAAGACAGGAATTTGTCTGTAGCAAGGGATGGTATTTTGTCTGACTGTGGAAGCATCAGGGGTTTCTTACTGAAGGCAGACTTTCCTGGGAGTACCATTAACTTCTGCCAAGCTTTTCAAGTACCAAATCCTTTCTCTTGTTTTAGTATGATGGAATTCAGCAAGATGAGGTGATGGGAGGTTTCTGGTGAAGGCTGTGTGTGCGTGAGGTTAAAGGGAGCTTCGGGCTGCCATTCCTGCTTCTGAAGGGTAAAGCTCTGCAGTGCTGCAATACAAAAAGGTGAAGGTGGCTCTCCTGCCCCACGTGCTTTTATATCCTTTACATTCAGGTGCATCGATTCCAGTTTGCTTTGGATTGTTCCATGTGCAGTTGGAAATGTCGTTGAGAGCTTGGTGCCATGGATTTGTGCTGCGGGCTGGGCGTTCCAGGGATGCCAGGGTTTCCCAGGCTCCCTGTGGCACGGTGAACGTGGTGGTGTTCGCAGCAGTGGCAGTAATGGGATTACAACTTGGAATGGAGCAGGTTTTGTTGGAATTGTTGAGGCAATCCTTGACCCTGATCGTGCCAATTCTCTGACAATGGTCTTTTTTCCTCCTTTAGGGCTGAGAGAACAGAGGTGCTCAGTGAAGACCTGTTGCAGGTATTGTAACGTGCTTAATATGTACTTTTTAAAAATGTTTTTCGTGTTTGTGAGGTTTGTGGAATACCTAATGTGGGGGAAACATACTGCACATTTCAGGGATGGAACCCTGGATGTCTTTGATTTTCCAGCACATGAAAAAACAGGGATACGTTTTGAGTAGAGAAACTCAGTTACTTCTGGTTTTGAATCCAGTCACGTGTCTTGGTGCTGAGAAGGAGGAACCATTTTTGCTTTTAATAAGATGAACAGGCCTGATGAGCCCACGAACCACTGGCGCTGATGACTTCCCAGTCTGCCTGAGGAGGATGAAGAAACCCTGGCTGGGCACAGGTGGTTTCTGTCTTCACTGCTTTCTCCTGAGCAGGTCAACTGGGCCTTAAGAGAAGTGGCACAAAAATCATTCCAAGTGCTCATTGATAAAGAATAGCAGTTCTTTTCTTAAAGTCTGTTTTTGCCCTGAGTAAGAGTACAAATGCTTCTTGTTTAGCTGTGATATTTGTTCTCTGAATTGTCACGCTGACATCGATTTGTTTGCAGACTTGTCATCTTTGTGCAAATTTATCGTCTCATCAAGCATGACTTTCATAGTGGAATTTAAATTGCAACTGTCACATTAACAAGGGTGACTGATTCCATGGAGCAAATTTGTCTGCAGACTTGTCCTGTGTAGTTGTCTTCCCCTGGCTTCTTCATGACAGGCTTATAAAAAGAACACAAATTGGCCAGGGAAGTCAGGCTGGCTGCTCCTGGCACCTCGAGTGGGGTGGTTATTTCTGATTAATTGCAAAGCATCTCCGCCTGCTCGAGGCCAGGGCCTGTATGGAACAGGGAGGTGAAGCAGATGAGGGGAGTGCTCCTGGTTCAGAGCCCCCCGGCTGCTCAGGGTCAAGTGGCACATGAGGGAGTGTGTCCTCCCTCAAACATGAATTCAGCACGGATACGTGGAATTACAGAATCCCAGCCTGGTGTGGGTTGGAAGGGGCCTTAAAGCTCACCCAGTGCCACCCCCTGCCGTGGGCAGGGGCACCTCCCACTGTCCCAGGCTGCTCCCAGCCCTGTCCAGCCTGGCCTTGGGCACTGCCAGGGATCCAGGGGCAGCCACAGCTGCTCTGGGCACCTGTGCCAGTGTAATGGTGCCATGAGCAGACCTGAAACATTTCACCCCATCTGCAGGGGATTGCTTCATTTAAACTAAAAATGCCTTCCCAGTTTGACAATATTCATCTTAATTTCTGAGAAGATGTGCAGCTCAGTGTCACAGAGGATGTTAAACACCTTGGTAGCCCGTGAGGGCCCGTCTGGTTTCTTGCTTAGCTGCCGAATAGTAACAAGAAGTGAAAGCCAAAAGCTCTGCTGCTTGTTGCCAAAAAAATTTTGCAAGCAAGGCTTTCCCAGGCCCTGAGCAGTCTGGCTACACCCAAGTGGAAGAATTTACTCACTTGTTTGTTTGCTCTTGGGGGCTTGTGGAGGGGCAGGAGGCTCTTATCTAAGCCGAGAGCTTGGAAACGTGGTGCTGCTCGCCTCACAAACATGGTTCGCAGTTGGGCTTTTTTATATTTAGCTCAAGCTTTGCCACAGAATTGTTACAGCTTTTTTTTTTTTGCTCTGTTTTCTGAAGGGTTGTGCTCCATTTCAAGTGCCTGTTCAATATGTTTCATCTGAAGACAAGGGACATAATTCAGTACTGAAAAGGCCTTTACAATAGCCCCGCTTTCTGGCACGGCCGTGTGGCAGATAATAAAGCAATTGTGTGATGTTCTGTTCTCTGGGGATGCCCTGAGGGGACAGACAGCGTGGCCCATGGGTCACACTGTCAGTTTGGAGGTGGCTTGAAGGAGATGAATGTCCTTTGTGGTTTTCTTGACATCTTTGCACTAAAAAGCAGATCAGAGAGGAGACGGCATTGCTGTGAAGTTTTGGGGTCCCGTTGCTCCTGTCAGTCATCTGCCCTCGGAGCCTGCAAAGAGGCTGTTGGGAATGTGGGTGCTCCGGAGCCTTTCCAAGGAATGTGAGCCACCATCCAGGGCTGCCCGGGGCTTTGTGGTCTGCTGGGGTCTGGGAGGTGGCTCAGGTCCAGGATGCCACCGTGTTCCAGGTGTGGGGAAACGCTGTGCTCGGTATTTTAGAAGGTTTGACTACGTGACCTCGCAAAAATGAATTCTGTTTTGACGAGAGGATGGCTTAGAGTGCCTTGGTGGTGTTTCTTCCCGGTGAGGGTGGGGAGGCCCTGGCCCAGGGTGCCCAGAGGAGCTCTGGCTGCCCCTGGATCCCTGGCAGTGCCCAAGGCCAGGCTGGGCATTGAGGCTTGGAACAACCTGGGACAGTGGAAGCTGTCCCTGCCCATGGCAGGGGTGGCACTGGATTCTCTTTAAGGTCCCTCCAACCCAACTGTTCCAGGATTTAATTTTGAAGGAAACACAAAAGTGAATAATCTTAACTGCAACAATGGACCACAGACAATACCTGCTTGTTCATTTATCTCCATATGGACTTTTTCCACTTGGACTTAATTTTGATTTTTTTTTTTTTTTTTTTTTTCTCCGTCCTCTGCAGTTAAAATGCAGAGCCTTGTGCTCTCAGAGCAGTCCCTGGACAATTTCTCTGCACCTTATTCTACCTGTATAGATTTTTACTGTGCGTTCTTAGCACTTCAACTTGGGTTCGTTTTGCCCTCCTGAAAATATAATAAAAGTGATTTTAGAGCTGTATGAAAAACTGGAATCTGTTCAGATTATTTCTAAAGATGAAATCTACTTTTTTTCCCCTTGCTTTTTAAATAGAATCCATTCCAAAGGGCCTCCTGTTATTCTTGGTGAGTCATCAAAATGCAGATAAACAGCATTCTTTGGGTGCTGTGCACAGAGAGCTCAGTGCCATGAGCAGTTCTGTCCCACTGCTCATCACTTTGTTTGCTTTTGGTGTTCTTTGGAATAAAATAGTCCAAATTCCTTGCTTAAAATCCCTTAAAAGAGCAGTTTATCATGTATATATTTGTCCTGTTCGCAGGCTGTGTATTAAGCCATGTTTGAATTAGATGGTGATAAACAGAACTCTTGTTTATGCTTTCACTCCTATTTTTTTTTTAATTCCGTATCCCATTTGAATCCCAGTAGTCTCTCCCTGAAAATGCTGTTTTGCTCAGCATGTGGGATCTTTGTCCTTGTGTTCAGCAGTCAGGGAAGGACACGCAGGAGGAGCTGGGAGTACAGGTTTGTACGGTGGGAAGGAGCTGTCAGATGTTCAGCACGAACTTTACAAGGTCGCAGTGGCAATTACGAGTTTTCCCACAGTTTTCTCCCTCAGTGTCTTACATACCTGCATGTGCCATTCATCTCAGATGGCAGGTGTCACCCTAATTCCCTTGTGCAGGGCTGCCAAGCAGGGCAACGTTTTCTCCCTTTCCCGCTCTCCGGTGCTGTGAGCTCAGACTGAATTTCTGTGCCACTGAGGAAAAAACCCATTTCCATCTCTCCCCAAGCGTGTTTTTGCTGTCAGGCACTTCTGTAAGCAGCTGCACTTCTTGTAAGCTGGAGAATTTGAGAAATCTGCAACCCAGAGCAAAGTGTGGTCCAGGGGGAAGGTTTTCTGCTGAGACCAGGGAAATAACTTCTGGTTTTTGTGTTGTTTTCTCTTCCTCCCCTCTCCGCCGGGGCCAAGCAGATCGAGAGGCGTCTGGACGCCGTGAGGTCCGTGTGCCACCTGGCCCAGAAGAGACTGATAGCCTGTCTGCAGGGCCAGCATGGCACAGACCCTGACAAGAGACATGTGAGTACAGCTGAGGGTGCCCTGTGCCCCCGCGCTGCTGCTCTGCCTCCAGCAGCCCAGGGGAGCGAAGCTCAGCTCTGCCAGAGCGGCTCCCGTGGTGGCATTCCCCATCCAACAGCACAGCACAGCCTGGGAACACCTCGGCGCTGTCAGGACATTCCTTGTCCCTGCAATCTGCTGACTGCTCGGAGCTCTCGTGACACCCAGCCAGGAGGGGAAGATAATCTGCAGCTCTGATCCAACTGCTCAGATCTAGGGTTACCCTTAGACACTGACACCTCCAGTTGGCTGGAAATGGTTTTCTGTACGCATTTGATCTCTGGCCCTCCTTAGCAAAGCCAGAGGTGAATTTTCTTCAAGTATCAGAACCAGAAATACTTTACATTCACAGTTTCTCCTTTTATTGGGTAACAGAGAGCTGAGAGCAGGGGCACACAGGACCTCTGGGAGAGAGAGCTGACAAGCTGGTTGCTTAAATCTCAGCTTAGAGCTGTTTATCTCTCCTTGGCAGTAGTTGAGATACGCTTTGGGCCGGTCACTCCCGCTAAAACTGAGAAGAAAGTGCTTTTCAGAGTGTCTGAGAACAGGAGTCTTGGGGCCTGAAACATTTTGTGACTTGGCATTTTCTTCAAGTCCAAGAATGAGCTGCGTGTGTGTAATAGAAACCATATGGAAGAGGAGAAGAACCTGAGAGGGGATGTACTGGGGAAGCTGGAAAGAGTGAGCAGCACTAAGCTAAGCCCTGTTCCTTCTGTTCCGTAGAAAAAACTTCCTCTAACAGCTCTGGCTCAAAATATGCAGGAAGGATCCATCCAGCTCAGTGATGAAACTCTGCTGGGGTAAGTGTTTGCCTGTTTTCCTGACGTGCAGGCTGACATCTTATTGCCTGCAGGGCTCTAATTAGAGCCTCTGGGTAACAAAGGCTGGTTTCAATCTAATAAAACTTAGTATTTCTAGATTCTGTCTCTAATCCAAAGGGAGAAACAGTGAGCAAGCAGTTTTTCTGGAATGATTTGGGGACGAGTTTTAGGCTGAATTGCATTCCAGAGGATTCTGATTCTTTGCTATAATAAAAGCTTTTAAAATTACTTTTATCTTCGTGGATTAGTAGAATTATCATCTCCATTTGAAGTATAAAAAGTTGTGCATTCTACAATTAAACTGCATTTTTATTATATTATAAACTGCATTCTGCAGGCTTGAATTGATGACTTAAGTGTCAATTTGCATTAATGGCTTCTGCTTTAAAGTAGTCCCAATGTGTCTATCCTGGCGAAGTGGTTATTTGCAATACACAGGAAAGTGGGTGAAACAGGTGAACCTCCATATCCTGAAATCCCCGAGCAAGTGGATTTTGTCCTTGCTAATGGGAATTCCTGTGGAGCCGGTGTAGCCTGACCTTAGAAACCTTTGAGAACATATTCCTGAGCCACTGCAGGGGATTTAAACCTGGATAAAAATCTTAGGGAATAGGGGGTTTCCTTATAACGAGCATAAAATAAAGGTCAGGTCATGGGTTTGGAGCCTGGGACTGCTGTGGATGGCATTGCTGGGCATTAGGGTGTTAAGAGTTTCACGTCAGAGGGCCTTAGGAGAAAATGAAATACTGCTTTGAGCAATTTTTCCTGCATCTGGTGAGATGGTAGGATGGGCTTGGAAAGAAGCACTGGCTCGTGTGCCCTTAGGGCTGGTATAATCACCTGGATGTTTAAAAGCCTCCAAAAGTGTTGTCATGGCTCAGGAATTTAGAAGACAAAGGTTTAAAAACACCACTTGCCTATCCCAGGTTTCTCCAAGGCCTCACAGAGCAGCTGGGTTTAGGCCATGAAGGGATGCTTTGCTTTACAGAGCACAAAGGTTTCCGAAGCTCTGCTCCGAATCCTCCTTCCTTAGGCCTTCCCATGACAATTTCCTGTAATTCTTACAGGAAAATGCTGGATACCTGTGGGGATGCAGAGAATAAGCTGGCAATGGAGCTCTCCCAGCATGAAGTACAGATTGAAAAAGAAGTCATAGACCCACTGTGCCTGCTGACAGAGGTGAGACAGCTCAGCCTGAGAGGAGAAGCATGTCTGGATTGATGCATAAACTGAGCAAAATGGATTTAATCTCAGTGCTGGTATTTAAAAGTTGCTTTAAGGAGCCCTGTGTTGGTGGTGGAAAGTGGGTACGAAACCTGTAACGTGTAATTTATTGCGATGCACAATTTAAAATCCGATGTAAGCCCCTAATTCTCATTTCAGACTGAGATCCCAAACATTCAGAAGCAGAGGAAGCAGCTTGCAAAGCTGGTGCTGGACTGGGATTCTGCAAGGGGAAGGTAGGAGAGAATTTTAATTACTGAGTGCTTTTCTATTCTGTGCTTTTTTATTTCTGTTCTGTTGTGAACTCCTCGTTGACATCTCTTGGCACCTGCTCTGACCTGGTACTTGCTTCTGAAACGCTGCTGTGAGCAGGTAAGGGGTGAAAAAAGACAAACTTAAATGTAAGGTACACCAGAAAAGGACCCGTGACTGCTAGATCTAGACAGAATCACGATTTTGGGGCTCTTACATGCCTGTATATAATTGGAAAAATGTTGGAAACTCATTTAGTCATCTTGTTTCCAGTCCATTTAAGTGCTCAACTTAAATAAGGAATCACCGAAGTTTTCAGCTTAGATAAGGAGCAGGAATCTCCTTGTGTAACCACACCGAGTGCCTTGTATGGAGCCATCTCCCTGGGAGAGTCCTGGGCTGTTCCTCTCACCCTGAGTGCCTTTAAATGGTTTTAGGCTGCCGTGAGCACTGGTGGAGCCGTTTCCAGCGTTCTACACCCGCATCACAGAGTGTGGCAGACACAGGATTCCTTGTGGTTTTTACAGTTGTTGGATTATGTCAGCGTGCCATGAATGGTTTGTTTCGAACCTTTTAGTTCTGTTGGAAAACCTCTGGAACTGTGGGGTTTGTTTCCTGTCAAAAGAAACCAATTCCAAGGGAGCCATAAATGCACGTTCTGGTTGAATATTGATTTTCACCAAATGCAATTTTTCTTCCCCAGATACAACCAAGCCCACAAGACTTCAGGAACAAATTTCCAAGTGCATCCTTCGAAAATAGAGTCTCTTAAGGAAGAGATGGATGAAGCTGGAAATAAAGTAGAGCAGTGCAAGGTAAGGACAGGATGAGTGTCCCTTCCTCACCTCCCATGCAATTGCCCAACTGTGCAGCTGCAAATCACGTGGCTGTGGCACTGCCTGTCCTAGGGGTATTTTAATGCCAGCTGCTCTCTGAATTGCTTTAGTTCAAGGAGGAACTCCATCTAAGGTTTTTCTAAGCTGGGCATTTGACATTCTTTTCCGTTTCAGTCTGAGACAGCCGTGTCCTGGCCATGAATGAATGCTCAGGGTGCCTGGATGCTCCAAGCCATGGAGCAGCTGAGCAGTAGGAGGCACCTGGAGGACACCCCAGGACCTTGCTGGCTGTCACAGCTCTGAGCAGTTCACATTCATTTTCACTTCCCAACAGCAAATACCCCATTGAGTACTGAGAACTGAAACCATTTGTATTCGTTCTTGTCTTGGAGTGCTGTAAACGACTGGATTGAATGGCAATATGTTCTTGACTGAAGGGGGCAACTGCTCTGCTGGATGAACCAGAGTTAAGATTTTGAATTCGTTTTGCTTGAAAAACACATGGAGCAGAGCAGGTGCATTGCAGTTTCTTAGTTCGAACTTCCTGCAGGCAAAATAAGCACAGGGAATCTGTTTTTCTGTACAACTTGAAATGAGTAACTCTGCTGCCCTGGTTTGCGTGTTTCCCAAAGGATCAGCTGGCTGCAGACATGTACAGCTTCGTGTCCAAGGAGGGGGAATACGCTCGCTGCTTTGTCATGGTGAGTGTTGGCAGCGGGGCTCTGGTTCAGCACAGCTGGGCACAGACACTCGGTTCTCAGAGATGACATTTTGTGTGCTAAACCTTTAGTCTTATGTGCTCATCAGAAGCTAATGCTCTTTTTGTTTTTAAAATGTGGCTTCTGTTCTCAGTTATTAGAAGCACAAGCAGATTACCATAGAAAAGCATTAGCAGTCATAGAAAAGGTCCTACCCGAAATTCAAGCCCATCAAGGTAAAGTAACCTGTGCTCTGGCTGATGCTTCTCCTTGCCTGTGCCACCTATGCACAATATTCTCCTCCTCTATCTTGATTCTCTTGCATGCAGACTGATTTAATAAGGCCATTTTGATCTGCTTAACAATTTTACATTCCCAAGCATAATTCCATCTTCGTGTTCTCTGCAGTTCTCCAGCCATGTTTAACACACTAATAAAATAGTAAGGATCTCTCTGATACCCAGGAGGGTAGAGGAAGGATTTTTCTATTTGCTTACCTGTTTCCCTTGTGCCCTTTTGCTGAGGCAAACCGGGGTTTTTTAGGCCAATGAAAGTGTTGTTGTGGTTTGGTTCTTGAGTGATTACAGGTGATTATGAGGAAAACTCCGTGTATTTTAAGGAGCTTGGTTCCCCCCCCCCCTCCCCCCCCCATTTTGTGCCATATTCTTTCCCAGTGTGCGCTGCCCACTGGACAATGGAGAGTTTGGGGTTTTGTGCTGATTCTCAGCAGTTAAAATAAGTGAATTGTGCAGCTTCATTTCTTCCCTAAGAAGAGCTGGAACTGCTGCTAAGCTTCCACTGTCAGTGGGACTTGGAGGTGTCTCACTGATGATTTGGGATGAAGATGCACGGTGTGTTTTGGAAACTGCTTTCCAAAGTGCTGGCTGAGCTGGCCCTGAATCTTTGGAGGAACAGGTGAACAGAGTCTGAGGCAAAATCTAATCTGAGCTGAGCAAGGCTCGGGTGTCTTCAGCTGTGGGCCACATGCAGGTTGTAAAAGACGAACCAATTCAAAACAAATAAATAGGAGCGTTGTGGGAGGTGGTGTGGGGTATCTGTGCTCTGTCGGTGTGGGACGGGAGGGAGTGCAGAGAGGGGATGCTGGGGCAGCAGCAGAGCTCAGTGGGGCTGTGCAGGAGTTTCTCTGGGGATGTGGCAGGGACACCTTCCACCGTCCCAGGCTGCTCCAAGCCCTGTCCAACCTGGCCTTGGACATTTCCAGGGATGGGAGCTGTGGCTCTGAATGATTACTCGGGGTTCTTCTCCTCCTGTTTGCTGTAACTTGCGAAAGTTGGGAAATGCCGTGTGCGTCTCATGGCGTGTTAATGAATGAGAGGGACTAAAACCTTACAAGGGATGTGATTGATGTGGTTTTGTAAAGAAAAAGGGTGAATTAAATCCTTTGCAGGAACACTTCACCTTCAGAGCACTCTTTGAAGTCCTCTGAAGTTTTTGTCTTTCTTGGCCTCTTTTCCACATAAAAGAAATAACACATCTGTACTAACAATAACCTTTTACATCTGCATTTTTTTTCAGTTAAAATGGCAGAAATGGGTCAGAATGTAAATTGTAGGAAAGAAGAAATTCACACTCAATTTGGAGAAACTTGTGCCAATTCGAGTTAAACATGAATTGAAGAATTAAATTGAAAATTTGGATGTTACGGTGCTGGGCTGTCACCATGGTAGTTCTGATGTGATGTACTGGGGCTGTTAACATCCATTGCAATTTGCTGATATAAGGAATCAAATTTAAGGAACAAACTTTTTATTAACAGCTCAGTTTTTATTCACCTTAACTACAGTTAAAGCAAAAATCAGGCCCAGGTCATGCAATCTGTACAAAATTTTCCTCACAGATTCTTGCAGACTGGAGCCAAATCCCAGTTACTGGAATGTGCAGCCTTGTGGTGGCACTTGTGTTGAGGTCTGTTATTTATAATTCCAGTTATACACAGAATTTGTATGTGATATTCCATCCAGAAAGATGCAGAAGTATTTTTTTTCTTGACCACCACCAGCAGCCTCATTTTCTCTTTCCTCATGATCCAAAGGACTTTACCAATCAAGGGCTGTAAAACTCCCGCTGTAGTCTGAACGTTTCTGTGCTGTACTAGAAGCTTTCTTCTCTTCTTGCCTGGGCTATAATTCAAGGGTTTGGTAGATATTCTGCTCAGTGTTTTGATACTCTTCAACTTAGACAAATGGACTGAAAAACCGGCCTTTGGAACTCCCCTGGAAGAGCATCTCAAGCGCAGTGGGCGGGAAATCGCAGTTCCTATCGAAGCCTGTGTCATGATGCTCCTGGAAACAGGGATGAGAGAGGAGGTGGGTAATTCCAGATCACAGGCCAGGGAGGATGGGAAGAAGGGCCCAGTCAAGCTCACGAGCTGGTGTCCGTTTGTTAACGCGTATCTTGAGTAATTCATTCGTTAATGTATTTGGTCAATGTTTTGCAGCAGAATAACCTTCAGCACTGTTTGAAGTATCTTGGAGATGAATGCACGTGCAGTGAAAATTAGGGATGGGCCAGGGGTGGGAGGGGGCTAAATCCTGGTCGGATGACAGTGACACGACACAGGAAGGGCCAGCGGGGTCAAAACACTGCCAGGGGAGGGCACCACACCTGAAGCGTTCCGAGCGAGGCTGCTGTAAAACTGGTGCTGTTCCATGTCTGGGCCAGTGCGTGCTTACCAATCAATACATTTTATTTCTGTGGTGCAGGGCTTGTTCAGAATTGCTGCTGGAGCCTCCAAGTTAAAAAAACTGAAAGCTGCCCTGGACTGTTCCACTTCCCAGCTTGATGAGTTTTACTCGGATCCCCACGCTGTTGCAGGTATTGGGAGTGTTCTGAATCCAATCAGGTGTAAATTGATACAGCACAGCTTTGTGCTGTTCAGGTGCTGATCTCCACAGTTAAACTGGGAGAAGTGGAAATCAGTGGAAAGTTTACTGCACAGTTTGACACAGATAAGGGCAGGGTGCCTGTGCTGATCACGCCTGCTGTGTTGGTGACTATGGTGTGTAAAGTTCAGGTGATCGTAATGACCCAGCTGTCACGTTTCCTCTCATGAGGAGTGTTAACGTGGTCGGTGCAGATTAGAGCCACGTGCAGGCCTTTGATACAGTCTTTCAAAGTTCTTTGTCCTGAAGAGATGGTTCAGAGTCTTCTAGCACACGTTTCTGTCAGATTGCACTAATTACTGAGAGACCCTTTGTGCCAAGAGCTGAGCTCTTACACTGTGCAAGCAGCGTGTCTTGCCAGCATTTCCCTGGTACTTGGGACCTATTGCACAGTTAAAACTGCAAATCTGAGGGCAGAACTTTCCCCGAAGCCTGAAAGCAGTGGCTGGGGAGCCAACCTGTCCCTGTGTGCGTTGCAGGTGCCTTGAAATCCTATTTGCGGGAGCTGCCGGAGCCTCTCATGACCTACAGCCTGTACGAGGAGTGGACACAAGCTGCAAAGTAAGCATGCCAGAAATAGGCACGGAGGAAATCACGCTGCGTATTTTTATCGCTTTTGAGTCTTCATAGATGAATTCAAAAGAAACAGCCAAGCTCACACAGTTACTTATTGTTGCACTAACAGGTATTTCGGGTAACAGATTATTTGAAAGAATAAATAGCTTCATACAAGTTGCACATAATGTGAGAATATGAAATACCCGCTTGGTTTAACCATAAGGGCAGCTTCAGGCTGCTGGCTGCACAGTAGTGCTGATGCTTCAGCAGTTGTTTGCAGGTAGAGGTAATTCAGGGATCCGACTGAGCACAAAACTGTGCATTTATTTGGCATAAGTGGGAGTTTATACCAGCGTCTCTTTGTCACTGCAGAAACGACAAGTTTCTGACCTGAAGGTAAGATGTCTCACGGCATTGTTGTGTCCTTTCAGCATTCAGGACCAGGATAAGAAGCTCCAAGAGTTATGGAGGATTTGTAACAGATTACCTGAGCATTACCGTGTGAACTTCAGGTGGGTGCGAACTTCTCTTAGCTCAGCTGCTTTGCACCTTAAAGCCAATTAACCTAAACTCTAATCCAGGTGTGCTTTTCTTGGCCAAATTCAGTGAGATTTGTAAAAACGCTTCTTATTTCGTGCAGCAGTGGGTATGCACAGGTGGTGTTCTCAGTCTCCTTAATTCACTATTGACTGTCATGAGAGAGTGAGCACAGAACTTCTGCTTATGGGTCATGCTCTGCTCTTTGCTGTAGTTTCCAGTCTTAAAAATCACCTGGATCTGTCTTAAACAGCTCATTTTTCCTTTTGGTTTTGCGTTTTGGAAATGAACCGGAACAAAACCAGCTCTGGTGATTCCTAGAAGCATGGAATTTCCATTACAGGATATGAAACTAGCTGAATCTAAATATTTTTCGCTATAAATATAATAGTCCTGTGGCTCTGTTTGGCGAAGATGGGAGGTGCTTTCTTTATTACCCAGTTTGACTTCTGTGATTCAGAAGCAGAAGCTTTGGGCAGCTGCCAAGCAAGAACATTGCTCATCTCATTTCTGTGTTGTTGGGAGCTCTCTTTACAAGCTCTTGAGCTTTTATTTACTTATTTTCAACAAGAAATGCTCTTAGTTCCTGCTGTTTAATTAGTTCTTTCCTTTTTGTAGGTATTTAATCAAATTTTTAGCCAAGCTTGCCCAGAACAGCGATGTTAACAAAATGACACCGAGCAACATCGCCATAGTCTTGGGCCCCAACTTGTTGTGGGCAAAGAATGAAGGGTGAGTTCTTCTAAGAAGGCTACGGAACAGAACTGGGTGAAGCTGGAGAATGGATTGGTTGAAATCCCTTAGTGTATTCACACCAATGAACTGTTCACCTAAAAAAGATTTCAAGTGTTCTTTCAGCCCATGCCTCCAGGTCCTCTGAGGCAGGAGGGTTTTCAGGGGTGTTTTCAAAAGCTGGGAATGTTGCTGAATAGTCTGGAGTCCAGTACAGCTGCTGTTTCTCTGGTACTGAGGAGTTGATCCATCCTGCTTAGCTTAAGTTGTTATTTAGGTAATCTGAGGTAATTTTAATTTTCTTAATTTGATGGAACTCTGAATAAAGTGTTCTTCAAATCTCTCCTGCAGATCCCTTGCTGAAATGGCAGCAGCCACTTCGGTGCATGTGGTAGCAGTTATTGAGCCCATTATTCAGCACGCAGACTGGTTCTTCCCTGGAGGTGAGTTCCTGCCACAGTTCAGGAATTCTACATTACCCTCCAGGTCAACCTCCAATGGCTTGTGCAGTGAGGCACCGCTTGGGATACGTGTGTCTTAGCAGGCATTCTGTCTGTCCTTCCTCCAGATGAAGATTTCAATGTGTCTGGGGCGTTTGTGGCGGTTCCTGCTGTTAATTCCAATCACTTGTCACACACTGGGAATGACTATGAATGTGGGACACTGGAGAGGAAGAGGCCTCTGAGCATGACTGTGATGGAAGGGGATTTGCTGAAGAAGGAAAGGTAGGTGTAGTTCTCAGGTCAGGGGTCCATCATTAGCCCTCTGCTGAGGAGGCTTTAATCAGACACTTTCACTGGTGTCAGGAGACGAATTTCATGGAAATACTGTAGTGATAACAATAATGATTTATTTCCTGTTGCAGCCTGAGGATGGCTCAAAGGTAATGCACTGTTACTTCCTTCCAGTTACACTCCATGCATGATAAATCCCATGCAATATTGCAGCTCCCAGTTTCCATTTTCCTGGTACGGATTTGGGGGGGGTCTATGATTCACTGGAACAGAAGTGTCTGTAGTAGCATCTCTCAGTCTCTAACTTCTGGTATTCCATGGCTTCTCTTTCAAAGCCCATAAGCTGAGGTGGTGCTACCTGGTGCCTTCATGATAAGACTTCTGAGTTGATGATGGTACAGTATTGCCACAGCAAGCAGTAGAATGCTAAAATATCCCAGTAAAACATGCTGTTTCCCATATAACATGTAGTGTAACGTTCATTATTATCACTCCTCATGAGTATTCAAGTGATGTGCTTGTTTTTAGCTGTCCATGCAAATGTTAAGTTGTTACCTGTTAGCTATGACCAGCCACATGCAAATTTGTCAGCACTCACAGAGGAAGAAGAAACTCGGTTCAAGATTCAGTGTTTAACACAACAAGAATAAAATTAAATTCTAGAATGAATGTGCCGTATGCATTCTAAAATCTGTTAGAGTTGGGGTCTGTTTCTCCCTTGTTCTCCTTGAAACACAAATAGAAGGATTTGGGCTGGAAAGGACTGTAAAGATCGCTCATTCCAGCCGCCAAATCACAGCCAGTAGCTTTTTTTGAATCTTTACTGCAACTTAGTGTGTGATAGAAACAAAATTCATGTGGCAGAATACATTTGGTGAGGCACTACTCTGGTATGTAAGGAAGTGTCTGTATTTACGTGTGAAATTCCGAGTGCTCTGACCTCATTGTCATCAATGTCTGTCTCCAGATGTAATTGAGTAGTTTGTTCACTGACGTTTAGCTTATCCCTCTGAGGGGATAAGCCAAATCCTGTTGCATGTCTTAACATTGCCGGTGTTCTGCAGCCAGTGGAAGCTTTAACATCGTGGTGTTGTGCAGCCAGTGGAGCTTTCCTTGTTGCTGCTTTGCATGTCGGGGTTTGTCTGGGGGTGGGACACCCAGAGTCCTGCTGCTGCAGCACCTGGGGGTGGCTGCCTGCTGTGTTCACTCTCTCTTCTCTCTGTAGCTTTGGTGTGAAGGTTCTGGAGTTCCCCGCGACCCCGCGGCGATGTGGCACTGTAAGCAGAAAGCTCACATCGCCCGCCTTCCAGCCCCCGCTGCCGCCCTGCGAGCCCGGCGCGGCCGCGGGGCCCGAGCAGCCCTGCCAGCCTGCCGGGGCTGAGCCCGGCTCCGGGGCTGGCCCTGCTCCCTCTGCTGCCCCAGCAGAACAGCCCCAAACTCCAGGCACTGAGGATGCCAGGTAAGAGGCACGGCTTGCGCTGGCAGCGGCTTGGCAGCGGCTCTGGCAGCAAACTGGTGTCACCTGGGGCTGGCACCTCTGCCCCGTGGGCAGCAGGACTGTGCAGGAGCTCTCCTGGCATCTGTATGGGTGCAGAACTGTCTTTTGAGATAACACGCCCAGTTCAGGGCATTCCAGAATTGGTCTTATAAAATAACATCCATGGTTCTGGATGTTCCGGAATTCATCTTCTAAGATAATGGAATTCTTGGGGGGGAAAAAAATGCTAATGAAAAATACAAATACAGACTCTATTTCCACTGCCCACATTGACCTTCCCAGGTTATGCCCTAGAGATGTGCACGTGGGTGATACCAGTTTGCTGCCGAAAGAGCAAAACCTACGGTGGCAATACCAGAAACCTGTTGGTCTTGTTTGTTGTTTCTTGTACACGTTATCTGGATATGTCTTGTTTTGTTTATTGTCTGTAGCAAGTGTTACTGATGAGCAGACTTGCTTACTCGAAAACTGGCAGCCAGTTTATCATGTTCCAGTATTGGTTTCTTTAGGACGAGTATGTACACGGGCTCTTTGCTGTTTAATTACCGTCGAAGCTCTGCACTTGTGTCCCTGGACTCCAAGGCTAATTGCAGCAGCCTGACTTCCTCCTGTGAGGTGGAAGCAGCACTTTGCTCTCAGCACCTCAGTGGTCTGAGAGCTGTAACAAATCATGTGTAAAGCCTGTAGTGCTTCCAAGTGTCACCCTCAGCACCTGAGGGTGAAACCTCACTGTGGGCTTCGGTGCAGCACTTACTCTTGTGCACAGACCTTGTGCTCAGGTGACGTTTTACAAAACTGGCTCGTTTGGAAATCCCCCGCAGGTCGGTGTTTCCTCCACAGGTGGCTTTTGTGGCAGAAGCAGCCGAAACGAAACCTTGGGGTTCGTGTCTGAAAGTTGCACTTAAAATCTGCACAGCCTCGGTGCAAGTACTCTCAATTAACAGCGTCTGGGGAAATGGGGGTTGCAAAGTGCCAGCAGAAGTGAGTGCAAGTCAGTCCTTGTGAGGGCTGAATTGCTGCAGGCGGCTCTAAATGTGGAGAAAGGCGTGAAGCCTGCGGGTGCACAGCCAGACGAGGGGACCCTGCCCAGACCCACCTCAGCAGACGCACCCTCCATCATCATCCATCACTGCCACAGTGTTCACCACTGAGCCCTGCGCTCGGGTGCCACATCCACACGTTTTTTGAACGCTTCAGGGGCTGTGACTCCACCACTTCCCTGGGCAGCTGTGCCAGAGCTTGACAACCCTTTCAGTGAAAATTGTTTCCAAGCATCTGATCCACAGCACGGTTTGTAAAGGAACAGGTGCAGCTGAGCCAGGCAAGGCATGTTACAGTAATCTCTAATGTGGACTTTTTAATTTCCAGTACCTCAAAATCCAAGGACAGCGCGTCTTCAGCCACTCCTCCCCCGGTGAGGAACGGCGGCCAGGCGGGCCCTGCCCCGGGCCAGGCAGCACCCAGCAGCTCCCAGCTCTCTGTCACCCAGCCCCAGAACGCTGCTGGTCCCAGTCCCCACGCCCTGAGGAGAGGTGTGTGTTTGTTTGCTTTTCAAGTCACTATGTTCAGCTCATGATATACTGCAAAAATGTTACTAAAATGACTTTGTCAGCTTCTCTGCCCTTATACAGACAGCAGTTTAATCTCTTGGTTTGTCCCCGAGGCCTGGCTGTAAAGCAGCTGTGACTTTTGGACTCTCTGAATGGCAATAGTGTCACCAGTGCTGTTTAACAAACTCTCTCAAAAGCTATTGATTAGTAAATGCTTGTACCTGATAATGCACAGTTTTGTTGTGATAACATACCTGAGGATTTTTTGTGCTGCTGGTTGTTTTCTTTGCGAGCTTGCTTTGGCATCACAGAATTCCAAAATGGTTTAAATTGGAAGGGACCTTAAAGGTCATCCCATTCCACCCCTGCCACGGGCAGGGACACCTTCCCCTGTCCCAGGCTGCTCCAAGCCCTGTCCAGCCTGGCCTTGGGCACTGCCAGGGATCCAGGGGCAGCCCCAGCTGCTCTGGGCACCCTGTGCCAGGGCCTCCCCACCCTCACAGGGATCAATTCCTTCCCAATATCCCACCTAACCCTACTCCCTGTCAGTGGGAAGCCATTGTCCTGTGTCCTGTCACTGCGTGCCCCTGTGAAAACCCCCCCAGTCCCTGATGCTGGAATCTCCCCTCTTCTCTCCACAGCTGTGAAGAAGCCGGCGCCAGCCCCCCCCAAACCAGCCAACCCCCCGCCGGGGCAGCCAGGAAGCCAAAGCTCTTCCCCAGCTGCTCAGCCACCTTCTGTCTCTCCAAAACCACCTGCCAGAAGCTCTTCTCCTCCTGCTCAGCATGCAAACCAGGGAGCAGCCCAGACCTCCTCTTCGCAGGTTTCTGCACCTCGGAGATATTCCAGCAGTCTCTCCCCGATCCAAGCTCCCAGCCACCCGCCCCCGCAGCCCCCAACGCAGGCAACTCCTCCCCTGCAGCCCAAAGCGAGCAGCCAAGCATCTCCCAGTGAGCACGGACCAGAGCAGCCCTGTTCCTCCCTCCCGCAGACTCCGACTCCGCCCGACACGCCCCCGCTGGGGAAGCACCCCAGCAGCT
Source organism: Dasyornis broadbenti (assembly GCA_013397935.1). NCBI lineage: Eukaryota > Metazoa > Chordata > Aves > Passeriformes > Dasyornithidae > Dasyornis > Dasyornis broadbenti. The sequence continues at coordinate 334,546 of VZRN01005357.1, forward strand.
CCCAGGCAGCGCCCCCGGAGCCCTGCCAGGCTCCCTGTTTACCTCAGAGCGGCACCCTGCCCCGGCCACGGCCCGTGCCCAAGCCCAGGAACAGACCCAGTGTCCCCCCTCCGCCTCACCCTCCCTCCCAGCTGCCTGGAGATGGGATGGTTGCAAATCCCACGCAAACAGCTTCCAAAATAGTCACAGGTGAGTGGATCCTTCCCTATCCGGTGTCTCCTCGGGGACTGGCAATGAAGAAAATAGCGCCTGTAGCTGGGAGTTAATGTGGTGGGAGACTGAAAAGCACAATCACAGTTGAAATACTCAATAGCTCATTTCCAGTTAAATGCCCACCCAGCTGCTCTACGCACAGGGGCATCGTTCCTGAGGCAGAAGCGTCTGGGGGCAAGTGGAGATGAACTTCTGTTACTTTTTTTCCTGTTTGGGAGCTGAACACCATGACAGCAGCTTGCTGGGGTTGTCTCCAGCTCAGCATCTTGGCAGTCAATTCTGCTTGTACATCTGTTGCCAAAAAGCAAATATTTAGAGGAGGGAGAAGATGTAGCCAAGGATAGTGGATTTCAGCACATACTGAGATAAGCAGAGGGCAAAAGTGGTCACTGACACGTGTTCTAATAGGCCAAACATGCAGAGAGTGTTTTACCTTATGAGAACTGAGGCTTCTGGTGTGCTTTTAAGTTGGACATCCAGAAGCTGGAGAATCACCTGGACTAAACTGTATTTCTTTGGTCAGTATTTACAGAGCTTCACATTTTAAGTGCAGTCTTTGTTTTAAGACAATCACGAAGTCAAGAGAAATTTTGTCTTCTCACAGAAACTTCATGAAGCTTGTAGTTACCAGTTTGATGGTATAATGTTAATTTAATAAAGATAGTTAACACAGTTTATTTTTTTAAAATGTAATTGCTGAGGCCAGTCAAAACCAGCAGATTTTGGAATGTTCTCCTGCTGAGGCGCTGCTTACTCTGGGAAATTCTGAAGGAAGAGATACTGAGTGTGGGAGACTAATGCTTTTAAATCTACTTATTAATAATGGTTGAAACTTTCCCATGACACTGCAGCTTCTCTAGAATTAGACTAATGTATTGGAATGCAGAGTGTCAATTCTGTTGCCTAACAGCTCTACCCCAATGCCTTCACAGGTGGGGATGGTTACTGCGAATAAGGTTTGTACTCACAAAAACTGCTCCTGTTTGTAGCTTCAGTTCGGGCTTGCGCTTGGAACTGTGCTCTGCCAGCTCTGTGTTCTCATCCCTCCACAGCATTTTGTCTGCAGGAGGCTTTAAGGCCTCTGCTGCTTCATTGTAGCAGGCCTGTGAACGATAAGTTATTCCTTGAAGTCCCTGTGAAGAAGTAGCACTTGACACCAGGCCCCCAGAGTTAGTCCCCAAGTCAGGTGTCATTTCCAGCAGGCTTGTTCTCCTCAGTGCAGGCAAATCGGATTTTCCCTACAATTTGGTGGTTTATGGTTACATTTTAATGTAGTTCTCACTTTAGGTTTGCAGTCATTTTTAACCACTTGGAGTTCATTTGGCAAAATCCGGCTGTGACTGAAGCCGTGGCAGAACAGCCCCAGCAGCACCTGCGCCGTGGCACGCTGGCTTCCCAGCCTCACTAACGGCTCTGGCTGCTCAGTCCCAGCTCATCCTCACTCCACTTCCCACTGCTCAGGCCTCGGGATGCTGCAGCTGCCTCCTGAGGGAAAACTGCACCGCAGGCTTCCCCAGGGCTGCCTGCCTGAGTGAGCTCAAGATTTGCCCGTTTGCAGCAGGGACACTGAAATTAATCTTGGATTGAGAAGTCGGCTTGGAAATAGCTTGGGTTTGGGGTTTTGTTAATTGGAGAGAGAGGCTGCCCAGAGAAGCTGTGGCTGCCCCATTCCTGGAAGAGTCCAAGGCCAGGTTGGGTGGGGCTTGGAGCAGCCTGGGGTAGCGGAAGGTGTTCCTGCCCATTACGGGATTCCGTGATGAAACTGGCAGTAAATGAGCTGCTTAAAAAGCTAAAAAGTAGCTTTGCTTTTTAAAATAAGTGACTTTTCCTGATTGTACTTTTGTCAGTATATTTAAAATACAGAGATGATTTATTCCCAGGCTGAAGTCAGAAGGAAGGCTGGGCTCTGAATCTTGACAGCACTTTACAATTAAATTAACAGCAGCTGTGCTAATGAGTCAAACTTCAAGGAAAGACTTCAAGTGTTTCATAGTTTGGCTATATTTTTTTTTTCATGTTAGGTTTTTCCTGGCTCTGAGGAAATTGCCTAAATTATAGCAGGGAGGGTTTGTTTTACCCCGCTGTAACTGGAGAAATCCTTGTCTTCTAATTAGCATCCAGCTGGGGCTGCTTCATTAGAATTGGGCAAGGCAAGCAGCTGCCAGAGGGGAGTGCAAACAATAGCAGATTGGCCCAGGTGTGTGCTGTAAACACAGTATGGAAGCTGCCGTGCAGGAAAACTGGGAAAGGAAAGCTGCTGAGGGAGGATTCTCTCCAAAAGTGGTGAAGGGACCTGGAAGATCCAGCGTGTTTAGCTAAAATCCCCTTGGGGAGGAGGGCTTGAAACGACAGGCTCACCTCCAGCAGTACAGTCCCTGCTAAAGCATCCACCTTCTCCAGACCCACGTGTTTTTAAAGGATTAATGTTCTGAATTAACACCACCACCTGTCACACAGGAGTATCTGCTCTAACATTCACACCTGCACATAGAAGCACTTACAGACTCACTAATTCACACGTGCAATTGCTGTTTTTAATTTGAACCTTAGCGAGCGGAACGAGGGAACAACAGAAGCCAAAATTAAGGTGCCAGCAAACCTCCTGGTAATCCCAGAACAGGAATTCTGAACTGTTCTCAGGATACTGTTGACTCCTTTGTCCTGTACTGGGCTCAATAATGCCTCAAATTCTATTTATGGTGTTCAATTAAGAAGCCCTAGAATATTCTAATCAAAGGTTTTATTAAATAATCCAGATGTTTGACCAGCATTCAGTAGGAACTGTATTGGCAAGTGCAATGGTAAGGAAAAGGCCCCTGATTGGCCGACACTGTTGCTAATTGCTAATTGCTAATGATGTGTGTGCTAACTACTAACCCACCCCAGTGCCCTGCTGTGTGTGTCCCTGGGCATGGCCGCAGCGGGGCTGCTGCTGCTCCCCTTAACCCACTAAAGCGCTGGAGAGCAGAATGGGAAGCTCTCAGTGTCTCCCTGGCCACTCTCACCTTGCGCTGTCTCCGTGTGCAGGAAATGCAGAACCGGCGTGTTCCACGCAGAGAATCCTTCCGTGTCAGATGTCGCTGCACTGTCCTGTGCCACAGCTGCTCCTTCCCTGTGTCACAGCATCCCAGAGCAGCTGCTCAGGGGCTTGCAGCAGCCGGGGTTAGTGGAGGTGGCCCTGCCCACGGCAGAGGGTGCCTCTGGATGGGCTTTAAGTCCCTTCCAGCCCAAACCGTTCTGGGCTTCTGTGGCTTCACTTCCTGCTCAGTGCCAGGCCAGGATGGAATTCCAGCTGCTCGGTCGCAGTGTCCCAGAGCACAGATCCCTGCAGGCTGGGAGGGCTGTGCTGGCCTCAGGAGCAGGGCAGGCTGCACTCAGTGCCCGCTTTGCCCTCTCCCAGGCCGTTTAGCTCAGAAGGCTTCAACTTGAGCTTTCCTCAGTAACTTCTGGGTTAACTTCAGGACTTCATGCTTGAGTTACGAATCCCAGTCTCCCTAGGATGCCTGTCTGCACCTCCTGTGCTTGAAAACAAGGCCTTTATTTGGATTTTTTTGTTGATTGAAGTGATCTAAATTACTTCCTACGTGGAGCAGCTGCTGGACTGCAGTAAAGGATGTCATGGCATACTATAAATCAGCTTTCCAAAACCCTAACAAGATTTTCAGTTATCTCTTTTTTTTAACTGCTAGGGATTTTTCTGGTCTGATAATTCTAGCTGCCAGGGCAGTCAGTCACCAGAGATGCAGCATTTTGTGGTCCTTTTTGGACACCTTGCCTTGAACAAAATTCTCCTCTCCTTGGAAGAGGCAAAGGCCTTGACATGCCGTGTTTGCTCAGGAGAGAGGTTTAATCTGCATTTGGTTTAAATAACTTCTGCCTCCTTTTGACACCATCCTTGTTCCTACTGCTTCTCAGAGTCAGGGGTGGTGTTCCCTGGAAGATGATTTAGGTGCCAAATTATTTTGCTGAGTGTTTTGCCATGAAAGTCCAGAGTAGCTCTCCAGGGGCATTGGGGAATCTGGTCCTAAATCAGACTCACTGTCCTCCCTTCTTCAGGAAGAAGTGGCTTTCTGTTACTTTGTCCAGGACTGAACCAAGGTCCGTAGGAGAAGCAGTCCAAGCTGTTCAGTTGGGCTCAGCCCTTTGTGCCCACAGGGGCCAGCTCTGTTCCAAGAGCCTTCCTTGATCTTTGCTTTCCCTTCTCTGTCTAAGGAAATGCCCAGGAATTCCTGAGTGAATGAGCCGGCCCTGGCCTGGCTGCTAAACCTGCTGTTCCCTTTTTGTGCAGACTCTAATTCCAGTATTCCAGAACCACTTCCAAACCCTCCTTCAGAGCTTCCTGCAGAGCCGGCGGGCAGAGAGCTGCGCAACCACCTCATGCTGGACATTGACAATGACACGGAGAGCACCGCGCTGTGACCGGAGCGCTCCGGCTTCCCAGGGCTCCTCTCCCGGGGGGAAAACCCTCAGACCTCACAGGGAAAAGCTTCTTCTGGCAGTGTGGCAGAACTGTGTGGAGTTGGGACCAGTGCATCGTGGGGACAGTGATTTCCAGGATCGCTGAGGTTGGAGAAGACCTCTCAGAAAATCGAGCCCAACCTTTGGCCAAGCTCCGGTTTCGCCCTCAGAAGAAGTTTAATGATCTGGGTCTGGACAACGGTTTTCAAACTCTTGGATGGAAGGAATGAATTCCTGCAGGAACTCAACCTCGGAAGCGTGATCAGTGCTGATACAGGTGGTATTAGCAGAAATTCCAAAAGAATAAGGAGCAGAGCATTAGTTATTTAAAGTGCATGTCTGTATTATGGAAATAATCCTTCTCATGGCACGGTTAGAGTTTTTTTTGTAGTTCTTAGCCCATGCCAGGAGCTGCCTCCCAAGGGACATTCCCTCTCGGATTTGCTGCAGATTCCCCTCAAACCATGAACCAAACCCCTGCCCCAGTGCTGGTGGTGACTGCTGGTTCTCAGTCACCCTGTGGAACTGTGGATGCATCCAGTGCCTTGAAGGACTGTCGTGCTGTAGGAGGACCTTCCTGTCTCTTTAATCATTTCATGGCTACGTAGGATCAGTACTTAGCCTGATTTCATAGTTATTTGTATTAACCTGCTTTGTTCATGTGCAACTGGCAACTGTTTCGTGAGGAAACCGTGGAAATGGGGTTTGTGCTTTTCTTGAAAACGGTTGAATTTTGAAAGAACTTTGAAACAGCTGTTTGGATTCAGCAGTTGGGTGAACATTTATAAAATTAAAGATTGGGTTTTGTCAACTTAAGGCATCTTTATTCTCGTTTTGTTGCTTCCAGCGAGTCCTGAAAGTCACAGTGATCCCCTGGACTGTGTAGCTTGGAGTCGCTGGCTGCTCACCTTGGTTCTCCCTTAAGGACTTCAGTGGAAGCACTTTGGGACTCTCCTCTGTCACCACACCCGCCATAACAAACCTTTGTAACTCCAAATTCAGTTTGATGGACCACAGACTCCAGTCCTGTGACTGACTTTGACGTTTATCCCCCAGACTGTGCAGCGCCTCTCTCCCACAGGGTTTCCAACAGTGTTTCACGTGCTCAGGAGCGATCCCCAAGTGCCAATTCTCTTTACGGGGTTTAGCAAGAGTATTTTCTGATTCTGTGGGCTGCTGCAGGTTCCCGGGTGTTCCTGCTCCATCCTGCCTGTTGTCACTCCCTGCTGTCCATTCTGTGGGTGAGGTTTGCTACAACTCTGCAATATTTAATGAATTCTGGCAACCAGCAGCAGCCTGGGAGTGGGAACAGGCTCTGCGGGGAGCGAGGGCAGGTGAGGGGCTCCAGGAGGAGCCCCCTCCAACATGGGCATGGGCCCAGAGGTCTTGGCACCCCCCATCCCCACAGACTCCAGGCAGGCAGGAACCAGCTCTCACTCTTTAATGTTTCTCTGCAGCTGCACGAGGGGCCAGGGCGGGTGATGGTTCCCAGCCCGGCTGCGGCCGCGGAGGTGACAGCGCTCGGTGCTCCTGGCCCAGGGTTCTCCACTGAGGCACTCCCAGAACGGCTGTGGGTGCCCAGGCCGTGAGGGGCTGCCACTGGGCACCTGTGCCCAGGAGGAGAAGCAATCCAAGCTGTTCAGGTGGGTTTGGCTGGGTGAGGTGCCCCGTGCAGCAGCTGCGGGGCAGTTCCACACTGGGTGCTGGTGTTGGTCGGTGTCACCATTGGAGTGTGTGGGTGATGGTAACTCAGCCAGAGCTCGCAGCCAGGCCCAGCAGCACTCAGTGCACTCAGGGAAGGAGCTGAACGGGCACAGCAGAGCCCAGACAACAGCCCTTGGCTCTGCTCCGGGCACTCGAGGTGTCACTCGTCCCTCAGGGCTGGAGGAGCTGAACCAAAGGGGACTCAAGTGGTTGTAACGTTATAGGGGCATAAATAGGAAGAGGATCCAGGCTTCCTGAATTCCAGGCACTGCTCTAAGGCCAAAGAGCAAAATTAAATATTTAAAATAACCAAACCAACCTTCCTCAGCTGGTTGGTGCCAGGCGGGGTCTGATGGTGCCAGTTCCAAGTGCTCGGCCCCAGACACAGCCAGGCCCCCGTTAGAAACAAGGAAAGAATTAGGGACGAGGGTCTGTCTTCTTAAATAAAGAAATAACATTTAGAAAGCATTAAGAATTACATTAACCCTCTGCTAATCATTAATATTTACACCAATTAAAGTTAGTTGATGTCACGTGGCCTGGCATTCGCCTGGCTACGCGAAGTACGCCCAGAGGAAGACCCCAGCACACACACACAGGAGCAGGTTGATGTTCAGGACGTGTTTCACCAGCGGCTTCTCCTCCAGGGAAGCCACGGGCAGGGGCTCGGGCTTGGGCGCGCTCTCGGCGCTCTCCTGCCTGCGCTCCATCCCGCAGAGCCACAGGAAGGTGCGCAGCAGCTTCGAGCTCCCCTTGGCCTCAGCTGCACCTGAAATGAGAGGCAGCAGTGAGGGCTGAGTGTCTCCCAACACAGCGAATCCCAGGAATGGCTCGCGCTCCTGGGGCGAAGGGTTTGATGCAGAAACACGCCCGTGGTCTCTACGTGAACGCTCGCTACACGGGGACCCCTTCAGTCTGCACCTCTGGGGCTGTGGGACCAACCCCATCCTCCCTGCAGCTCTGAGCTCAGGTTCTGCTCTTCCCAGCATTTTCAGCCCCGGTAAGGGTAAACCAAACCTAAAAACTGAGCTGTAACTGCTTGGTGCCCCTCAGCCTCCCTGGGCAAGGGCTGCCCCAGTCCATCCTGCCACACCTCTAAACTGGATTTTCCCAGTGCTTTGGGACACACACGATTTAATGCAGGGAAGGCAACGCTCGTGTCCAACAAGTGTGAGACTTCCCAGCAGCGGGAGAGCTGCACCGTAACTCATTAACTCACAACAGCTTGCTACAGATCAAAGGAACACGCAGCAAAAGCTGCAGCGTTACATAAACAGGGGCTGAGCCTGGCAAAAACAAGGGATGCGAATCATCGCTGCAGAATGCACAGGGAGTTCTACACGAGGCTGTACCTAATACCGTCAAGTACAAGTTTTTAAAAACGCAAATCCTCCTTCACTGATCAGCAAAGAACTCAGCCCAGGGCGCTGGGTTCTCCCTGATGCTAGAGCTGATCAGAAAACACTGCTGAAAAACAGAAAGGGAATTTCATCAACAAAACTGTGTTTTCCTCCACCCTCCCCTTTTCCAACCAGTTCTGGCAGCAGGTGCCACGGTACCAGTTGCTGGCACGGGATAATGACTGTGGCTCTGTATCCCATCCAGCTCCTTTGTTTCAAGCTTTTGTAATGCCGTAGAGCGTTGGAAAAGAAACTGAACTCCTGCTTAGGTAAATGTCAGGTAAAGCATCTTTCCCCCAGACAAGAGGAGGCTGAGGTCAGACCTCGCTGTGCGCTTCAGCTTCTCCCAAGGGGCAGCTCCACTCCCTGCTCTGTGGCAGGGACAGGACCCAGAGAAAGGCTGGAGCTGTGCCAGGGAGGGTCAGGTTGGATATCCAGCAAAGGCTCTTCTTCCCCCAGAGGCTGCTGGGCACTGCCCAGGCTCCCCAGGGAACGGCCCCGGCCCCAAGGCTGCCAGAGCTCCAGGAGCGGTTGGACAGCGCTGCCAGGGATGCCCAGGGTGGGGTTGTTGGGGTGTTCTCTGTATGGCCAGGGGTTGGGCTCGATGGGTCCCGCCCAACTCAGCATATTCTATGATTCTTTAATTCTGTGATTCCTTCAGCAGGCCCTGAAGCTACGGAATTCCAGAGGAAGGAGTTTTAACGTTTCTTGTCTTCCAAGCCGTTAGGAACGCCAGGGGCTGTGAGGTGTGGGGTTACTGAGCACGACCACTTACATTTGTTATCATCTGAACTATTCTCGGGAGCAGTGCTCAGCTCAAGCTGCAGAGCGGCCGGGTCCTTGGCAGCGGCGGGGCCGGGGCTGGCTGCCAGCTCCTGCTTGGGCGGAGGATCCCCACGTGTGAACCAGGTGAGCCGACTTATCTGATGGCATGAAGAGTGGTGTTAAAGAAACTGCTGTCCCGGGGCTCAGGGACTGCCTCGGCCCTGGGGCCGCCCGCAGAGAGGTCAGGAAGAGCGGCCAAAATCCGCCCTCCTGCCCAGAGGGAGCAGCCAAGGGCACTGCCGTGGCCACTCGTGGGTTGGATTTATCTGGAACGCGACACCGTCTGTCCTCCAGCTCAGAAGGATGAATCTGTAAGGTCTGTACTGAAGGGACATCTCTGTGTGGGACCATCTCTGGGTGCAGACTAAGAGCAGGTCAGGAAGGAACAAAAAGAACAGAAATTGTGGCCAGGGACGGCAGGCTTAGAGAAATGGGGGTGCAGAGAGAAGAGACAACAGGTGGGAAATTGGGCTTTTTTCTTCAAATACCTAAAAGACTGATTATAGAGGGATGTTCTCAATGGCAGTGCAGATAGAGAAGGATGAGCACCACGCAAAGCTGAAAAGATTCAGGTTGGAGACGAGGAAAAGCTGTTACAGGGAGGGCAGGCGAGCTCTGGACTGATCACACACCTCCAGGCATCTCCTCTGGGGATTTCTGAGTTCAGGGTTAGTCCTGTCTCGAAGCAAGAGGATGTGCTGCTGGCTGAGCTCTGCAGCCTCTCTGCCCTCAGTGCTTTCCTGCAGCCTCAGCCCCAGCACATCGACTGAGAACAGTCGACCTGGCACAAACGTGTTCCACAGGAGATGTGCCCTCTGCCCTGCGTTTATCTTCTCTGCAAGTAAAAATGGTTCCTTGCTGAGTTAGTAAGAGGGTTGGTAAAGATGACCCAGAAGCTGGAATTGCTTGGAGAATAGCAGGGAAAAGGCTTATTTGTCATAGATTAAACACACATGCTTGAACTTAACAGCTCTTGGTAGAATCTACTGTTGACCAGTTTCCAGGGTGGGATTTATGGGCCCCAAATCAGAAACGGCAGCAAAGGTGCTGGAGCAGAGGAGGAGCCACGGCTACAGGCGTGACCATAAATCAGGAATGAGTGGAGGCTTCCATCTCCAGCTTATTTCTCCCCAGGGATGCAGCGTGGGGCATCCTGGAAAGCACTTGGGGCTAAGGGAGCAGAGGGGGTGACGCACCATTTCAGGGGCCGGGGGCTCAGTGGCCACGCTGACCACGAGCACGGTGAGGGTGGAGATGGCTGCCAGCACCATGGAGAAGTAGAGGTAGTGCATGTACTTGACCACGCCGGGCCGGCCGTCGGGCTCGCCGCACTGGGGCTCGGGGTAGATGAAGTCCAGCACCAGCCGGATGACACCCAGCAGCAGCCCCACCACCAGCCCCCAGAAGGCACCCTGGGAAAAAAGGGAATTCAGTGCTGGAACAGCATCCAGCCGGGATGCAGGGCTGCTCTCACGCCGGCAGAGTCGCTACCTTCTCGTTGGCTCTTTTCCAGAAGCAGCCCAGGATGAACACCATGGCCACGGGCGGCTGCAGGTAGGAGCTGATGGACTGGATGTAGATGAAGAGCTGCCCGCCCTGGCCAGCCTGCACCAGGGGGATCCACAGGATGGACACCACAGTGAGCAGCAGCACAAAGACCCTGGGCGAGACCAAGGGGCCATTGCTGTGAGCTCAGGCCCCGCTTTTCCAGTGGTTCAGCGTGAGACTCTGACCGGGGTGTCCCACAACCGTAAAGCCTCCACTGCAGTCCTCCCCGAGCCTGTGCAGGGTGCTGTCACCCCAGCAGCTGTGGCCAGATGTGTATCTGGCGCTCAGGCTCTGATCCAGCCCACCCCAGTTCTCCCCACCTGCCAACGATCATGAGCTCCCACTCCGAGCACCGAGGACGGAAGTGTTTCCAGAGGTCCATGGTGAAAATGGTGCTGGCGCTGTTGAAGATGGAAGTCAGGGAGGACATGAGGGCTGCTATCATCACTGACATCATCAGGCCCCGGAGTCCTGGGAACAAGGAGAAGTAGAGCCACGCTGAGCAATCCTCAGTAGCTGCATTGCAGGGTGGCCTCGAGGTCTCCTGTGGGCTAGAGCAGCCTTTTAAAGCTGGTTTTATCTCCAGTTTGAAATGACAGAGAGAGGTTTGTCCCACACAAACCCCACTGAAATGGCAGTTCAACCACTGCCATTGGCCACGTGCCAACCCCACCAGTCCCACAACCATCACCAGGCTCTTACCTACAGGCAGGAGCTCCAACACCAGCTTGGGATAAGCAATATCAGAGCAGCCAGAGGGGTTGCCACAGATTTTTTGGCAAATTTCCGGGTCTGCACAAGCCACCAGATCTGAAATAAGCAGTGGGGAGTGAGAGGCAGCATTCCCAGCCCCAATAAACCAGTGTCTCTGAACAAGTTCCTCACTGAAGGTTGTAAGCTGCTTTCTAAGGGAAATGCTGGAGAGCTTAGGGAGCTTCCAGCAAATGCCACAGGACTGTCTCAGTCAGCACAGGGGCGTCTGGGGCTGCTCTGGGAGGATCTGCATCCTCCAGCTCCCAGCTGGAAGAAAATTTCTTCATGTGTCGGGCATTTGATGCGTTGGAACCCCTCAACTTATTCAGCAAAGGCTGCTCCAGCGCCGGGGAGTTGGCACAGCCAGAGAGAGGGAAGAGATCTCTCCCTGAGCACTTACCTGGGAAGAGAACCCGGCTGATCATGCCTGGCATTACCATCATAAAGAGGGGCAAAATCTTCAAGTAGGAGGTCATCAAGGAGCCTCCTTTGGCGTGGGAGAGGTTTTTGGCAGCGAGGGACCTCTGAACAATGACCTAGGAATGAAGGAACGGGGTTGGTTGGCTGCCAGCAGCAGGAGCTGGCTGGGCTGGAGCGATCCCGACTTTGATCTCCTCTGAACTCTGGAAGTCTCAGAGAGTGATCACAGAGCTTGGCCGTGGCTCTGGAGTTGTTGCTGTGGATCCTGATTCCTTTCAGAAGCCCAGCCCTGAAAGGCTCTGCTTGTGCCATTCCAGCCTGGGAGGACACTGTGAGCAGAACCCGACCCTCAGCTCCCCACGCCCAGCATTTTCCATTCTTCCTGCACTGGGGATTTCCCTGACCCTGGGGAGAAGCCTGGCCAAGGAGCAGGACAGACCCTGAAACGAGCAGAATTTAATAAGAGAGCAGGAAAGCACAACTGGAGCACCAGGAGGTGGCCTAGGGCTTCAAGTCCCTGGCTCTGATGGTGTCATCAGGAGCGATGAGAGCCAGACCCTGGGAAAGGTGAAAGAAGAAATTCACCGGTGGTTCACAAGGAGGGAGAGGATTAAATTAAAAAAGCAAACAAACAAATGACTTTTTTATAGACTGGGATTAACTCACAAACACTTTGTTACCCCTATCACTAATATTTAGTTTTGCATACCAAGTTTTCCTTCTTTAGGACTTAACCATCTGGTTTTACTGATGGTAAAATGAGATTTTACTGATGAGACCCATCAGAAAGAATAAACCAGTCCATGTGAGGCCACAACCCCCAGGCTTGTAATTGGATTCAACCAACGAAAGGAACCAGCGGGGACCCACCTGGTCTGTGCACCAGTACCACAGGGAAGGGATGGTCATTCCCACCAGAACTCCTGGCCAGGGCAGGTCAGAGTTCACAGGATCTCGGAAAATGTGGAAAGCATCTTCCCTGGGCAAGCCACAGCTGCTGTTTTCCTTGCGGATGCTGGGGATGGCATCAAAGTATTTTGCCTGCAAACCTTCAAGGCCACCAACTTCCACAAAACCTGGAATGGGTCGTGAGAAGCTGTTACTGCCAGGACTCTGATTCCAGGCCCTGGTTCACTGTGGGGCGTGCTCCACAAGTGTTCTTTAAAAAGCAGCAGCTCTGGATTCTCCCCCTGGGCTGGGGGAGAGCAGGCACTCAGTGCTGGCTGGAGGAGGTGCTGCCTCTCCTATGGAATCACAGAATTCTGGAATGGTTTGGGTTGGAAAGGCTCTTAAAGCCCAACCAATTCCCACCCCACTGTCCCAGGCTGCTCCAAGCCCTGTCCAGCCTGGCCTTGGACACTGCCAGGGATCCAGGGGCAGCCACAGCTGCTCTGGGCACCTGCGCCAGGGAAGGATTTCTCCCTAATACTGAACTTGGAGAAGTTTCTGTCATGGTTTCAGTGACAAACCGCCAGGAAAACACTCACTGAAGACCATGAGGGACACGGCCCCGATGAGCATGATGAGGGTCTGCAGGGCATCAGTGTAGATCACAGCAGCCAGGCCACCTGGGAGAGCAGAGAGGCACAAACTGGGATAAACTGGATTTGTTCTGTCAGAGCACTTTGCACTTTAAGTTCTTGCCCAGCAGCACAAGCGAAGCCCTGAGCCTAGCTGGGGGGTTCTGACCCTGCTGGGGGCGAGGTTTGGCCGAGGATACTTTGGAATTTCTCAGGATTGGAGTCATCATGAGTCACCATTTTGCCACTGAAAGCCAAAAGCAGAAGTAGTTCTATGGGAAATACATGGAAAAGCTCTAAAACAAAGCCCAAGCTGAAAAAAGAGGAGGAGGGAAAAAAAGGGGTTGCGATTTTTCATCACTGGGGGTGAGCAGTGGGAAAGGAATAACCTTCATTTGTTTGGGATTTCTCCTTGCTCCGTGCGTGGCTGTTTTCCATTTGGCCACTCCTAAGCCCTGAAAGGGCATCCAAGCCTGGAGTCTTTCCGCATTACACGGCTCATTGTGGTGTAAATCCCTCACAGCTCCCGTGAGCCCCAGGAAAACCAGGAACACGTATCCTGCAAATGCCTGGCAGAGGTTCTCCTTGCGGCACAGCCGACCTGCACCCGCCTGGGCTGGCCTCTGAGGGGGTTCTCTTACTCTCAGTAATTTTTTCTACAAAGGGGAGTTTTCAGTTGCTTCTCCACCCCAGTATCCATACTCGTGGCAAAACCAGACTGCTGGGAATGCAGGACATAGTGCATGGCATGAATCACAGAATCCTGGAGTGGTTTGGCTTGGAAGGGCCTTTACAGCTCATCCAGTGCCACCCTCTGCCATGGCCAGGGACACCTCCCACTGTCCCAGGCTGCTCCAAGCCCTGTCCAGCCTGGCCTTGGACACCTGAATGTCTCAGCTGATGGGGCAGGGGCAGGCCTGTCCCCAGCACGCACCGGACACGGTGTACACGGCAGTGATGGCCAGCAGCCCGGCCACGGCGATGTACAGGTCCCAGTGCAAGGCCTGCTGGATGAACAGGGCCCCGGCGTACATGTCCACCTGCAGAACAGAACAGCACAGTCACGGCAGGGCAGCCACACCCCCAGCCAGCCCCTCACAGAGTGCACCATTGGCCCACGAAAAACCCCTTTACTGGGACCAGCCTGGCTTGGAACAGCTCATGACCTCACAGCTCCCACAGCACATCCCTGTAAATCCCCGCTCCCACCTGGGAATTCCTCCCTGCTGCCATGGGGACAGGGACAGCAGCAGCACAAGCGTCCCTGGAGCTGGGCCCAGCCGTGCCCAAGCAGCTCTGCAGCTCCCTGAAAATGCTGCGGGTTGGGAGAGCTTTAGGACAGGCAAAGGGCCAAGCACGGGAGGACAGGCAGGTGTAAAAGCAGCCTGAATACAGGAATTGCATCATCAGACAATTCCATCAAATGGTCATTTTTATCTAGAGGAGAAGCTGAGCCTTCCCAGTCGGTGCCATCTGAACCCCAGGACCTGCATTTTATACAGTCCTGGAGTGGTTTGGGCTGGAAGGGACCTTAAAGCCCATCCAGTGCCACCCCTGCCATGGCAGGGACACCTCCCGCTGTCCCAGGCTGCTCCCAGCCCTGTCCAGCCTGGCCTTGGGCACTGCCAGGGGCAGCCACAGCTTCTCTGGGCACTTGTGCTCTCAGGGAGGAAACCCTTCCCAAAATCCCATCTATCCCTGCCCTCTGGCAGTGGGAAGCCGTTCCCCCTTGTCCTGGCATTCCAAGCTCTTGTCAAAAGTTTCGGGAGGTTCAAAGACAGGGTCAGACACCGTGTCCCACTCTGGCCCTGTCCATACAGGAAAAACCCCGGCAGGGATCCGTCTGTTTGCACGGATCCGTGCCCTGGCTGGCAGTTAATGAACAGCCACCGAGGAGTTGTGCAAGGCTCGATTCAGTTATTTATTCAAACAGGTGCAATAAAGGACTGAACACTTTTCTTCTAACTCTGTCCAAGCCCCTACATCCTTCTCCATCCTGCCGTAACCACTCCTGGTGTGTGCACAGGCAATAAAGGTGCCAAGGGGAGAAACTGGGGGAGCTGCCAGGGGTGAAAAATCTAACAACCACCACATCCACACTCCCAGCCCCACCTGCCCATGGACTATTGCTCAGGACACCGGCAGGAGCTTTCCCTCCTGCTGTAATCAGCATTCAGGCGCAAAAAAAAAGCAGCTGCTCCTTTTTGTGTGGGTTCTCAAAACAACCACAGCCTCTCTTCCTTGGGTGTTTTGATAACAAACCCTTCTCTGAAATCCAGGCAGTGCCACTGGTTGCATTTCTCAGCCTCACTGCTCAGCACACATTTCCAAAGCGAATGAAATCCAGTCCATTTCCCTTTTTTTCTACTTACTGATATTTTGGTGAAGATGTAGATGAACAAGTAGAGAATGGCCAGGAATATCTGAATTCTTTTGCCTCCGAAACGTTTCCGCAAGTATTCCGGCATGGTTGTCACCTACAGAGAGACACGGAGTCAGAGAAGGTGGGACATTCCCTGGGTCATTCCAGGGCTCCCCATGGAGCCGTGTGGGTGTTTGCCCTGGCAGAGGAGCAGAAGCGCCCTGGGCTGGTATTTGGCTCTCAGCAAGCGCCGGCTTTGCTGCGCTGCTGGCGCAGGGCTCTCCATAAACTGTGACAGGGGAGTCTCCATCCATCTCCTCGGGATGCGAAGTGACTCCGCTCATTCCCAGGGGTTTGGGAGCCACGTGAGCCCCCAGGCAGCAGCTGTGTCACCCCCAGCCAGGCCACAGGAGCCGCAGGAGGGAGGGAGTCCCACCCACTCCGATGGACACGGCAGCCCACACGTACCCCCGAGGCGATGTAGATGGGCAGGAAGAGCCAGGCCAGCACCAAGACACAGAACATCCCCTGCAAAGCAAAGGGAAAGGGCGGCTCCAGGCTGCGCTCGGGTGGGACAGGGACACGGAGCCTCAGCACCAGGATCTGGAGCGTGGGAGCTGCCAGAGCTGTGCCCTGCTCCAGAGGCTCCTTGGAGTCTCCCTGCGCTGCGCGGGAAGGGCTCCAGCTGTGCCTCACTCACGTTCCACTCGTAGGCTGTTGCAGCAATTCCTGCGGCAGCTCCCGACCCAGCCAGGCCGATGAAGTGGCCACTTCCCACGTTGCTGGCAAACAGGGATGCACCCACCTGGAGAAGGGGAGAAATCAGATCTGGCCCCGGCACAGGCACCATCCTGAGCCTGGTGAGAGCACAGGGAAGCTGTTCCCCGGCTCCTGACCACAGGGGACGTGAAATCCCTGTCAGCCTCTGCCACCTTCCTCTCTTTCCTACAGCTTCAGTGGCTCTGGCACCTCTCTCCACCTTCTCCCACCATTCACTGCCAATTTGTGGGCATGTTTAGGACCATCCCGCCTCCAAAGCATCTAATTTCTTGTGGGTGAGCAGACAAGGTGGGGGGAACTGGTAGAAATGCCAGGTTCTGGCAACAGCGCATGCAGAGGGACCAGCCCAGCCCGGATGAGACACCCCAGCCAGCAGACAGGCTCGGCACAAAGCTGTGGCCGTGGCAGGGACCCCCCAGGGAATTCTGGAAATCTCCAGAAGCAGCCAGGTTTTGTGAGGCATCGGGCTGTGGCTCGCCCTGCAGCTGCTCCACTTCCTCAGCCTCAAATCCGGGGGGGGAAAGCAAATATGAAACTGGGCCTTGCTAAACATGGGACTAACGTTCGTTTGTTTATTCCTGCTTGGAGAAATGGGCTGTGCTCGGGCAGATGTGTTTGCTGCAGCGCAGGGCCACGGGCAGGGTGAGGACAGGGGTACTCACAGGCCACCAGACCATCTGTCCCCCCGCCAGGAAATAGCCTTTGACAGTGCTGCGCTGAGTCTTCCACATGGACTGCGGGGAAGAGAGCGGAACACGAGCTCAGGGCACCACCCAGACACTGCCCCAGCAGGAGACTCAGAGCTGTCATCAGGTGGAAGAGAAAGGTTTCCTGAGGGAGAGCTGCTGCTGGGAATCCTGGGGGTGAGGGATGTGCCCTGAGCCACACGGGATTTTCCACCATCTCAGCGCCCTGATGGAATGTTCTCTGTAAGAAGCGAACTGAATGAGCCCAGGTCAGAAAGGAAGGTGAGCAATTGCGGACCAGAACTGTGGAACCCCTGGCTGTCAGGTGCAGTCAGGAGGAACGCTTGGCATCGCCCTCGTGGGCTCCTCTTCCCCAGGGCTGATCCCTGCGATACCTCAGAGCTGTGCGCCCATCCAAAGGGAGCAGCTCCTCCTCTCTGCCTCCTGACAGCCAGGCTGTGCTTTTGCTGCCACAAAAGCCATGCCAAAGGACGTGCTTCTGCCGTAATTATACACAGACAATGTTAGTAATTTATGGAATCTGCTGTCAGGACCCCTGCAGACAAGCACAGGTGATTTATAGCGCAGCAATTCCTTCCTGGATGAACAAAACATCATTGTTAGCAATAGTTTGTACTCAGACAGCCTCTTCCTCACAAGGGTTCTCAAAACCTTGGCCAACACGGGCCTGGACAGCCCTCCCCAGGGACAGTGAGGACACATCCCAGGCTGAGGAGAGGAGAAGGACCTGTAGACTCCCCCCTTCCGTTTGTTCCATTGAATCCAGGGAAAAGCAGCCTGATTCCAGCCAAGGCAAAACACTTTGGGGCCAAAGCAGCTGCATTTTTCGGCATAACAGGGCACATATGAGGTTTTTAACAAGAGTCTGCTCACCCACAGCCCAACAGCCAGCACGAAGAGGAAATAGAGCACGAGCACAGCGATGTCCACGGGCTCCAGCGTCTGCTGGGGGAACACATCCCACGAGGGGGTCACAGAGGCGGGGGGGATGCTGGTGGGATCCATGGCTTCCTGGGCGGGCTGGGCACTGCTTTGTCCCGATGCATATACCTGTGGAAGGATGGGTGACACGGTAGGCAGAGCCCCGGGAAGGTGGTGACTGCTTCTGGAGGGTTTCAGGGTCCTTGGCTCCAGCTCTGGGGAAGGCTCCTGTCTCTGTCCTCTGCCTTCAGCCACCACTCTGTTTCTGTGAGGTGGGGATGCTGCCAGCTGGGTTGCTGGATTCCTTGTGTGATTTTCAAAGAGGTGAGAAATGGGCGCATTAGAGGTGAAAGCAGCTGAACAGGCAGAGGGAAGGAGCAGGACGTGGCAGAGCTGGGGGTTGCAGCCTGAGGGTCCCGCTGTGGCAGCACTGCAGGACTGGCCCCAGCGAGGAGCTGCTGCCAGAAATGTGTCCCTCACAAGCCACCAGGACGTGACAGTGCATGAACAGCCCCACTGGCATTGTCCTCCTTCGCCACAGCAGGAGCTCGAGCCCAGGGCAGAGCTCTTGGGTCTCCTCCTGAGCCAGGCCCATGTCCCAGAGAACCGGAACTGTCCTCTGCCCCTTCTCAGGAAGAGAGGCTGGCAATGTGTCACCAAGGCACATAAAAACCCATTTTCTTCTCCAGAAATGCCTGATGGTGATTTGTGGCATCTCTGAAGGATCCCTGGAAGCATCCCGTGGTGCTGTCCCTCGGCAGAAGGGGCAGGATAAAGCCCAGGCAAGGAGGTTGCTTGGGTGTTTGGATTAATGCAGTTTCCTTCCCATTTCCTCCTTGCCTCAGCTCAGCCACACTTCGAGAGCAGGACAGGAGGTGAGTGGCAGCCGAGGCCACCTCGGGCAGTCCCTGGCTCGGTGGTGGCCGCTATCGGTCCCCAAGGAGCCCTCAGTGCCACCCAGAGCAGGTTTGGGATTGTTCCTCTTACCCTGCTGAGCCGAGGAGAGCGTTCCCCAGAGAGGAGCAGGCACCAGCCTCGGTGCTGCCTCACGGCCGGGCCGGCCCCGGCCCCAGCCCCGGTGCCACCGGACTCCTGTGCCAGGCGTCTGCTGGTCCCTGTCCTGCACGTCCTGGCTCCTTTGGCCTCTCTTGCACTTGTAAGGGGACACTTATAGGCTCCCCCCAGCCAGAAGCTGAGGAAGGTGTGGCGAGGGGCGCTGGGGCACCCGGCACGGACGCTCGGATGACAAGCGGTCGGACAAGTTCTTCCTCTGAGCTCCCGGCAGCAAAGCCGGGCCAGGGCAGCCTCCTGCCCCACGGCTTTCACAATCCCCTTTGTCCAAGTGTGGAGCTGCAGCTGAACCTGCCCTCAGCTCACCTGCGGCCCGAGGACTTGGCCAGAGCTTGACCGGCCACGCTCCTGTCCCGGTGGGTGAGGCAGGAGAGGAAGCAGAGCGGCAGGAGCTGGAGGGTGGAGGTGCTGCAGCGCTCAGGAGGGCAGGGCCTGCCCTGTGTCCTGCGGCACCGCTGGGCTCATCCATTTACCAAAGCTCGGGCAACCAATAAAGAGATCCCAGTGGCAGGAACCATCCCAGCACCAGCTTCCCACAGCCGGAAGTCGTATCCCAACTCAGCAGCCTCCAGCACAAGTGCCAAAGCTGGTAGAGAGCCGTGATCTGGTTGAGGGCAGCAGTCCCGGCACCAGGCTGGGACTGGGGACTCGGAGCCCCTTGGCAGAGCCTTTCCCGTGCCCCAGAAACCCCCTGGGTCCCAGCGGATTCCTCGTGAGCTCCAGCCTGGCAGGGACGCAGGGCACTGATGACCAGAGCAGTGCTATCTTACCGCTTTAAGATGTGTCTTGGCTGCTGCTGAGTTTTTACTGGCACGCTTAACCTCTGACTAGGCAAGGATAAACAGGGTTTGGTATGGCAGCCTGGGGAAGCTGCTAACCCCGCTCCCACACCTCCAGCTTCCCTCTGGCACCGCTGCTTCCTGCCATCTCAGGACACTTTGCACCTCAGGAGCCGTGGAGCAGGGCCACAGAACCGCAGAATCAGGGACTCTCCTGAGCTGGAAGGCACCCACAAGGATCACCCAGGTGCCCCTCGGGTCGCACCCGGAGCTGCAGCTGCTCACGGGCTCCGGGTGGCACTCGGGGCTCAGCCCGGCGAGGGCAGGGCGGTGTCTGCGCCCCGAAGCTGAGCGGGCCGGGGCAGCTCTGCAGGCACCTGCCGCGCCCGCCAGCACAGCCAGGGGGGCAGATGCGCCCCGGGGGACACTCCCGGAGCTGCCGCAGGTGCCTGCCAGCTCCTCCCGGGCCAGCACGGAGGCCGGCGTAGGAAAAAGCAGCAGATTCCCAGATCCCGACTCTGCCGTGGCCCAGTGGAAATTTTGCCCGTTTTGTGAATTCAGCTCACAGCCCGCTCTCCCCGGTGCCTGGCACAGGCGGCGGCGCTTTCCTCGCCAGAGATTGTGAGGAAGGAACATCCGTGGCATTGAAATGAAGCTGCTGAAGCCGGCCCTTTATCAGCAGCGCCGGGGGGACGCAGCCCACGTGGCTCTCGAGTAAACCCGGCGGGACCGCATCGCTCTAAATCCTCCTCAGCGGATTCTTTAAAGCATCCCCAGGTCCATCCACCTCCTCCAGCCACCACGGCCCGCCGGGGCCCAGAGCAGCCCAGCAGAGCCCCGAACCCGACAGAGCTCCCGACTCGAGGTAGAAGCTGAAAGGGAACTTACTGCGCTCAGCTGGGTCTTATTCTGCTCCCCACGCCGGGCACCAGCAGGGCTCTGCCAGCTGACAGGCAGCTTAAATATTGCCAGAGAATCGGGGTTTGCCAGCGGAGCTGTTAACAGGGTCACAAGGAATGAGAAGGAATATTTATAGTCAAAGTTAAACTAATTGACCGAAGTTACTCTTTTGGTCTCCCGTGGCTCTGGTGAGAAGTGCATTATTTTCACTATCAGGGCTCCCGGGTCAAACTCCACGGAGTGCCATTCTCTTAGGCAATCTGTGCGGCTACACAAGTGACACAGAACAATAAAAAATCCACGCTGATGTCCTCGGGAGCTGACAGCCCGTGGCACAGGGAGGAGCTGACAGCCAGTCCTGTCTCCGTGTTTATGCCTGAGCTTCCAGAGCGCAGCATCCATCCGTGGGCTGGGGTTTGGAACACTCTGCTGAGGCTGTCGGTTAATCCCAGAATCGAGTCCCTCCCTGGGAACAGGCTGGAGGTTTGTCTTCAGCATCATCTGTCTGAAAACCCTGATAAACCATCAGGGCCAAAACACACACAGAGTGATGCTGGAGAGGGACCTCAGAGCACAGTGAGAAACCATGGCAGGAGGCAGCTCATAAATCCCTCATAAAGCCCTCAGAAATCCCTCACTGGGCAGGTAACCCACGAGCTGGGAGGACATGGAGAACGGGCACCGTCCCCTCACAAGCCTTATCCATGTCCCAGCCGTGCAGTTACCAGCTGGAATTTTTGTGTAGGTGACCTGCTGAGGCCATGCTTTAACCTGCCAGAGGGCAGGGCTGGGTTGGGGTACCGGGGAGAAACTCTTCCCTGTGAGGGTGGGGAGGCCCTGGCACAGGTGCCCAGAGAAGCCGTGGCTGCCCCTGGATCCCTGGCAGTGTCCAAGGCCAGGCTGGACAGGGCTTGGAGCAGCCTGGCACAGTGGAAGGTGACCCTGTCCATGGCAGGAATGATCTTCAAGGTCCCTTCCACTGCAAACTTTTCTGGGACTCGATGATTCCATAGAAAAACCAGTATCTGTACTTGTTCTCATTGTTTCCCAGTCACAGTTCTGATGAACACAACTAAAGCTATTTGAACCTCGCAACTGGAGATGCTTGAATTTGATCTGCTACGATTTGGAAACCCCAACTTTTCCTAAAGGTGGATCCTCAAGGGCTGCAAACGCAGCACCAGGTGTCTTGTGCTGCCTCCCAGTCTATGCCACCTTTTCTCCCGTGACTTACAGTCCTTCCAGCCTAGAGCTGAGATCTTTGTCTCTTTGGCATCTTTCATGGCACCTGGAGAACAATTACAGACCGTGGCCCTTCAAGCCACAATCAAGTACTTGGAGGGAGGGTTCCCAGGTGGTTCCCCTTTCCCTTGGAGGTGCCTGGTACAAATGTGCCCCAGCTGTGACCCACCCTGACTGTACTCCAGCTGCTCATTTCCTCTCTGAGGTCTTTTTTCCTCTATTTCTTGCAGGAAGGAATGAAATCCTTGAATCATCTGAGGTTTGGAATGTAACTGGGATTTTCAGGACACTGTTTCCCAGTGCGTGTTAGAGGGTGGAAGTGGCAGCAGCAGCGCAGGAGCAGCCACGGCTGCATTCCCTGCATGACCCTGGCTGCTGCCCGAGTTGTTGTTTCCTTTCCAAGGACAGGCTTTCCTGTGAGGATGATTCTGTGGTCAGGGCTGACGCAGGAATTCTGTGCGAGGCTCAGAGGAGAGTGCCCAGCCCGAGCTGGCTCCGGGGAGGAATTACCTCATGTCTGCCAAGAAGTTACCAGAGCCCAGGAAAACGGGAGCGTGCAGGGACTGCAGTGATTGTTGTGTGGGACGTGGGGAACGGAGGTTCCGGGACATCGTTCCCGGGTGTTTCTCTGGCTCAGCCCGGGCAGTGGGAGCTGTTACAGCCACACTGGGCTGGGATGGGCCAGGGGGGCTGAGAAAACAGCAGGAAGGGTTTGAGCACTTCAAACGGAATCTCAGATGGGTCAGGTTGGATGGGAGCACTGGAGGCCACACAATCCACCCTCCCTGCTCCCTGGAGCGCATCCCTCGGGATCCTGTGCCAATGGTTTCGGTACCTCCAGGGAAGGAGATGCCCGTGCCCAGCAAGGGACACTGGATAACTGTGCAGGGATCTGCTCCAGCCCCGGGGAGCAGCCAGGGCTCCAGCAGGCTGCTGCAAACCAGCGAAACCACGACACCTGACACGGAACCGCTCCCCAGATATCTGCTCCAAGTGCCACGGGAGGGAAACTGCCCTGGGACATAATCTCAGCCAAGAATTCCTTCTCAGAGGGAAACAATTCACTGGCTCATACGCTCACTAAATGTTTTCTTCTGAAGGCTGGAGTTAAAAATCCATACTATTTGAAGAATGTGCTGCTCATTTTGATCCCTCGGGCCTGGATGCTGCAGTGCAGGAAGCGCCCTGAGGCAATGGTTCCATACCAGCCCCAGCCCAGCCAGGTGAGACCCTGCAGGAGTCAGGGGCCAACGTTAACAAGTGCGGAAGTGCCAGCTGCAGAATTCCTCACACCATCACCAGCAGCAATTCCGGACAGAACACAGAGGGCTCTGCAGGCAGGAGGCAGAAGGCAGTAGCTTTATTTGAGGAATAGCACTGGGTAGAGACTGAACTGTGAATATACATCGTCCTGTTATCAAATCATATCACCAGAAGTTCTGGTTCTTTGAAAATATTCACGTAAAAATACCAAAGGGATTGGAGTTCTAACTATTTCAGAAAGTTACAACATGTAGCAAAATCTATGTACAGCATCTTCTCTCAGGACAGTTTCAAAAGAACCTCCGGTGGTTTAAATATTGAATATGTTTAAAAAAAAAAAAAAAAAAAAAAACCAACAGAATGCAGTGTGCAACATCCAAAAGGGAAGGAGGAGCAGAGGGAGCGTGGTCCTGTCCTGGACCTCTGGGAACACAAGGCTACCCACTACCTGGCACTTAGAGCTGTATAAACGGAGAACACTTGTGAAAATATACTTCACTTTCTACAGCAGGGTTTAAAAAAAATACCAAAACCCAGAGATCTGAGGGTTGTAAGGTCTCCCATAAATAATGCACCGGTTGGTGATTGTGTCCTTGAGCGGAGGCTGCGGGACGAGCCCTTGCTCTGGCAATGGGTGGAGGGAGGGGTGACCTACACTGCGTTTGCTGCGGGGCTGGGATGGGGACAGGGCCGGCTTTGGAAGGCAACGGATGCGTTCTGCACGGAGGAAATGCTCACAAAGTCACGCACTGTGGGTCTGCTCCGGGAGCGGGGGCACCCGCAGGCGGCACGGGCCTTGGCCATGGAATGCTGTCCCTCTGTCACGGGGACAGCGTGGGGCAATCCCAGCAGCCCGGCCTCGGGGAGAGAGGGACGTGCACGCTGAGGGCTGTGCACACTGGGAGGTGGCCCTGCACCCTTCTGGATTCCCTGGGATATTCACCATCAAAACTGGTCCTACAGCAAAGGGACTCTGAGGATTCCAGGCTGCAGCAGGCCAGAGGATGAGTGTCCCGCTGTCTCTGCCGTGCCTTGGAGCGGCACTCAGGGCTGCAGGGGACTCCTGCTCATTTTTAGGCTCTCAGGGGTTCTGTGCTTTCCAAGGAGGCATCAAAATGCCCAGGGCTTCTATCTGCTGGCGAGTTCCAATAACCTCGTGCTGATGGTGCTACACTCTTGGGAAGGTTTCAAGATCCGTCAGCCTCTGGCACAGCTTCAAGCAACGTTGAGGGCCAGGAAGGACCCGTGAGCTGGGTAGGATCAGACCGGATCCACCCTTGGGACCACATGGATGTGCCAGAAGGGTTCTGCAAGGTCCTATTGCTTTCCATTACCACTGCCAATGGAAGGGGATTAACGCTTCCGGGCCACCTCCAGTGATCTCTGCTCCACTGTTAGAGCCTGTCCAGGTGCAGCTCCAGCCCCAGCTGCTGTGCCCCGGGGCAGAAGGGCTTGGACAGGGTCTGGAGAGGACTCGGCTCCGCAGGGTCCCAGAGGAGCAGGCGCTGGTGGCTGCCCTCCTGCTCGTCCCCTCATGCTCCTTTCCCTGCTCTGGCTTCCCAGGGACTCTGGCTGGGCTCTCAGCCCGGCCCCAAGGCTGGCAGGGCAGAACCCCCGCGCTCGGGCAGTGGCCGTGGGGGCGTGGGGAGGGTCTCCAGTGCCAATTACAGGTGTTTGGGAGCCACGGGACAGTGGGGTTTTACCAGATGGGTGCGAAACCCTCGGCTCACCGACCCTGGAAGCGGAGGGTGCTACGGAAGCTTCGTCAGGACCAGTGCAGGGTTTACCTTCGTGCCACCCTCACGTCATCCTCTGTCACCTGCGGCGCCTTCTCAGTGTCCACCTGCCCCGACCCCTCTGTCCGTGACTCTGCTGGGTGGTAGCAGGTGGCAGCAGCGTATTTACAACCAGACTGGACAGGAGCAAATTGCACTTTGTTGGCAATGAGTTGTTGCACCTCAGGTGGCCGCAGGCTGTCACCAGGCGAGAGGGGAGGTCATCCTGGGGCTGCGCTGGCTCTCGCCCACCTGCACGTCACTGAGAGCTCGCTGTGGGACAGAAAGGGCAGCGCTGAGTGCGGGGCTGCTGTGGCAGGAGAAAGCTCAGGGTACTGGCCACAGGGCATCCAGAGCAGCTGTGGCTGCCCCTGGAACCCTAGCAGTGTCCAAGGCCAGGCTGGACGGGGCTTGGAGCAGCCTGGGATGGTGGGAGGTGTCCCTGCCATGGCAGGGGGTGGATTAGCTGAGCTGTAAGGTCCCTTCCAACCCAGAGCACTCCAGGATTTTATGAACAACAACGTTAACTCTTCCCTGGGGCTTGTGCTTGAGGCCTCCCTCAGCGTCCCACCCTGGCCAGTCCATTTGCGTGTTAGAAAAATTGCACCTTACCAGCATCAGGAAAATTGCCTCTTACTCGGGTACAGGTGTTCACGAAACCCCCTCCTGCTCCCACCACTCACACACAAATAGAAAACCTCCCTGACACTTCACACGAGGTCCCTGGCTGGCTTCGACGGGTTCTACTCACCTCAAACTTGCTCATGAATTCTGAAAAAATGCCAAAGAAGGCTTCAGAAGTTGTCATTTTTGAGTCTTCCCCAAAGAAGGACAGCACCTTGCTGAACTCCTCCATGGCCTTGTGCTGCAGGTCATCCAGGGAGCGCATGGCAGGCTGGGCACTCTCCAGGAAGGACTGCGGGAATTGGCTTAAGGACAAAGCTGTTCCCAGGGTGTGATAGGGATCAGAACCCTTATCAATCTCTTATCAGATGGCTGGATTCCAGCCCAGCCTGCAGCAGGGAGATGCTGTGCAGGCACGTGGGGAGGTGCTGGCAGGCTCAGCTGGCCCTGGCAGCGCAGCTCCCAAGGACGTTCCCTGCCCCGTGGCACTGGGGCTGTGCCACACAAGGGCAGCTGAGCCGGGGGGCACCACCAAACCTGCTTCCCATCCTGCCTGAGAGCGGGGGGAGCTTCCCAGCAGCGCTGCGTGGTGCCAGGCACAGCCCGGCTGCTTTGCAAGGAGCCACGGAGGCACTGCCGTGGTTTTACTCGAGGGCAATGGGGGACACGGGGGATTTGCCCTTTCCCAGAAGGATACGGTCATGACAACGGCAAACCTGTCCTCGGCGGTGGCTGGCATGTTGTGACAGGCCATCTGGATGTCACTCACCGTGCTGTGCAGGTCCTTCAGGTCAGCTGTCAGCGTCCTCTGGTTCACTGCAGGAGAAGAGCGGGGTCAGCAGGGCTGCGAGATGGAGCTCTGCGTTCGTCCCCATGGCACAGCGAGGGTGAGGAGCGTGGCCGTGGGTCAGGGGCTCAGTCTGTCTGTCTGCACAGCTCTGCACCGACGTCCAGCTGTCCAGGCAGGGTGCACAACCAGACTGTCCTGCTGGGACCAGCGGCTTGCCAGGAGCTGTGGGTGCTCACACCAAGGGATGCCAAGAGTGCCAAAAGGAGCCTGGAACGTGCCAAGGAAAAGGAGCACACAGGACTCGTGGCGATGGACACGCAGGTGCTTGGAGGGGACAGCAGGGACACAGGACATCAGGACAAGGCGGGACACAGTGGCAGGAGTTTGGGCAGCTGGGAGCCTCCAGTGACACAAGGGTTATTTAGGAGCTAGGCCAGATACAAATTCCAGCTGGGAAAGCTCCAGATACAGACCTTCCTCAAGTGGAAATTTACAGCTCCAGGCCTGAATTTGCTCCTTTATTTATCCGCTGTAGCACTAATTCCCCAGGGAATTGCTCACAAACAGCAGGGGATGGTGTGCAAGGGAAATGCAGCTCTTGCTTTGTAGAGATTCAATGCATCATTTAAAATCATAGCATCACAGAAGCAGTCAGGTTGGAAAAGCCCTCTAAGATCATCCAGTGCAGCTGTTTCCCCAGCACTGCCAAAGCCACCGCTAACCCAAGCACTGTCCCCCAGATGCCACCTCCACACAGCTTTTAAATCCCGTCAGGGATGGGGACTTCACCCCTGCCCTGAGCAGCTGTGCCAAGGCTGGACAGGTCTTTCTGTGAAGGAATTTCCCCTAAAATCCCACCTAAACCTCCCCCAGCCCAGCCTGAGGCCATTTCCCCTTGTCCTGTCCCTATTCCCTGGCAGCAGAGCCCGAACCCCCCCGGCTGTCCCCTCCTGTCAGGAGCTGTGCAGAGCCACAAGGTTCCCCCTGAGCCCCCTTTTCTCCAGGCTGAGCCCTTTCCCAGCTCCCTCAGCCGCTCCTGGGGCTCCATCCCCTTCCCCAGCCCCGTTCCCTTCCCTGGACACGCTGCAGCCCCTCCATGTCCCCCTTGTTGTGAGGGGCCCGGAGCTGCCCCCAGCACTGGAGGTGCCCCAGCAGTGCCAGCTCAGGGGACGGGCACTGCCCTGGGGCTGTGTCACCCCTGAGCAGCCTCTCGTGACACCACCACGAGCTGTGGATGGAGAACAACTGCAGCCATCTGTGGGACTGGTTTTCACTGCAGCCCAGGGAGCCGTAGGGTCCTTATCCAACGTGACAGAGCTGAGCCTGGACTGTGCCCCCTCCCCGAGGTGCTGCACCCGCGCTGAGTGCAGCGGCAGCGCTGGCACCTGCAGCGGCACCTGCACACCTGCACGGAGGGTGAGGCAGACTCCCACACTTCCATTTCCTGCGCCTTCTCTGCGCTCCCAAGGTACCTCTGACCTTGGGAATCACGTTTCCAAGCCAGGAGGGAACGTCCCCAGGGCAGGGGGCAGAGCCTTGTCCAGGCACTGCCAAGTGTGGCAGCGTGGGACGGGTGGCACCTTCCCTGTCCCTGAGCTCATCCCTTCCTAACTCCCTCCTCTTGCTCAGGACCATTCCTCACTTGTTCTGGCTCCCACCCTTCCCCTGCCAAGGCTGTGCAGCTCACGCTGACCGCAGACTCAAACCAGAGGCAGTGCAAGGACACACAGGGCTTGCAGCTGCTCCTGATCCTTTACCTTTGGCAGCGAGCGGCACTGTGGGAAGATCCTTGGCAAAGCCCAGGAGCTCTGGGAAGTGTTGGCTGAGGGATTTGGCAAGAATGTGCAGGAAGGTGGATTTCCCATCAACAGTCTTGGTTGTGTTCAGCTGCAGCAAAGCAGAACAAGTGAGGAGCCCCCTGCAGAGGGAGCGGGGCTCACGCACACCCGGGCTCGGTCACTCCCGGCTCAGCTTGCCCCACGCTCCCGTGGTTAATGGTTAAACTGGACATTCAGTGTTCACACACCACGTGCACCCAAATTAATGGTGTGGAGATGCCCCCTCCCACAGGGAAGGGCTGTTCCCTTCTCCCCACCCCTCAGGAGTCCCCCTGCAACCCACGTGGGATGAGGATCTTTGCCACCCCCAGCCAGGGCTCTGGCCAGCCGGAGGCAGGCAGGATTCCTCAGCACGCTGAAGCACCAGAGCCTCAGCAGAGCCTCTCTGAAGTCACCCTGTGCCTCAGCCCAGCCCCTGCACAGCCCCTCTCTGGCACCCCGGGGTCTCTTAGGAGGACAGCTCTGCCGGACACACAGAGCTCCCAGTCTCGGTGTCTCCTGCACGGAGCAAGCCTGGCTCTCCTTACCTCGGTGAGGAAGTTGATTTTAAAGCCCGTTGTTTTGCTGGTCTTGGGCTGCCCATTGTTCAGGTAGTTTCCCATGGCCAGCACGAACTGCAAAGCGGAAAGCAGGGAATGAGGGGCTGGTGACCTCCTGCGCCTCCATCACCCCATCTCCCAGCCCTGGGACTGGGAATTTCTGTTCACCACCCATTAATGTGCAGCCAGCCATTGCCCCCCAAGGATTTAAGGAATTACTGGGGGGTCACTGGCCAGGAGCTGTTAAGAAGGTTCATCTCTTGTCTGGAAATGCCTTTGGTCACACAGTGACCTCGTTCATCCCACCTGCTTTTTTTTAAAGCAAAACCAAACGAATTAACAGCGATTTGGGGCAGCTCATCTCAGGAGGGTCAAGGAGGAATTGCAGTGGAATTTGTTCTCTCTCTGCCGGGCACAGCCCATCCCAAAAACATCTCCTCAGGGGCATGGGCAGCATGGAGGTGCACAGGGACCAGCCGGGAATGCTGCCCAAATGTGGGATACACCCATGGGGCTGCCCGTGGGTGCTCCTATGGAATGCTGAGGGCCACGGGTGACTGTCACAAGCAGGGATTGCTCTGACCTCCAGGATCTTTGCCAGCTTCTTGCTGCTCTTCAGCTCGAGAGAGGCCTTGCAAATGCACTCATAGCTGGCTTTGATCTCCTCGGTCTTCTCCTGCAGGGTGGTCTTGAAGTGCAGGCTCCGCAAGCGGATTTTGTACTCGGGCACCGACAGCATCTGGGGCAGAAGGAGGGGAGGATCACTGCCCCCATCAGCCACGACCCCTCCTGCACAGGGCTTCTCCTGGCCCGCTGCCCTGGACATGGGAGCACGATGGGTGTACAGGGGGCACACGGAGTGCCTGGGCTGGTTTGCAGCCGTGGGATGGGAACTTCCACACCAACATCCACAAATGACTTTGTCAACAGCAAATAAATCAGAGCTGGGCAAAGTCACTGTCACCACGGAGCAAAACCCAGCCACTGTGGGAGCTGCCAGACCCCTCAGGCATCACCCCCACAGTCCCAGGGCCACCAGCTCGTCCCAGCCAGCCCAGGTGTGAGTGTCCTGCGGCCCGGGGGCACGGACACGCAGCCCCCGCTGCCGAGCACGGCCCTGCCCGGGGCACCTGCAGCACGAACTGGTCGGGCTCGCTCAGCTTGCCAGGGTTCTCCTTGTAGCTCTGGAAGCGCTGCACCTCCTCGCCGTCCGGGGCGTAGAGCAGCAGCTGCTTGATGTGGGACGGCTCCAGGCGATCCGTCTCCATCGTCATCAGGATCTGGCGCAGCTCGATGTGCGACAGCTTCAGGTGGGCGATCAGGATGGCTGCGGGAGGGAGGCACCGTGACTCAGGGCGGAACGAGGGACCCCGGGGGCGGGGCAGTGCCGGGGACAGGACGGGGACATCAACCTCCCCACGGTGAGGGTGGTGTGGGCTTCTCCACGTGCCCCACGCGGGCACAGCCCTGGCAGAGGAAGGGCTCCCCATGCCCTGGACCCTGGCGAGGCTGCACGGGGACCCCACGAGTGGCTCTGGTCCTGCAGCCCCCCAGGGCACTGCCACCCACACACCTGCTGGGCTGCAGGGAACCAACCCCGCTCCCACATCCCCACCCCGGCAGGGTCCCACCGAGCCTCCCACCCTCCTCCTACCAGCAGCACCTCCTGGAGAAGCAGCACCGCCCCTCCACTGCCCCACTTCACCCCGTGGCCCCGGCGGGCTCTGCCCCTCCCCAGGACAATGAGGCACATCCCATCTCCATCCTTTTCCAGAAAGTTGCCTCCTTCCCCCTGCCCGGGGCTGAACCCGGTCTGGGGGGAGCTCTGGGCTGCAGGAAAAGTCCATCCCAGCTGAGCTGTGCCCATGGGATCGTGCCCATGGGATCGTGCTCACGTTCCTTCCCTTTACCTTTCCAGTTCTCTACATCCCACCTGCGGGCCTGTTTTGGGGGTATCTTCGCCGTGAACTTTACTTACATGTGTTGTAGGCCTTTTTGTGGGACAAAATTTCAACCACGTCTTTCTTTTTAAAGTTTTCAGGCATGAGAGTTGGCTCTGGAAGAGAAACTGAAAGATTTAATCATGGGTAAGGACAGGCTCAGGCGGCTCCAGCAGGAAGAAAACTGTTCTGCAAACAGTGAAACCATGAATGAAAGAGAGGAGAAGGGATGCTTTGCACACAGCAATGGCTCCAGGAATCCTTGAATTCTGCGATTCAAAGATCTCCCCAATGGAGGACTCAGCTGCAGCTGAAAAAGGTAAAACGAGAGGTGAAACACACAGAAAATCCCAGACTGCTCAGAAACTTCCTAAAAACGGTGTCCCCTGAGATGAGTCCCATTTCATCCCGCCTCCACTGCCAGCTGGGCATCATGGCCCCTGCGGGAGAGCTCAGACATCCCACTTTGTTCACTGGAATGCCTCCCACCAGGATCAGCACCACTCTGCACCTCCAGCCTGGACCCCACTCTGGGTTTGTGGCACCAAAAAACCCCGGTGGGTGGGAGATCCCAGTGGGTCTGTGGGACACCCCAGCTCAAGAGCGCTGGGGACTGCACAGGCAGGGAGCTCCAGACTCCATCACAGCTCCTGGGGGCAACCACTGATTGTTTATATAAAAACAAACGTGCCGCTTGTGATGGTTTCCTTGGACACAGGAATGTTTTTATGGCTTTTTCAGCATTTCCAGAGGCCTCAAGCACCAGAGCAGCAATTGATCAAAGCCTCCAGTGGGTTTCAGTGCCAATGAAATGTGGAAAGAAAACAGATCATGGCAGCAGAGATACTCAAGGGAGAATGAAACCATCTCCACCTCCATGATCCGCTGTGCCACCAGCCACAAAATCCTGAGGATGAACAAATTCATGCCACGGGCGATGTCACAGACGGGCACTGCCTTGCTGCCCACTGAGCCCCAGCTCCTCCCAGTTCCTCCCAGCTGGTGCCAGTCTCTGCTGGTACCAGGAGCTGTTCTGGGGCTCAGTACTTACTTGTGGGCTTCTGAGTGCCGAAGTGCAGCTCCAGGTCGAGGTACTTGACCATATCACTCAGCTTGTCGTAATCAGAGTCTTCCCCGAGCTGTGGGGGGAGGAGGAGGAGGAGTCAGGGGCTGTGCTGGCACAGGGACAGCACAGCAGTGCCCACTGGCGCTGGTACATTCCCTGTCCCCCACACTGAGCTCCGTGCCCCCAGAAGAAGCCAGGACAGGCTGGTAGCACCGTCCTGGGACTGGAGGCTCGGCCACTGCCCTGCAGATTCACTCAGCTCCTGACACAGCTGAAATCCTACGGAGCATCTTTGTCTTCACTTGCTCCTTGGACATGATTCCTTTACTGAAGGATAAAATGGGAATTGCAGGAGCTTCAGGAATGTTTTTGCACACAAAGTTTCACTGTGAGAAAGAATCTCCCTTCCCGGAGTGCTGGCGAGAGGGACCTGCAGGACTTTGAGTGCCTGTGGGACTGGAAGAGGATCCCACAGCTCCCCTCTGGCTGCCCAGGGCACAGGGCTGTGTGACATGTCCTGAACATCAGAAGAGACACAGAGGCTGGGAATTACACCCCAGCAAGGGATTGACTCCACCTCCAGAGCTCTGCACCACTCTATGCCCACGATGCCAAAGGATTATCATGTCTTGTCTCATCCCTCACCTCTGCCTTCTCCCGGCAGTGCCCTGCCCTGCCCGGGGCTCTCCCATCACTCCCATCCTCATCCTTTCACAGCGATAAAACCCCCACAGCTGCAGAACACATCTGGAGGCAGCTCCTGGCTGTGTCACCCCTCAGGGCAGGGAAGCGCTCCCCAGGACACTGGAGCCAAAACCAGCATCTCCGAGGCTTTCCAGGGCCTCTCCCCACCCCCGCAGTTCGGTGCAAACAATGGAAAGGACGAAAGGAAGCCCTGCAGAGCCTCGGCACAGGTCACTGCTCCCCAGGGCGCAGCTGGAACCCCCATCCCTCACCCTGCTCCCAGGCCATACCTGCCCCCAGATGGTCCCCTCTGAGTTCTCCACCTGCTCCCAGCGCAGCCTCTTGACGCTCATGTGGTTGGACTCGCTCCTGCGGTGCAGCAGCCCCCGGTGCAGGGGGGCAGCGCAGGGCACGGGGGGCGGCGGCGNCCTTGGTGGGGCCGGTCTGGGGGTCGTGGAACTGCAGTGGGGGCGGCGGGGGCGGGGGGCTGAGCGGAGGAGGGGGGATGTGGTCCGAGAGCGTGGAGTAGGTCAGGGAGCTGCCCTCGTCGCTGCTGCTGATGTACTCGCTGCTGCTGACATCGTTGGTGACGTAGCTGCCCTGGTCATCCTGGAAACTCATCTGGGTGGGCACAGAGCATGTGCTGAAGGTGGCACCTCATCCTCCACCCACCATCCTCCATCCACACCACCCCCAGGGTGTCCCGTGCCTCTCTGCCACCCGCAGAGCCCCGGGACGTGTCCCCATGGGCTGCACGTGGACAGCTCCAGGCCCAGGGCACCAAAGATGATGCTCTGAGCACCCCGTGCCACGCTCACCTCCTCGTAGTCATTCTCAGGGGTGAGGAAATCATCCACGATGGTGACCCGGTGCCCCAGCTGCTCGCTGAGGGCATCCAGGAACCGATCGGTGTCGCGGCTGCGCGGGGGCCTGGAGAAGGTGAAGAGCTTCTTCCGCCGCGACAGGGGCGAGTACTCGCGGTGCTTGGGCGACGGGGCCGGGCTGCTGTCCAGGCTGACGTAGGGGTTGGACTCGGTGCTGCACGGGGAGGCCACGCTGCTGTGCAGGCGGTAGTAGCACTGCTGCGACGCCAGCGGCTCGCTCGGCCACGCCAGCCCCGGCCCCGGCTTGCGGCCACCTGCGGGACAGAGCCAAGGGTGCTGCATGGGGGCCCTGCATGGGGGCCCTGCATGGGGGCCCTGCAGTCGCCAGCCATGGGAGGCAACAAGCCCGAGGAGAGGAAAGGGAGAGGAGAGCTGCCCGGGCAGTGGCTGCAGTGCACAGCAGCACGCTGTGATCCCATGGGATTCCCCATCCCACGCACTCCGCTGCCCTCCTGCAGCCAGAGCTCTGCAGAGCCGGCACTGCGCTCACACCTGGCACCGTCACTGCTTCCTCAGAAAATGGCACCAAGAGGACGTTGTCTTCTCCTCCACCTGCCTGGCCAGCACCACCCAGTGTCACCTGAGGTCCCCCAGGCAGTACCTGCAGCGTGTGGCAGCTCCGGGGCTGGGGGCGATGTCCTGTGCAGGGCAGCATTTCCCATCTTGCCAGCGAAGCCGCCGATCAGGCGGTTCTCCAGCTCTGCGTAGACAGCCGACATCTGGGAAAGCACGGGGAGCTGCTGCCATGTCCGGATGGAGACAGGGCTTCTGAGAGACCTGCTTTGCCCTGGGGACAGGACAGTCCCCACAGACCAGGCTGCCCAGAGCAGCTGTGGCTGCCCCTGGATCCCTGGCAGTGTCCAAGGCCAGGTTGGACAGGGCTTGGAGGTGCCTGGGACAGTGGGAGGTATCCCTGCCCAGGACAGGGGGTGGCACAGGATGGGCTTTGAGGTCCCTTCCAACCCAAACCATTCTGGGATTCTCTGACCCACCAGTCCCTGTCTCTCACTCTTTAAAGGGCGGCTTCACCCCAGCCCAGGCTACTCTGCCTTGTCTGAGCTCCCTCCAGAGCCTCTCGCCGACAAGGCTGCAGGAAGACACCAGCAGGCATCAGCCTCGTTAAAGGTGAGCAATTGCCCGGGCGGGGCTCCGAGGCAGGGGCACTGCCAGCCACCAGCAGGTATCGCCCCGTTCCCTTCTCAAGAATCCAACCCTTCCTGCGGACACAACACCCACACACGTGGGCACAGCCCCTCCGGAGGCGCCCCCCGCCCCAGCACACCATTTTGGGGTTGGGTGTCTCCGGCAGGGACGTGCCGTCACCAGCCTGTCTCTCTCCAGGGATCAGGCGCACAGGGACCTCCACGGTGTCACTGCCTGCAGGAGGAACAGACAGAGCAGTGACTCCCCTGCCTGTGTCCCCAGCTCCCCACAGCCCTGACCCATCCAAGTCCCCGTGTCTTGTTGGGACCCGGAGTGACCTCCCTGCCCCAGCTCCCGGCCCTGCGGGTCCTGAGGGAGCAGTGCAGGGTGGGCTTAAGGTCAGCACAACAATTCCAGGCTGCTCCGCTCTTCCCTCAGGGCAGCTGAGGACAGGGCTGCTCCCCACAGCTGGCGAACATCTGCCCAGACACAGCTCCCCTCCAGCGCACACAGCTGTCGGCTGCTCTCCGTGCTCTAATCCCCACCAGAAAAGCTCCTTGGAGCCAGGTTAGAGGATCTTCCCCCGGGCAATGTCTCAGACCCCCCTGGCGGCTGAGGAGGTCCTGTAGGGAGGTCGTGGGGAGGTCGTGGTGGGGAGGTCGTGGTGGGGAGGTCGTGGTCAGGAGCACTGGTCAAGTGTCCTTCACCATCAGGCAGGAGCAAAGGGAACAGGCAGGATGCACGAATGGGGCTCATCAAGAATCTCAAAGGGGCCCTGAACCGTGAGCTCCTTCCTCGAGTGGATTTCACAAATGCGGTTTTCCCTGTGAATTTGATGGAGTCTGAGAACGTTCAGAGGGAAGCCATAAATTGTGTCCCGAGAAGGGAGGGCCCAGACCAGCAGGACCAGTTCACATCTGAGTAATGGAAGGGATTGGAAACAACCCTCAGCCTCAGACCAAGTGGCCTCTCATTGAATTCATTCTTTCATTGTGGAACCCCCATCCCCGGAGGTGTCCAAGGAACAAATGTGGCACTCAGTGCCCCAGGCTGGGTGACAGGGTGGGGATCGGGATCGGGCACAGCTTGGACTCAATGATCTTGGAGGGCTTTTCCAAGCGAAATGATTCTGTGATTCTGTGATTCCGTTTCTGAAAACACAGATTTCCAGCCAACACCTCAGTACTGGCTCTACTCTGATCCCAACCTTTGCCTCCATCTTTTCCCATCATCCCTACTTAGGAATAGGTCAGGGATTTGGCTTGGGGCAGAGCAGGGCACTGCAGGCACAACCCCCAGGTCCCATTCCTCTCCCCTCCAGACCCCAATAACCCACCTGCTGCCCCCTCCTCGGGACGGGGGGTCCGGAGGCTGCCCCGGCACAGGGAGGCCCCTCGGACAGAGCTGCGGTACCGATCCTCGGCTTCTGCCTCGGCTGCAGCAGGAAACACCTGTGTGAGGCACAGCCTGACCCCACAGCTCCCCTTCCCTCCTCATCCCGGCACAGGTGCCCCCAGGGCTCCCCCAGGGCTCCCCCAGGCCCATCGCACTCACAGCAGCTGCCATTCCCAGGGAGCTGAGCAGGTTCCTGCCCGGGGGCAGGGATGGATACTCAGAGCTGGGACATCCAATTGCTTTTTCCAGCAGGATTGGCATCCACCAGCTCATGGGGCACATGAAACTCCAGCCCTGAGCTGGGCTGGTCCCAGCAAACCCTTCCTGCCCTCAAGGGAAAAGCAGGAAGAGGGGCCAGCACTGAAATGCTGCCGGGAAGGAGCTCCTTGTCCATGCACTGTCCATGTGCAGCTCAGTGCGGCAGCTCGGAGAGGCTCAGGCTTAGAGCAGCATGGAGGCACCGGAGCATCCATCTCGGAGCCCCTGACAGCCCAGCGCTGGCACATGGGAGATCACCGGAGCTTGGGAGCCCAGGGGAAGGACCAGCCCAAATTCAGAGATCTCTGGCCACGGTGCTTCCAGGCACAGACACAGAATGGACAGCAACAAGCAGAACTTCTCATGCTCGGAGACTGCTCCACCCGCCCGAGACACTGAGAGGAGCCAGGGACCAGCCTGGAACTGGGAGCAACAGCCTGGGACTGGGAGATTTGCTCCCGTGCTTCCCTTCTCCCCTGGCTGGAGATACCTGCTCTGTATTCCCGGAATACAGCTCAAACTCCTTAGTTCATACACTAATTACAGGGCATGAATTCTTGGGAATCCACAGCCCGTGGCTGAGCCAGGATTCTGCACACACAAAGCAGAAGTGGCTGAGTGCAAATCCAGTGAGCAGATCCGGTGAGGATGGAGCACAGGATTCCATGCACAACAGGAAGGATTTGCACCAGGGCTTGGAGCTGTTTCTGCTTTCTGCTAAAAACACTGTGTTCCTCCAAAAGCCTCTCTTCAAGCACCACCTCTTTTACCTTTGCCGAGTCTAAAGCGAACACATCAATGCGAATAGCTCAGAATAGGAAAAACTGGGAGCGGTTAAGAGCCCAAATGGACAGATTAGGACATTTCACTCCAAATTTGCCCTCAGCAGCCCTCTGCTGGCTTTGAGCTGCCGCAGAACCAGGTGATGGTGATGGTGACGGTGAGGGGACAGGGGACCAGGGAGAAGGGGGGTCACCAACCACCTCCTGTGTCTTCTTGGGAGAGCAGCGCCACGCTCCCCACCTCTTCCAACCACGGATATCTGTGTGACATCCCAAGGGACACTGTGTCACCGCCTGTTTTACCTCTCTGATCTGAGCCCTTCAATCGGCTGTTCCCTTCCTGGACCTCCTCACCTCTAACGACCTGAGCAGCTCCCAAAAGCCTTTGCTGCCAGAGTCACCCTCTCAGGTACCATCTCTCCTTTCAACGCACAGTTTCATTCCAAAACTGCACAGCTCCCAGCACCCATCAGGACACGATGTGTCCGTCCTGGAGCACGGGGGCTTTCCTCTCACCTGCCAAGGCCTTGTACCCCAGAAACCTGTCAATCTTTTGCTGGCAGTGCTCCTGCTCCTCGTAGGTCAGCAGCTGGTAGATAAACTGCCAGAGGACTTGCTTGGCCGGTGTGTCCAGCACCGGGTACACATCCACAATGAGAGTGTCAATATTCCTGCAAAACAGGAGAGAGGGCTGGGCAGGGAGCGCACCCCGGAGGCACAGCCCCTCCACACCGCTTCCCGGGGTTCCAGTGCCTCCCAGCCTTGGCTTTGGCGTGAACTGACTGCCTCACTGCAGGGATTGAAAGCCGTGTGGATGTGGCACTTGGGGACATGGTCAGTGGTGGCCTCTGCAGTGCTGGGGGAACGGTTGGACTAGATGGTCTCAGAGGGCTTTTCCAACTTAAAGGATTCCATGATTCTGTGAGTAAGAGGGGTGAGGGAGCACCAGAAAGCAGACAGAAACCCTGGAAAGGCCTGAATTTTAGCCAGCTGCAGGTAAACAGGCTGAGGGAGAAAAGCACTGGGGAGGGCGGCTGGGCTGGCAACGCCTGGGGCCAAAGGCTCCATCTCATTTTGGTGTGTAGAGGGGGGAAAAGGCTGCTGGGAACAGCAGGGGTGAGCACCCCATGCCATGAGGGCGGAACAGCCTGCAGCAGGATGGAATTTTCCCTGGCACAGGCTGCCCACAGAAGCTGTGCCTGCCCCTGGATCCCTGGATGTGTCCAAGGCCAGGTCAGATGGGAGCAGCCTGGGATAGTGCAAGGTGTCCCTGCCCATGGCAGGGGTAGAACAAGATGCTCGTTAAGGTCCATTCTAACCCAAGTCATTCCATGATTCTGTGACAGCCTCTGGTAAAACCCTGCTGGAAGACCAAGCAAGGGCAGGAAACGAGGCCGCGAATGAAATCTGGAGTGTGCCAGGGGATCCGTTTGGATCCCTGCAGCAGGACGGGGGGTTGTGCTCCATGGCAGGATGAGGGCTCTGCCAGCCACAGCCATTCCCGTGCTGCCCCCATGGAATGCTGCAGCCAAGACTCTGGGAAGAGCGAGGAGACAAGGATGGAACATGGAGAGATTTCCTGGAGGAGGCGGAACAGGATCTGCGGCTGTCAGGGACAGCCGGGCAGCAAGAGAGCCTGCACTGGGCGGACCAAGAGATACGGGGATGTGCCCCGTGCCCAGGCACGGCACCCGGGCAGAGATGGGCTCGTGCACAGGGAACACCCGGATGGGGAAGCCGGAGAGCACGGGACCAGCAGAGCTCGGGGGGACAGCACAGCTCGTGTGGCAGCCTCCCAGCCCAGGGCTGCCTCTGCCTGACACTGACCCTGGCACAGGCACTGCTCCAGGCCAGGCCCCAGCGGGAGGAGTGGAGCCGGCACCGAGTTACCGATGTTGGAAGAAGCCCTCCAGCGCCTTGCAGATGGTGAAACGCTCGGGCGGGGTCAGCAGGTGCTCCAGCTGCTGCGTGAAGGTCCTTCCTTGGATCTTGATGCTAGAGGGGAGAATCTCTGCAACCCACTGCAGGGAGGTGAGGGCTGAGGAGCTGCTCGGGGACTCAGCAGAGTCAGAGTCTGCAAAAAAAATATTCCATCTTTCCTTGCTTTCTTTTGAGGGCAGTGGAGCAGCTGGAGTGCCGCTGGCTGCGTACTTTGAAGTAGGCCAGGATGGATGGGGTTTGGAACAACCTGGTCTGGTGGAAGGTGTCCCTGCCCAGGGCCGAGGGGTGAAATGAGATCATCTTTAGGGTCTCTCACAATCCAAACCATGCCAGGGTTCTGGGGCTCTATGGAGCACTGAGCTGCTGGGCTTGGTTTTAGTGCACCTGCAAACAAGCTGGCGTCCCAGGGCTTCTAACGTGGGACTGAGGAGAGTCCACTGCCGCTCCGGAGGGAAGAACCAGCCCCTAATCCCCAGGTCTGTGCATTGTGGAGCAGCACCCCGGTAACACGGGGACCCTCCTGCCTCCAGAGAGCTCCAGAAGCTCCAGGGAGCCCTGCCCTCCACTGAAGGGCTGCTGGCACCCCGCACTGCCCCAGACACCCTCAGCTCCCGCCGGCTCCTCCCCAGCAGCACCATCAATTATTGATTCCCGCAGCCGGATAACGATCACCAGCACAGCCCACCAGGGCCGTGGGATCTGCGCAGCCACCGTGGATGCACGGGGTTGGATTACTGCGGACAAGGACACGGCACACACCGCACAGGAAGGACACTGCCAAGGGACACCAAGGACAATCGCACAGCAGGATGAGCCCTCCTGGAGCGCAGCCAAGCCTGAGATCCAGCCTGATCCCACAAAGCAGGGGCCACGTGCCCCGGGGAGAGGAGCATCCCACCAGGCGGCGCCTTAAACCTGCTCAGCCCGTGGAGGTGCTCGGCAATTCCCTCCTGCACCGGGAATTCGGGAGCTGGTGTGGGGTTTCTGCTCTCCACACCCTCCTCCCTGCACTCTTACCGTTGGAGAAGTTGACGATGCCCTCTTCCACCACCAAGGTGGGCATGGCCCCGCTGCCCTGCAGCATCGACACCACCTTGTCGTGGGAGCAGTTCCTGCAGGCACAGGAGAGCCCGCTCAGAGCTGCTCCAGCTCCAGGAGGGCGGTGAGGACACGGAGCTGAAGCTGCCTTCATTTATCTTGGAAAAGCCTCCTTGTGCTGCTCAGAGCCGGGGGGTTTGGGCCCCACCGTGATTCCCTGGATGCTCTCCATTTTTCCCTGGTTTTCCCTGTGCTGCACAGGGAGGAGACTCCTGAGGGAGAGCCTGGATCCTGCCCCGTGAGCTGGCTCTCCGCTCTGCCAGCACCAAGGAATAACCATGGCAGTGCCTGTGGGCACCTCACGGCACAGGAAACCAGAGTTAAGCTACACCCAGACCCAGAAAACGAATTTTCCTTTAAAAGACATAGTGCTGCAGGTCTGTCCTCGTCTGTCCTAATTCTGCATGAAAAGAAAACGCAAGGTGAATATAAAGAGTAATTTTGTAGGTGAAAAAATCCTGGGATGCCCTTGGAGAAGGGTATGGGCCAGGCTGGGACAATGCCTGCCAAAAACACGGCTCAGAGGACAATGCTCAAGCCGGTCTCTATTTTCTGGCAGTGCTGCATCAGCCAACAGTTCGCTGGATCAGCTGAAACGTGAGAACCTGAGCCCTGCCAGAAGCAGCATCAGTTTAACCTTTAAATATTCATCGCTCTCTCTTGTCCTGTAGCCTCCTCTAAACCTTTGCTCTTGGTTTTTATGCACGAAGACCAGCCTGAGGACACGGGGCTGCTGCCCTGCACTGGTGAGGGGCACACGTCCCTCTGCGTCTGCTGCTGCACGGAAGTAACTCCTGGGTGGGAACGGGGCTCCCACGAGGCTCCAAGCTTATGACCCCATTGTGGGACTGATTCACGGGCTGGATGGGGCTCTGCTGCTTCCCCATCAGAACCCCAGATGTTTAACGCGTACAGATCGACTCAGAGTGGGGTCTGGGGTGGGCTGCAGCCAGAACCCAGGTTATACAGACTGTCCTGCATTGTGCACCAGCAGCTGCACAGAGAACTCCGAGGAGGAGCAGGGATGGAGCAAAATGCTCCTCTCAGAGCCGGGTTTTGCACAGGAGCGCTACAGGAGCTGCCCCCACGGCGCAAACCCTCGTGCACGGCAGCACACGGGGACCAGGGCCAGCGGTTCAAGAGTGACCACAGCGTGGGCTCGGCCCCTGCCCGGGCCTGGGCACACGAGCCCTGCACAGCTCCTACCTCATGTCCAGGCCGTTGAGGAACAGGATCCTGTCTCCAGCTTTGAGAGCAGCCTTCTCCGCCGGGCTCCCTACAGGCACAGGACAAAGGGGCTTCACTGCAGCACCTCTGGCTGGAATGGGGCTCCCAGTGCCAGCCCTGCCCAGGGACACCCCCAGGCAGGGCACCCACTGCACCTGGGCTATCTGGGTGGGCTGGGACTGCTCACCCAGCTGGCTCCAGCCCCCAGCCTGCCCTGGCAACACTGGGATCATTTCAGGATAGTCACTGAACACACATTCCCCGCTTTCCAAAACAAGGAGTGGATAAAGCCAGTCTAACTTGTATTAAGGATGCTCATTATTCCTCTGGGAAAACTCCATCACCAAGCCTTGGAAAAGTCCTTTTTGCTCTTTTCTAGCAAACAGCACTTAACATTTCAAGTTCAGACCAGAGATCAATAAGCGATCCTCTGAATCTCCTGTTCTTACCTGGCAGGACAGACTCGATCCACACCGGGGCATGGCCACGGAGCGTGAAGCCAAAGCTCCTGTTGCCTTTATAAACTCGCACAGTTCTGTGGGTGGAAAAGGCAAGATTTGGTTCTTGTTTCCTTCCCCAGCTCCTCCACAGCCCTGCTAGTCCAGGCTCTCCTGAAGGCTCAAGTCCCCAACACTCCCAGTGTCCCTGCAAGGTCCCCTTTGATACCAAAGTGTCTTTCAAATGTGGTTTTAAGTGGAATATGGGATAAATAGGTATATTTAAAGGACATATGTAAAAATATATCTATAAGCTAAAGACCACCTATTGCCAACCCCCCATGGCAGGGAGTTGGAATTAAATTATCTTTAAGGGTTCTTCCAACCCATACCAGTCTGTGACTCTTTATCACACAGAATTAGAGCGACAACGTGGTTTAGGGAGCAGAGGTCTTGTAGGCTGATGAGACAGGCATTAAACTCCTCTAGGAAATCTTGGAAGGAGCATTAGGAAATCTCCCTGCTGGGAGAATGACTGGAGCTGGGAGTTGTTCCCACATGGAGCTGGGGGAAGGCAGCATTGCTGAGATCATTTCCAAGCAGATCTTGTGCTGGCAGGGAGGGAGACTGCGCTGGGAGTGGATTTTGGACAAGTCACACAGAAGATTATCCTGGCAGGAAGGTGGGCTGGAAAGAGGGAGCCGGGCAGTGTGGATTGCCCAGATCCTGCTCTCTTGTTGGCTGGGTCAGAGCAGGATCCACAGGCAGCACGGCAGAGCCCTGGGGGCTGCTGCGGTCTGGCCATCTGGGCACGGGAAGTGGGTTAATCCCTGTGCTCCAGGGATTGTCCGTCCTTCCTCCCACGGCCTCACACCCAGCCCCTGCTGGGGCAGGGCAGGACCAGACACAGGCTCAGAGAACCAGGAAATCGTTAAGATCGGAAAAGACCTTTAAGATTATGAAATCCAACTGTTAACCCAGCACCACCCCTCTGTTCACCGCTGACCCGTGTCCTCAGGTGCCACATCAACACATTTTCAACATTTCCAGGGATGGTGACTGCCCTGGGCAGCCTGTGACAATGCTTGACACCCCTTTCCATGAAGGAGTTTTCCCTAACATCCAAATTAAACCTCCCCTGGTGCAACTTGGGGCCACTTCCTCTCATCCTGTCACTTTTTTTCCTGGGAAAAGAGACTGAACCCCACCTGGCTCCAACCTCCTTTCAGCCCACTCCATGCCCTGGCTCCTACTGGCACAGCCTGCGTCCCACCCAGCAAGGAGCAGACATCCCCTCTCAGCCTGCCGGTGCCACCTCAGCTCCTCACAGGGCTCAGCCCAGGCAACCCTGCAGCGCTGAGGGGACACAAAAGGTGGCCTGGAGCTGGGACAAGGGGCACAAACCTGCCCAGCCTTCCGGAGGGAGAGCTCTTTGTTCCTCCTGATCCCAGGAGAGCCTCACACCGAATGCCCCTCCCTGTCCCCGGCATCCCTCCCGCATTTCTCCATCCACGCAGACCTAGAGGCTGCCGTGAGCCCCGGGAGAGGCGATACCTGCGGGCAGCCCCCGAGGCCACATTGCTGGTGACGAGCGAGGTGGTTTTGCGCAGGCTCTTGCTGAGCTCCTCGTGGCTGCGGGGCACGGAGCTGGCGCGGGTGGACACCAGCAGCCGCTCCTGGTGGTCCTCGCTGCGGCTGCGGCGCAGGCGGTTGCTGTGCTCGCTCTTGGAGCGGCACAGTTTGCTGATGAGGCTCTGCGACACCACCTCGTCAAAGCGCTGCCGGTGCTTCTTGGGGATGAAAATCCTGGCGAAAGGAGGCAAGGGAGGACAGTGAGGGGCGAGGCCAGGGCAGCTGCGGCACAGAGCCCTGGATCCCGGCATCCCTGGAAAGGAAAGATCAGAACCCCTCGTGCGCGCTTGGCCTCAGTCCTCCCAGAGCTGCAAACGCCAGGGCTGGGGACACCGAGGGTGGTGGGGACACCGGGGACACCGGCTGCATCTTTTTCCCCATCTCACGCACAGCTCCACTGGAGCAATGATGTTGGACCCCTCCTCCAGAGCCGCTTCTTCCCCAGCATATTCTGGGGCCCCCAAAACGTTGCTCCGCATCTGCTGCCCTGGGCTCCAGCCTTGCCTATTCCCACGTTCCAGTTCCCTCCACAGCCAGGCAGGAGCCTCGTACCCCCTGGGAGATGATGGTGCTGCAGGGACAGGCACGGTGATGCCGCAGGCAAGGGGAACTCGCTCTGCCTGGCAGGAGCAGCCAAGTGGCCTTTGTGCCCCTGCAAGGACCTCCAGGACCCTCAGGGGATCCCAGGAGGGAGGGAGGAGGCACCGCTCCCAAC
Organism: Dasyornis broadbenti; assembly: GCA_013397935.1. NCBI lineage: Eukaryota > Metazoa > Chordata > Aves > Passeriformes > Dasyornithidae > Dasyornis > Dasyornis broadbenti. Next base: position 378,180 of record VZRN01005357.1, read on the forward strand.
TGGGCCGGGTGAGCCCCATAATCCCGGCAGACACTTCATCTTTTCCTTCCGCCATCACAACAGCCAGACCCCGACACCTGCTCACCTTCCCCTGCCCTCCGCTCGCACATTTAGGGGCTTCTGGAGGAGCCCTCATCTCCGAGTGTTTCTATAGCAACTCCTCCAGCTGCAGCCACTCGTTAGACAGAACCATCTCGTGAGGTTCATCAGCGCGGCTTCGTTAGCGCCCGGCACCTCGCGGGTATGAGAACACGCTCCTGGTGCCATCACAGCCTTCCGGGGTGTGAGAACACCCGCCGCTGCCTGGGGCTGTGCTCGCCGTGTCCCACCGGAGCAGGAACTGGGCCACTCTGGTGCCAGAGGAACCAGAGGAAGCTGCTCCGAGGGGCTGCACCAGCGGGACACAGCTGGAGCTGGCAGGGGATCCCACAGGGCTCCCTCGGGCAGCTTCACCAAGGGAGCACAAAAACCTGGGTGAAGACAGGGGAGAAGGAAGGAGAGGCTTCAAATCCCAAACCTGCTGGGACCAGAACATCTCTATTTCCCCCAACCAATGGCAGAACTCGAAACAAGCGCTGGTGCAGGAGGACAAGACAGATCACAAGCCCTCCGAGGCTGGCAGATGCTCACACAGAGCATTAGGTGAAAATTTAAAATAAGTAACACATTGGTGCAGGCAATTTGTGATTAAGCAGCAACTAGAAAAGAGTAAAATTGTGCTAATAAATAGTTCTCCCTGCGGGACAGGGCAGCCACAGCCCTGGGGCAGGGGAGGATGCGGGTACCCCACGCCTCTGCCCCAGGCTGTGCCCCCAACAGGGAAAAGTCCGGGTTCCTCACAGGCACAGTGAGCACAATCCCATTTAATTGGCCAAATTAAATTAGCCCTGCTCATTCCAGCAGAGCTGTCCCACTTTGCACCAGCCACTGCTTCACCACTGGGCTGAGGAGCACAGCTCCAGACCTGGCACAGGACATGGCACCGGCGCTGCTCCGGGCACTGACTCGGTGCTGGACACGCAGCGGTGCCTCGGCAAGGAGATGAGACCTGACTGCTACAAACAATCCCACCGAAGCAGGCAGAACAGTTTCCCTGGCTATTTCTGCAGTGTCCTGCCATCCCACAGGAGAAACCTGGCTGTGCCCATTGGCGTGGCACCAAAGAGCAGCACCCAGCTGGGCTTTTCCTCTCCCAGCAAATCCCACGGGGTTTCACAGAGCACGGATGTGCCCGTCCCGTTTGTGGAGCTCGGCCTGGGAGCAGCGGGAGAGCCCTACAGTGCTGACTTCACGCCTTCAGCTTCCTCTTCCTCCTCCTCCTCGGGTGCTCCAGGTCAGCCCTAGCTCTGCTTCCTGCTGGAGAGGGGATGGGAAAGGCACCCCCATCCCTGAGCCCTGTGCCCGCTCCCATGCCCGGTGTTGCTGAGCCCCAGGGCACCAGCTCTCCTCTGCAGCAGCTTCGGCACTCGTTCAGGAGAACTCGGTCTGCTCAAACACATGGATGTGAATTCAGGGCATGTTCCAGGCCGGGAGAAGTCCCAGATGCTCCAGGCTGCTTTACCTTCACCCCATCCCCAAAGCAGCCCGGCCAGGATGGTGGCAGAGTTTCCCTGTGCCCTGTGCTCAGCTCCTGCTCGGGGCTCCCTTTGGCGTGTTCGGTACATCCCAAGCTGTGTCTCACTCCGGTTTCACGGCTCCGGGTGGGTTGCTGGCCTCCACCTCTGAACAGACAGTCCTATTCCTGCAGCCCAGCTGGGAACTGTCTCCCCCATTTTGCAGCCAGGGATCTGGAAAGCTCCCTGTCCCGCATGCACATGTCCTGCGAGGGGCACTGAGCTCCCCCGGAAGGTCCCACCCGGGGATGCCGGATGCTGGGGCTCAGCGGGTCAGGATGTGTCCCCTTGGGAGGGCAGCAGGGCCGGCTCCAGCCTGGCCGAGGCAGGTGAAGCTGCCACAAGTTTGCTCAGCCAGGGGAGCGAGGGGTCTCCAGGCCTCGCTCCATCACACCCCCAGTCCCAGGCAGCGCCCCCAGCCCCACATCCTCCTGCCCCCCTGCCTGGATACAGCCCTGGAGACAAAGCAGACCCAGGGGGGCTCTTCCCACCGCTCCCCACCTGAGTTTCACTCAGCCGGTGCCGCCCGCGCTGCGGTGGGCGCGGGGCAGTGGCAGGGCTGTCCCGGGGACAGAGCAGGGTCCCCACAGGCAGCAGAGCCATCCCAGGGACACCCGTGGGCCACGAGGCTCTCCCAGCACCCGCGGGGCAGCGGAGCAGGGACACGTACCGAAAATGCCGAGAGAAACTCCGGTCCTTTCCCATTTGTCAGGGTGCGGCGGGAACAAAAGGGAGACGCTTCAGATCCTCATGCAGCTGAGCCCCAGGCTCGGCTCACGCCCACGCTCCAAGC
>VZRN01005357.1:380617-410753 GCA_013397935.1 Dasyornis broadbenti
GGCCGCACCTGCGGGCACCTCCAGCTGCGCTCAGCGCCTCGCCCGGCCTCCGCCGCGCTGCCAGCCCCGGCTGCAGCTTCACCATCGGCCGGGAGCCTCCGCTCGCGTCTGCCGGGCTTCAGCGCCGGTTCTGCCCTCCCTGCCCGGCTCTGCCCCGGCTCGCAGCCACCAACCCTCCCTCTTCCCCTAAAAACTGCAGGCGCTGTAATTTCCAGCTGGAACGATCTCGTAACAGAAAGGAGGGCACGGCTCGGCGCCCAACTCCGGGGGGATGGCTCCCTGGTGCTAATTAGTTGACTTCTAAAGTGCTTATGTTTAAATTACGTGCTGCAGCAAGGGGTGAGGAACCTTAAAGGCAAACGGCATCAGGGGTGCGGATTTTGGGCGCGGAGGCGGAGCTGCCAGGCTGGACCAGGATCAGGACCAGAGTCATGGGCCCAAACCCCCTCACGGAGCATCCTGAACCCCCAGGGTAGCACAGCAGCGCTTTTCAGTAGGAATAAAAGGGAAAACTCTTCTTTAATTTAAATAACGCCATCTTCAAGCACATCACTGGCGTTTGATGAAGAGGATGTGAAGCTTCCCAGAGCTGCCAACATCACACACCATCTCCAGGTAGCAGCAAAGGAAGGAGAAATGAAAAACGTATGGTTTAGCCCCAAAACAACTTCCAAAGACCTGACCTTGAGTCTGTCGGTTGTGCAGAAAAACACGTCCCAGGGTGGATTAAAACAATGATTTTGGATTATGTCTGAACTGTGCTGTGGAAACAGCTACCGGTCCCGAAAAGCCCTGCTGGTCCTGCTAAATGCTAAAATCTGGGAGAGAAAATTCTTGCAGGCTTTAACCCCAGAACAGGCATTCTGCTTTGGAACCCCAGATTCTCGAACTTCATCTACCCGGGTGTGTGGGAGCGGGGCCACAGCCCCGGCAGCTCCCACAGCTCCGGAGGATGCCCCGTGCGGGAGCGGGACTGGCGGCAGCAGCCCCGAGCTGTGATTGCCATCGCCGCGCTCCCCGCGCTGCGAGGCTCCGCAGGCGCTCATTGCCTGCAGATGTTGTGCGGATGAGACCATTGGCATCAACCAGCAGCAGCAACGAAGGCGCTTTTCCGCCCGGGAGTGCCGCCAGGCTGCGATGCCGTGGCCGAGCACGGGGGATGGGATTCCCTCGCAGCCCTTCCCAGGCGCTCCGCTCGTTCCTGGGGCCAGCCCAACAGCCCTGGCAGCTTTTGGAGAGGGTCACCCTCTCCTGACACACCGCTGCTCCGGCTCCAGTAACGATGGATCACAGAACTCCGGGAGCAGATCCACACCCCGTGCCTGGCTGGGGGTCCCGTCCCCCTCAGCACCCCAGGGTGCCCTCAGCTGTCCCAAACCCATTGTCCCTGTGCCCAAAGCACGCTGTGCACCAAGAGCTGGTGGCTTTGTCCTTGCCCTGGCAGGGATGGGCAGCCCCACAGCTCCGAGGACACGGAGACCTTCAAAGAAACCGCCAGAAAGGCTTTTCCTGCAGCTCCGCTCTGCTTTCCCTGTTTTCTTTAAGACACTGGAAAACCCATCCTTAAGTAACCACTTCCCAAAATAAAAGTTGTGACTCCAGCAGGGTGCAGGCAGGCCAGGCTGAGCCCATCTTCATCCCAGCCGGAGTTTGATTTGTCAAAGGAATTTAATCTCCTATCAGGAGATTTCGCACCGAGGCATTTTGGTCATGACCTATTTGAACTCCGCCAATAAAAAAGGAACGCGCTCCCAATTGTCACACTGGTGACATGTTTTGTTTCCTGCTGCCCTAATTCCCTTTTTTTTTGGGCAGTTGAGCATATGCTGGGCCATCAGATTAGGGATTTTTTTTTTTTTTTTTTTTTTTTTTTTTTTTTTTTTTTTTTTTTTTTTTTTTTTTGTGGAAGCAAACAAGAGCTGCTTTTCTTCCATTACCATCCTGTGATCCAGGTGGTTTTCCAGTGGGAATGCCAGGACCACGGACAGGAGAACAGCGTCCATGCCAGCATCAGGGGCTCAGGGGGTCTCTCATGCTCCATCCACATCCAAGAGAGCTGGGAAGCTCCCCCCAGCCTTGGAGAAGTGGATACATGGAGGGGTTTGAGAAGCAGGGAAGCAGCACAATCCATAATATATAAATCCTGATGGCTAAAATGAAATTTCTGATCCGGGGCCGGTCACAGATGGCTGGAGCAGTTTAATACGGGAGCACGCCAAGCAGTTTTATTGCCGTGAAAAACAAGCTGAGACAAATAGATTGTGTCGGGAGCGTTATTAACACGGTCTCGGTGGAATTTCTCCCATAATAAGGGAGCCCCTGATGGGCGGCGATTCCAGCTGTCAGGGATCAAAGCGGCTGCGAGGGGAGCAGGCTCAGCCCAGCCCAGCACGGCACCCCTCGGCTTTTCCCCGGGAGCAAAGGCAGCGAAACCAAAGCAGTGAAGAACAAACTGCCCCAAAGTGGCCTCCCTGCAGCACTGAAGCACAGCACGACCTACAGGAGAGCCAAGACCACAGCTCACAGTCTCAACGGAGCCACAGTCACCCCCTAGGGATGCAGCCGGGGTGAGGGGCTGGATGTCACCCACATCCCCCTGTTCCAAGCCAGGTTAACAGGCCAGTGGCTGTGTAACCATCACAGCCAGGTTTTATTCACCAGCATTTCAGGGAGGAGGGGATCTGTTTCCCACCAAGTCCACAGCAAACGAATGTTTTTAACCTAAACGGTGCTGCCAGGAGCTGGAGCATCCCTGGCACGGCACCACCGGGAAAAGGCGCTCTGGGAAAGGAGACAGTGCCCGGGATGTGCGGGTGAGCCCTGGGTGCTCCGGGAAGGATCGCCCCTGTCCCGCCCGGCTCCGAGGGTGACTCCTGCCCCCAGAGCCCAGGGATGGGCTGGGGCTGGTGGCGGCAGCAGTGCAGAGCCCCGGGGTGCAGAGCCCTGGGTTCAGAGCTCCTCTGGGTGCAGAGCTCGGGGTGCAGAGCCCCGGGGTGCAGAGCCGGCGCCGCCGGAACCGCAGCTCTGCCCTGCTTTGAAACCAGCTCAGAAATCAGAGCAGCGCCAGGGATGTGACCCCCCTGGGACCCCGAGCGGCCCAAAATAACCCATCCCCTCCCCAGGCCGTGCGGGGCACAGCCAGCCCCGGCACAGGTGCTCGGCACAGGAGACGAACCCCGCGGTGCCCCCGGGCCAGACCGGGGCTCTGCTGTCGCAGGTGATGGAATAACCCAAATTAGAGCCTCCCCCTCCTGGCAGAGTCCCCGAGCGGAGCAGCTCCGAGGCAACACGGATGCTAAGAGTTAATTAACTACCAGCACACCTTGTTTTTGCAGTGCCAGGGGCTGCTACATTCCAGAATTAACCTGATTTAAACCCATTTCCCAGGAAAGGTGCATTCGTTACTCACCCGAGACAGCTCATCTTCCCCACTGGCAGCCGGATTTCAGCATCCTTGGGCAGAACTACAACTGTGCACTTTGCCTACACACATCAGCCATATGGGCAGGGGATGGGAGCGGGGAGGACCCGGCGCAGCACGTGCATTATCCCTGCTATCCACAACCAAGCAGATGAGAAAAATGTCAGCAAATTAAAATCTGCAGGAGCTTAATTCTGGGCAAATGGGATGAAATCCATTTGAGATAAAAAGAAAGGGGAGGGGGGAAAATCCAATACAGGAAAAGCCCAGCTCGAGGACAGAGGAGACGTGTCTGCAGCGCCGGGTGGATCCGAGTGCTGAGTCGGGGGGTCTTGGGTTACGCTGAGGCGCAGCACTTCGCAGGGAGCACGGCAAAGCCCGGGGGCAGTCCAGGGAGGGGACAGCAGGGGAGGGGACAGCAGAGGACAGCCGGCAGCAGCAACAGCACAAAAATAAATACAGCTGGTGCAGAGGGAAGATCCAATCAGGCCAGCTCGAGGGTCAGTGGGAGACGGGGACGTGGCGGCGCCCGGCCCTGAGAGACAGGGGACACACGGGCACACACACACAGCCAGCACTGTGTGCCCGTGCCAGGGCTCAGCCACCGGCCCGGGGCCTGCAGCAGCAGCAGGGACCCTTGTTGGCATCAGCCCGGCATTTGTGGCAGTCCCTGGCCGATGGCACTGCCATCCTGGAGGGAAGTGGCTCATCCCTGCCCTCCGAGGGCTCCTCTCCCCAGGCCCCACAGGACGAGGGCCATGGACGAGATCTCAGCGTGTGCAGGACTGTCCCAATCTCAGGTGGAAACAGTCCCTGGAGAGCTGGGCACAGCCCAGGCCACCTGATGGGGACTCCCAAGGTCCCAAGTCCTCCCTGGGGTTATCCCACAGGACAAGCCCCAGGACACTTTGCTGGGTCAGGTCTCACGGGCTCTTCTGCCCGAACTGCACCCACGTCACTGCCCGGGGTGGCTGCCCCGTCCCTCAGGCCAGCACAACAGCCACAGCCCCAGAGCCAGCGCCAGCACCGAGACACCCCCTGCATGAACCCCCCCAAGGCGCTGCCTCAGGGCACAGACCCCAGACCCCTCCTCAGTCAGCATACAGACGGAACCGGCTGGAATCACCCAAGGAATTCACAGCACCCTAAATCCAGAGCACCTAGGAACTGCTCACCACCTTCAGTGAGAGCAAAAGCAGGGACAGCTCTTGCTCGGCAGTGAAGCCACGGGATGGGAGACCCTGGGATCAGCAGCTGGGATCAGGCACAGCAGCACACGTGGCACTGCCCCCAGCAGCCGCAGCTGGCAAACCTGGTCTCCAAGGCACCTCTTTTATTTATTTTCTTGACTCCATTTCATTAAGATTAGACGGTAAATCTTTTCCCTGAGCTAAATATTTCATTTCCATTAAACCCAGATTAGCTGCCAGATCCACAGCGCCCCTTGGCCCAGCCCTGGCGCTAACCTTTCTCACGGGGGCAGGGGCAGTCAGGGAGTTGGACCCTGTTTTTGGGGGCCATAATGTGGTGCTGCCCCTGGCAACACAGGCTGGGCACGGGGCGAGCTCTGGACAGCAGCACCAGGTCCAGCCACGCTCTCCTCACTGACACGTGGGTTGCTGGGATGGGGACACCCTGGGGGGAACCTGCTGTACCCCCCACAGAGGGGCTTGGGTCCGGAAGAAGATTTGGACACTTATTCAAATCCCCTCTGTGGGGGGAAGTAATCCCGTATAATTCCCCAGGGATGATGACAAAAGGGATATCGACGGCATTTGAGGTATTTTCATGGATCTTGCTGGGGAAAAGAATTTTCCTGAATTGTGAGTGGTGGGGGTTTATTTTTTGATTTAGTTTGAGGTGACGGCTCAGGCCTGGCTCGGTGCCATGCATCCCTGCCCTCAGGGCCAGCTGTTGGCAGGTCCGGTCCCTCCAGGATGCTCAGTGGGTACAGGACAGGCTGGGCACGGGCACCTGGACACGGTGGCTGTGGGGAGCTGATGGTCCCCTCTGCACTCTGGCCCTGCAGGGGTCTGTCCCATCGTCCCCAGGTGTGGGGGGCTCTGGGGGACACACACGCAGCCACAACAGAGCAAGGGAACGCTGCACGGCCAGGGCCCCTGACCCACTCCCCCACCCTCCCCATCGCCGGGTCGCGGCGGAGACCCCGCACGGGGACGTTGTTATGGAAACTGTAATATCTTGCAATTCCTCTGATTAAAGCAGGAATTGGAAAGCCGGGCCCGGAGCGAGGCCAGATGGAGGCCTGATTCCCTAATGGCCATCGTCTCAGCCTGGCTGTAATCCCACCACGTGTCCCTGTGCCAGCACCAGCTCCGGCCCCAGCTCTGGCCACGCTGCCCAAGAGCAACCGATGGGCTGCACCAGCGGCACCCCCGCGGCACAGGGGGCTCCAGAGAGCCCCAGGGGAGCATTGCCACAGCATCCCGGGATGTGTGACCTCACCCTGGCACCCTGGGCACCCCACGGCCCCAGCAAACACCCTCCAGCCACCCCCACTGCCGGAGCTGCTGGCAGCCCTGGCCAAGCCCTCACCCGCCGCCAGCTCTCGCCCGGCAGAACTCAGATTATTTTCTGGCCAGGCTTTTGGACAACCTCCAGTGGCTCTGCAGCTAATCCCATCTCCCTTCCAAACCACGGCTGGGGGCAGGAGCCACTTCCCCTGCTGCAGGCAGAGGCGGTGGGGTGCAGGTCCCCCACGCACCCTGGGCAGGAGGGCACAGGGGTGCTGGGCTAAGATATCACCAGGCTTGGCTCAGCCGTCGCTTGGAAAGTGGGTTGGCATTTTCCCTGCAGGATCCTCCCAACCCCTTCCCTGCTCAGCCCTGCTCCCCCGAGAGCAGCAGGCACAGGACGCCGTAGTTTGACGGCACCAGGGCAGCGTGGAGCTGGCCCCTCGTACCTGATGTTGTCGATCAGGTGCTGGTGGGACTCGTGGGTCAGCACCATGCACAGGGCGTAGGCCAGGCACTCCACCCTCCTCTCGGCCGCGTACTGCTTCAGCACAGTGAACACCTTCTCCTTCAGCTCCGGCTGGTCCCCGAGGATGGCATCCACCTGCAGCGGGGGAGCCGGGACAGGAGAGGGAAGGGGCACTGAGCAGGAGAGCAGGGAACTGCGGGCACAGGGCACAGAAAATGTGCTCGATTCCCTGCTCAGCCAAGGAGGAGGGAACCACACAGGGAGGAGCGGGACACTTCAGACATCAGCCCATCACACAGCACTGCTCTGGGCACTGCTGGCTCACGAGTGGCCCTGCAGGAGCGGCTCTGGCACAGCTGGGATGGGATCAGTCTGGAATCTGCCCGGCAGAGGACACTGCAATGGGCTTTTGGAGCTATTTAAGCTTCATGCTTCGTGCAGCACTCCCTGATTCCTGCAGGCAGCTCTGTCCTGCCCTTAGCGCTGGAAAGCTGCTGGGCGTGGGGAGACGGAACATGAAGGTGAATGCCAGCCCTGGAAAAAAACACTGACAGCTCCCCACCACTGTCCCATCCTCTCCACCTGGGACAGGCAGAGTAATTAGCTAATTATCATCGAGCCAATCACCCTGCATGGGACACTCCTTATTCACCTCCTCCCAGACCAGTGACTGCCCCTTGTCCTTGGGCAGTGGGAGCTGGTCCCTCGCCTGGAATGCTGGTGACTGCCTCACTGTGCCCGTGCATGTTGGGTTTTCCTGAAAGGTGATGCTTTTGTGCTGCCAGCAGGTTTAACTGCAGGACGGGGAGAGGAGCCTCTCACCCTTCCCTGGGGTGCTGGGGCTGTGTGCAGGGCTCCGTGTGCACCCCTTTGGTGGCACCGCCAGGGAGCCAGCAGGAATCGCCTGCCTGGGGAACGGGAAGAGCCATTTCCTCCAGGTGCCTGTCCCACTTGGCAGCTCCCTGGGGAGGCCAACACCAGCACCAGGACCCCGGCACAGCCCCCTGGTGCCACGGGCTCTGCACAGGCGCTGCGGGGCTCCCAGCAGCGGCAGCGCTTCAAGGTTACCAAATCTGGGGCAGCCACGGCAGCAGTGTCCCCTGGGCTGGCTCGTGAGCACGGTCCCCAGGTCCAGCACAGGACTGACAGACTGTGGTGCTCCTGGTGGGGTGGATCCCAGAGGGCTGCTGTGAAGTTTTTGCCTGAGCTGAGATCGCAGGGCTTGGCGGGTGGGAATTGCAGAATCACAGAATGATTTCGGTTGGAAGAGACCTCCAGATCATCGAGTTCAGCCCGTGACCGATCCCCACCTTCTCAACCAGACCACAGAGAGCACTGAGTGCCACATCCACTCATTCCTTGGGCACCTCCAGGGATGGGGACTCCAAGACCACGGGGGTGCTGCTGCCCATCATGCGGTCCCCAGCGTGTCCTGAGCACACAGGGGACAAGAGAAGACATCGGCCTGGAACTGAGACCGTGAGCAGCTCCGTGGCTTCCTGGTGATGCCCTCACAGGATGCTGGGACACCGGCACAGCCCAGCTCCAGCCCTGCCCCAACGCCACTGATGTGGACATCGCTGTCTGCCAGGCAGGTGATTCAACCTGGGGCTCTACCAAACGAAGGAGGCTGGGAAAAAGTGACCTGTGGGCAGTGCAGGTGTGAAATACAAGCCACCAGCACCCTCCGACCTCCCAGCCTCGAGGCGGGCGGGCAGGAGCGCCTGGGTGCTCGCAGCACCAGCAGCACCGAGCAGATGAGGGAGCCCGGGTAAAGGAGGGGGTAAAACACCCCACTGGGTTGAGCATTTTCCACATCAGGCAAAAACTGCAGCCACTTCAAACATCTGCGCTGTGAATTCCCTCTGGAGAGGCATCTATCAGCTGAGCTGTGCTACAGCAGCCAGGAGCCAGCAGCACGGGCGCTCTGCGCTCCTGCTTCTGCCCAGGCTGCTCGGCGTTGTCCCGGGTGTCTCCGTGGGGCTGGGAAGGGAGGGGACAGAGGTGCTGATGTGGCTGTTCACTGCTCCTCAGGGAAGGGAAGAGGCAGAGCGGCTGTTGGGGATGCTCACAGCACCACAAAATACTCGCTCTCCTGCGGTCATCCAGGAGTTTTTTACTTGGCTGAATGCGACTTCACAGGATGGAGGCGGCATGGAACAACCGCCCCTCCTCATTAATCTCCTGTAATTAGCAGGTATCTGTTTCCCACGCCCATGAATCCAAACCTCAGCTTGTATTTGTGAATCTTTAATGGAGAAGCTGACTGACGGGATTCGCCTGATACCCACAAATCTCTTTATGGATGTCTTGTTCCTTTATTAACTAGGGATCAAAAAAAAAACCCTACCAGCCCGGTTATTTTCATAACAGCATTTTAAAAAGCTACTTTGAAATGGAAATTAGAAAGATTCAGAAAAACAACTGTGATCAATTTTATAATTAGCACAAGACGAAGTGTTTGGTAAAATACCCACTAGGAAGCTTTCAGGAGCACAATGAAGATGTAATCACGCTGATGTTTTCCCTTTTGCAACAAAATAAGAACTAAAATGTCTGCGGGGTGACGGGCTCAGACTTTGAAGGGACATCCAGGCATGCAGCAGAGCAGAATCTGCCCTATGGGCTTCTCCATGCTCTTGTACAGCAAGGGAGTGAGAACTTGGGGTCATTCCCAGGGAATCTCCAAGCCCTTTGCAGCGTCCATCTGCTCTCCCAGGTAATTACCAGACCCTTCTCTGGGTGTCCGTGCCCCAAATCTGCGCCCCAGCCCCGTGACCAAGCCAGGAGCGTTCCCCATTCGCGTGCGCTGCCGGTGCTGAAGGTGGGAATCTCCAACCCGCCCGGCGCAGGGGGTGCCCATCGCCCCGGCCCCTCGTCCCACACCCCGGCCTCACCTTTCTGCTGAATTCCTGCGCTTTCTGCTTCCTGTCCCGGCGCACGGTGCCGGCGCTGGGGCCGGGCTCGGTCGCGGTGTCCCCGCGCTGGGGCCGCAGCAGCGCCAGGCGCAAGCAGCGCCCGCGGCACGACCCCACCAGCGCGGCCGCCGCCTCGGGCAGCAGCACCGGCGTCCCGTCCACTTCCAGCACGAAATCGCCGGGCTCGAGCCCGCAGGCCGCGGCGGGCGACTCGGGGCTGACGCTGGCCACGCGGGGGGGGCTCTCGCTCGCCAGCTCGAAGCCGAAGCAGCCCCGGGGCCCGGGGGGGATGCTGGCGTGCTGCAGCCGGGACACCACGCCGATGCTGGGGGGGACGTTGCCGCAGCGCCGGGCCAGCCCCAGCAGCGCCTCGCAGCCCAGGGAGGACACGGGCTGTCCCTCGATCTCCAGCACTTCGTCCCCCGGGCGCAGCCCCGCCAGCGCCGCGCTGCTGCCCTCCTGCACCCACAGGATGTAGCACGGCCCGGAGCCGCTTATCCGGAACCCGAAGGACTCGGGCCAGCCCTGGTTGGTTGCCGGCATGGCTGCGACTGGAAAAGAAGGAAGGAAAGAAAGGAGTTGTGATGGCTTTTCCAACTTTGGAGCAGTTCCTGTGGATGCCATGTGGAGCCCGTCAGGTGGGGGATTCCAATCTGTGCTACGTCCCCCTCACTGTGGGGAAAAAACACCCCCAGATCCTGTATTTCCTCTAGATTTCCTTACAATAACAGCTTTTATTCTGTCTTTGGCTGCTGGCAGTGCCATTGAGGAGGCCACGTTGGCTGGCAAGGCCGGGGCTCCACGTGGCACCCAACCGAGACCTGGCACAGCCCTGCTCTCACCTGTCTGTGGTACCCACCTACCCACGCTCCCCAGGACGTGCATGCAGGCGTCTTCTTGTATTTATTTGTCTGTGAAAATTATTATTTCGTTTCTCTGACGTGTCACGCTAATGAATAGATGATCCAAGGACTTAAACCACCTTGATTTTAACCAGCTCTTCTCAACACTCCGTATTTTAGCTGTTTGCAACTACAAAATTACTGTAAATTCATTGGAATTTGCCAGATCCTCTCAGCTCTCCCAGGATCATTTCTTTGCGCTCTCTTTGTCCTGTGTATGGATTGTCCTGGTTGCAGCATCCTGAAGGGGCAGGATGAAGGTTTCCAGCAGGACTTGTTTGTGGTTCATGTGAAGGGTTCGGACCGGCTCCACAGATGCTCAAGGAGAAATCGGGCACATCAGCCCTGAACATCTGCAGGAGTCGTCTTTGCCCAAGGTAAACCCGACCAGCTGATGTGCACGGCGCACTTGGATGCCCTTTCCATGCTGCGCTGCCCAGATGACCCCGCTGCGGTCCCTTCCAACCCTCCCGTCCCGTGATTCTGTGACGTGCGAGTGCCTGCACCACCCGCCGACACTCACTGAGATAAATCACATGTGGTTTTCCTCTGCGTTTGATCCCAGCTGTCTGTGAAGATGCTTTTTACCTCCTGTTTATTCCGTGTTACTGAACACACATTAAACACTTTAAAAAATGAAACTCGGACAATTTTACCTGGACAAATTATTTTACAGAGACTATGAGGTCTCAGAGGGGAAGAACTGAGGGTGAAGCATGAGCCAAGCCTGGCGGCAGTGGCGCGAAACCCATCTGTGACCGAACACCATCCCCGGGGCTGCTGAGCACAAGTTCTGACAGCTTCAGCAAGAGCCCGGTAAGCACTGGGATGGTCCCGGTGCCGCTGCTCTGGGCTGTGCTCCAGCGAAAAGCCCGGCAGATCAGCGGGGAGCTGCACCCCCTTCCACCTCTCCGCCCCTCGGCTCGAGCACTTACAGAAGTCCGCAGCCATCCAAGCAAGCCGGGGGCTCTCACCAGCGGCAGGTTTGTCCCACCGAGGCCTCGAAGCTTTCTTGACTCTCCTCCATCACCCCCGGAAGCGCTTCCCATGCACCCGCAGGGCTCCTGGGAGCATCTTCCCGGTTCCCCCGTCCTCGCTGCAGTCCCGGGGCTGGGGGGCCGGTCCGGGGCCGGGTGAAAGTGCTGCCGTGGCACCGGGACAGAGCCGGGCACTGGGTGGCTGCCCCTTCCCGGGCTTCTCACCGGAGCCGTGCTCCCTTGCAGCTGCTCCAGCTCAGCGCCAGACACGCACAAAGGTCTTTCTGGCCTTCTCGTTTCCTAATTAACTTTATTTCCATCGCAAAGAGGAGCGCGGACAGACTAATTGCCGTGCTCGTCCTGGCTCAGCCTGGTGCTGACCTGAGCCTGCAGATCTGGGGGGAATTAGGAGCTGGAAGGAGGGAAAACAGATTAGTGCCCGTGCAGGGAAATCCTTTACCCACAGGGCAAATCTGAAGCGACAGCACCGCGCAGAGCGGTAGGGACAGCGCCGGGGGCGACCTGGGCGTGCCGGGACCTCGCTGGCCCCGCCGGCAAAGGTGAGTGGGAGAGCGAGATTTTGGGAGTACAACCAGCACGTGGTTTGCTGCAGGGATTAGGGGTCGAGGGCTTCGGGGCTCACCAGAAGAACTGTCCCCAGCCAGGCTGCTCCGTGCGGGGCAGCGGGGGGTGCTCGCAGCGGGGAGCAGCCGAGTGTTTGGCCACAGAGCCCCCTGTGCTGGCACCGACTGTCCCTTAAGCTGCTATTTCTGGTTTTCTCCTCGGCTTCCTCGGCACTGAGGGATCCCAGGGCTTAGCACGCTAAGAGGTTTTAGGGAATTACACATCCTGCTGCGGCACCAGCGGGAGGGGCGTCTGCATCTCGCCATGAACCACGCAGTGATCCAGCCTCCCCTGGGCTCCGGCACGGGCTGTGCTGCCGGCAGCGATGGACACGGAGGGAAACAACCTCCTCGGGAAACCTGGGAGAGCTGGCGTGGGATTGGGCACAGCTCGAGCGTGAGCACGGTATGGTGGAGGATCTTTCTCCTGCTCGGGACTTCTGTGGTCACACATGTCACTGCTTCCGGGGACTGAAATCCACTTCATGCTGCTCCTGTCCTCTCCAGCTCCTTTCTGGCACGTTCCCCTGCACAAATCTCCTTCTGAGCAGCAATCCCCAGGCTCTGAGCATCTGTCCTCCCGTGCTGACACAGGCACATGCACCTCCTACAAACCTCATGCATCTCTGTCAGTATTCCCTGCCCAAACAGTCAAAACTGCGATGAATTCCCCATTTTCCAGCCAGTGAAGTAATTGCTTCTTTTCCCTCCATTTTTAACTGACAGTGAATTTTAATCCTTGCAAGAACTGAGTTCTGTGATCCCAAGTGAATGGAGGTGGTTCCCATGAAGACCTTCTGCCAGACTCTGACCAGATTAGCCTTTTTAACTGATTTTCACAGTTTCATTGGACTGAATGAGCTTCATCCCTCTGAGTCTCAGCCTCTGTTCAGCTCTTTGCTGGCTGGTTTGTCCTTGAGCACAGCCTGTAAGGGCACCGGGGGGACAAGCTCCTTGGCAGTGGCAGTGCCAGTGCCAGAGCTCTGGCACTTGCTGCAGCTCCTGTCCTGGCTGTGCCCAGGTGCTGTGGCACACAGACCCTGCCTGTCCCCCCACAAACAAATCACCTCGTGTCCACCCCCAGCCCCTTCTGTGCTGCCAGACTTGCCAGGTGACATCCAGTGACCCAAACCAAGCTATTTCTGTAGCTCTGCAGAAATTCTGCCGTCTCAGTAGGACGGGGGAAAATGGCTTTCCCCCTCCATCCTCCATCAGGAGCCAAGTGTCTCGGGCTGCGTTCCAGGACAGCTGTGCCACAGGAATATTTTGGCTGCATTTCTCCCTCTCATGTCCTGTTTGGTGCACTGGGGGCCCAAGTGGGTGCACTGGACTTACCAAGGGGAAAAAGAGACTCTTCCTGAAACTCAACCTCCTCTCCTGCCTCCCACCAAGCCGATTCATCTCCTCTTGGTGCCAAAGCCTCTGGAGCACCCACGGAACGCTTACCTGTGCTGTCCGAGCTCCAGCCAGAGGCACAGCGGGACCCAGAGCTGGGAAAACCATCCCAGCAGTTTGGGAGCCTTTGGATCGATGCCGCGGCGGCCGCGACCGGACGAGTTTCTCTGGCAAATTCCAGCCAGGAACCGTAACCCAATCGGCCCTCGGCGGGAGCGCCGGGCGGTTTCAGTTGTCAGACACCACGGAGGGACGGGCACCGCGCTGGATCCTGCGTGTTCCCACCTCAGCCCGGCCCCAGGTGAGATCCGGCAGCTGCTGGAGCGAACCCCCTCCCCTAGGACAGGGTGGGATGAGGAGAATCTGGGTTACATGGGAATAGGGTGCTCAGAGCTCTGAGAAGGCGCAAGGATTTTGCTTTAGACGCGTCACCAAAGGCCACAAAACGGAAGGAATATTTGGCGATTCCCAAGGAATGACACGGGACGGGCAAGGGCATTGGGTGGCGATGCTCTGGGAAGGCGGAAGCAGCACATCAGCCGCACGGGGCTCTCACGGTAACGAGCTGCCCGGGACTGGGAGAACGCGACGCACAACTCCGGCATTTATTGACTGATTTAGTTCGTGGTTTTACGGCTTTATCCCTCCCTTGCCGCCGCGGAGGGTGGCTCTGCTGCTGCCCCGGCTCCCCGCGGGCGTGGAGCCGCTGCCGGTGCTGTGGGGCCGGGCCGGGCCGGGCCCGCCGCGGCGCCGGAGGGCGCTGGAAGCGCTGGGAACGCGGCGGCGGCGCCGCTTCCGCAGGGCCGCGGCAGCTCCGGGCCCTGGCCCCCCGTGACCCCCGTGTGCCCCGGGGCCGCAGCGTGTGCAGGGAAGGGAACGGGGCTGGAGCCCCAGGAGCGGCTGAGGGAGCTGGGAAAGGGCTCAGGCTGGAGCAGAGGAGGCTCAGGGGGAACCTTGTGGCTCTGCACAGCTCCTGACAGGAGGGGCAGCCGGGGGGGTTCGGGCTCTGCTGCCAGGGAACAGGGACAGGAGGAGAGGGAACGGCCTCAGGCTGGGCCAGGGCAGCGTCAGGCTGGACATCAGGAGGAATTTCTTTCTGGAAAGGGTGGTCAGGCTTTGGAAGCGGCTGCCCAGGAAGGTTTGAAGTCCCCATCCCTCGAGGTGTCCAAGGAAGGACTGGACCACTGAGTGCTGTGGGCTGGGGACAAGGTCGGGATCGGGCACAGCTTGGACTGGGTGGCTTTGGAGGTCTTTTCCAACCGAAAGGATTCTGCGTTTTTGCCTCGGCCCTCACAGAAATACATAAAACATTGACCTCGGTCCTGGGTGCTGCAGGAGGGGTGCAGGGCCCCTGCCTGGGCTGGGGCTGTGCCGTTCCTGAATCCCAGGCCCAGCTGCAGGGACCTGGTGCCCAGGGGTCTAACAGCTGCTCCTGTTGCATTCCAGGGCTCGGGATGGACTTCCTGACGCTGTTCCTGATTTACCTGTGCTTTGTGCTCGCTGTCACTGCCCTGCTCTGCCTCTGCTCGGGAAGGAAGGAGAGTTTCCTCACAAGAAGTGCCAACAGGGCAAGCCAGGTAAAGCACTGGGCTTCCAGGTAAAGAATGAACTTTCAGAGGAGTGATTATCTCCTGTTCTGGTAATCTGCCCTGTTTTGTTGTGCTAAAATTAATGCAACTGCTATATTTGCTCTCCAAAAAAAAATGCTGGTGTGTGTGGTTAGTGATAATGTATTTCATCCTGTTTTAACATCCGCTCTCAAGGAAGCGGGATAGGAAGCACAAATACACTTCCTTTGAGGTGATTAAATCCTGCCAAAGCAGGTAATAAAAACCATTTGGGTCTCCCAGCTCCTGTCGCTGCCCGTGCCTGTCTGGGGTGAGGATGGAGCTCCTCACGATGCCAAAAGCACCTTGTTCAGTGCCACCACAACACGTCAGCTTTGAGAAATTAAATAAGAATCAGGCCCCAGGAATTTGCGGTTTTGTGGTACTGGCTGCTGTCATTGAGAGGGAAAAGGTGTGGGAGGTTTAAGGATTAGAATAGGGAGAAAATGATAAGTGGTGGCAGATATTTTAGGGGAAGCTCTTTAATATGTGTACTAATGCTGCAGGCTCTTGTTGGTAAGAAAGAGGGAGGAACGAAGAGCTTTAAAAGAGGATTAAGAATTGGCATTTTATTGTAAAAATGGGGAATTGGAAAAGCACCAGTTCATTTTGCTGTCTGCTGGGCTGTGTCTGAATGAAAATGGGAAAAAAAAACTGTAAAATTCCTGAAGGGAAAGGATGAGAGAATTATCACTTAAATTGTAAATTATATTTAATGCTGTTCACAGGAGTTCAGACGGACTTTTTAAATTACTGATATTATACTTCCTTTCGGTTTATAGACATCCTGTGCAGAGAAATTGATTCTTTCCCCCCATTTCCTAATAGCTGCTGCTATGAAGGGTTTAAGAAGCAGCAATTAAATTACTGCTGTGGTGCGAAGCCACTGTCTGGAGGAATCCAATCAATACTTGTGCCTGGGAAACAAATACATGTGACTGTAATCAATGCTTTACCTGGGACACAAATACAGATAACGCTCAATATAAGGTCACAACGTAAGATAGGTGTGAACCAATACAGCACAAACCCCAAGGATCAGAAGGATCTGAAGCTCTTAGAGAGCGTCCAAAGGAGGGACACGAGGGCACTGAAGGGCCTGGAAGGGCCTTGGAGGAGCAGCTGAGGGCACTTGGCGTAAGCCTGGCAGTGTGTGGAGGTTTCCTGCAGGTTCCTCTTGCTGGGTTATGTTTCCTCTCGCAGCAAACTTGAAATAAGCCTCTTTCAACAAAAGATGAGGCGAGATGAGACGTACCGCTTCACACAAAAATATTTAGCATCTTCTCAGCTCCACATATGCTTTTTGCCTCCTGGTCTTTCACATCTGAGGCAAGAAGCTCTCACTGCATATTTTCTTTCCATGTCAGCTAGAAATAGGCTCAGCTGCTCTAATTCCTGCGCCGTGTTGCTATAGAGATCTGTCAGCTCGGAGCAGCCGAGTCAGACAATTCCACAGGCACATCCCTGGCTGAGGCATTCACTGAATGAACACAGGCAGGTTCCTTCTTCAGCGCGTCGAGCTGTGCTTGGAAGGGCAATTAGACATGGAGCTGTCGGGCTGGATCAGAGCTGTAGCTGAACAAACTGGATTTTTTTGGGGTTTGGTTGGCTCATGGATTTTTTTTTCTGTCTTCTCTGGAGGCCGCAGGCTTTATCCCTTTGCTTATCTCCCCTTGATCTGTCAGATGGTCTGATGGAGCATATTGTAGCTGGGGAATTGCTCAGTTCTATCCCTGCTTAACCCATCCCCATCCTACACCCACCCTAAGCTCCTTACAACTTTCACACATTAACCCAGATTTGTTTGTTTGGGCCTGGTGGGCTCAGTCCCATGTGAAAAACCCCAGCAGCATTCCTGCCTCTGTTCTTTCGTCGTGGGAAAGCGTGGTCAGGGAGACTTGGAGTCCCCATCCCCAGAACCCCATCCCCATCCAGGGAAGGACTGGATGTGGCAGAGAGTGCTCTGGGCTGCTGACAAGGTGGGGATTGGGCATAGGTTGAACTCACGGGTCTTGGAGGGCTCATCCAACATTAGTGATTCCAAGATTCTGTGTTTCTGTGTGTTACGGTTGGACTGGATGATCCTGAAGGTCCCTTCCAGCCTTGATTCTGTGGAGAGAAGCTCAGATGCCCCTGCAGTGGAGCCTCCTCCCCAGTGTTGTGGCCGTGCAGATCCAGAACTGAGGGACAGGGACTTGTATTAAATCTGAACTTGCCCCAGGGCAGCAGGGATGTGCTGTTCAGTGCTTTATCTCCCTCAGGTGCTGTCGCTGGTGATCCCCACCCAGCTCCAGAGGGCGACACAGCGGGCACTGCACAGGCTCTTCCACACAAGGTATTGCACTTTCATCCCTTTATTTTTCACTGCTCTTTCTGGTTCCTGTTGGCATCTCCTGCCACCATCAGAGCTCTCCGTATTATCCTTAGATATTCTGCCTCCATTTGGGATGCCTGTCAGGGATCACCAATTCCCCTTGAGGTTTGCCACGCTCTTGTCTCTCCCTTCCTTGTGCATTGTTTAGAAGGTGGAACCCTGAAATGTTTGAACATACTGACAAATAAAGATAACGTGGCTTGGTGACAGATGTTGGTCTCACTGGTGGGATCCTGCATCCCCACAGGAATTACCACAGCCTCTCTGGCAGCTGCAGATGGAGTCAGACAGACTCTCAGCCTCCATGCTCCCCCTCAAATCCCATTAGTCTCAGTCCAGAAGCCTGGATGTCCAGGTGGCTCAGGGGGAAGCTGCACAGCTGCCATGGTGGCAGCCTGCTGGATTCGGGTGGGTTTTGTAGTGTCTGTGAACTCTGGTGTCTCAGGAATGATTTCAGTCTTTCTCTGGGGACAGCAGCTCAGTGTGTCAGTGACTTCAGGGCTGTAAATCTGCAAGTGTGCCGTGAGTCCTGGGGTTGTTTGGTGCCTGTTCTGCTGATTCTCTGCTCTAACACAGCCTGAGGCAGAGAGGTGACGCTGTCAGATGTGCTGCGGGCACTGGGACCCTCCACATCCTCTGGAACTGGTGTTCACCACTGCCCACCTCCTGCCAGACTTATTTTCTAACAGCTGGTTATATTACAGTGGTTTTTAAATTATTTTTTTGGGGTTTTCTTTGCTTTCAGAGTAGCAAATGTCTTCTGGCAGAATGTTTTGTGGCCTATTGCTGTGGCATATTTTGTCAGCAGCAAGTGATTATAAGACTTTGTACTGACAGGGAAAAAAATCCAAAGGACCTGTGAACAAAGCAGGGAATTTAGCTGACATATTTAAGGGAGCATATGCGGGAAGGAGAGAAGGAGAAGCCAGTGGATGGAGAAAACACTATTAATATGCAATCCAAGCTGGCCTGAAAACCTAAAAGATGTGTCTCCTTGCATTTGGAAAGTCTTTGATCACCTCTGAGTGTACTTGACCTGTTAATCAGGATGCTGAGCATTAAATAGACTGTCCCCTTTCCTTTCCAGGAGCTGCTTGTTTGTGGTCCTGCACATAGCCCTGCAGGCTGCAGTGTTTGGGGAATACACCTGGGAAGTGTTTGTGTACTGCTGGGAGCTGCAGTTCCACCTCCTCCTCCTCCTGCTGCCCTACCTGCTGCTGGCTGGGAACATGGGCTGCTTTCTGCTCTGCTCCCGGGCCAATCCTGGTAAGATCATGCTCGTGCTCTTTGAAAACAGAAAATGCTATAAATCCCATTTTTGAGCTGTTTTTCTTGTCTCTTTCCCAGGTATAATAACAAAATCCAACGCTGCATCGCTGGTTAAGGTTTATGCCTATGATGGGGTGTTGTTTCAGAGAGGCCTCGTGTGTCCCACGTGCAGCGTGGAGAAGCCAGCCAGGTCCAAGCACTGCAGTAAGGATCTGAAATTCCTTGATAAACATGGCAGTAACACTTTCCCAAAGGAATTCTCCCTCAGGGGCTGCAGTTCCCACCGCAGCTGTTCTGTGACCAGCTCGGGGCACACAGGGCTGTGGTTGTTTTCCTGGGGTCCCAGGTCACAGCTGCATTTGCCCATCTGTGGAGCTGGTTGGGTGCTGTTTCTTCTCACAGAAGTTACCAGTTCCGAGGGGATAATTCAGGGTCAGGAACAGCCAAACTTTCAAGCAGCTGGAAGTTAAGTGAGAAATTATCACCTGTCAAGACCTGAGTTCAGGATTTTGTGTTTCATAGAGTCACAGAATTGTGGAATGGTTTGGGCTGGGAGGGACCTTTAAAGCCCATCTCGTCTCACTGTCTGCCATGGGCAGGGACACCTTCCACTATCCCAGGCTGTTCCGAGCCCTGTCCAGCCTGACCTGGAACAAGATAAGAAGTGCAGGGATAAGAAGTCCACCACCTCTTTTTATCATCTAGAATAAAGCTGGGAGCCACAATCTCTACCTTTCAGGTGCTTTGCCAGGCAGTACTGTCAGAGAAACCAAAGTCTTGGAGCTGCAGTCTTGGTGAAGGAAAGAGGAAATGGGATACATTGTTTTTGTTATGATACACAATTAAAATTAATTTATTTGCTTCAAAAGCTGCCAGCTAAACCCTGACTGTAACTCCCACCTATTTTCAGCTTAAAAACCATGTAAAGATCAAACTGATTACTTAAAAATCAAATGCCAAGACACCTGTTTTGCCCCTGCCTCCCCGAGGTGTCTGCAGGACGTGTGTGCATCGCTTTGACCACCACTGCGTGTGGGTCAACAACTGCATCGGAGCCTCCAACGCCGGGCTGTTCCTGCTCTACCTGCTCTCCCTGACGGCCACAGCCGGAGCCATTGCTGCCGTCACGGCTGCCTTCCTCATCCAGGTGCTGCTGCTCTCCAACATCATGCACGGCACCTACCTGGATGCCCAGGGACAGGAGCACGCCGTGGAGATTCTCTTCCTCGTTCAGGTCAGCTCACGCTATAAAATATTGTCTCACACTTTGCTGTCAGGAATGTTGTCCTGTTCCCCCAGGATGGGGACAGACTGCAGGTTT
Source organism: Dasyornis broadbenti (assembly GCA_013397935.1). NCBI lineage: Eukaryota > Metazoa > Chordata > Aves > Passeriformes > Dasyornithidae > Dasyornis > Dasyornis broadbenti. The sequence continues at coordinate 400,368 of VZRN01005357.1, forward strand.
TTAGCTGCTTTACAAGGGTAACTATATTCAGAAAACTGCCATTGCAGAATACTTTAAAAATGGGGGATTTTCCTCACAGCACTTCCCATCCTACAGGCTCCTATCTCCAGGGTCCGTCCCTTGGCAGATCTGGTTCATAGAGAAGGAATTGACATTCCAGTGACCAGCTGATGTAGTAGGGTTTAGAAAACAGTTGAGACTCCCTGAGGTGTCTTGGTGGAGATGTTAAAGCAGGACACAGCACCCTGGAACGCGGCGTTCCATGTGCTCAGGGATGTGCATTCCAGCTGGGACTGTGCAGTGGTCATGGGATTCAACCCTCCCATTTCTCAATTTATTTTTCTCTTTCTCTGCAGCACCTTTTCTTGACTTTCCCTAGGGTTGTCTTCATGCTGGGGTTTGTCATCCTGCTCACACTTGTCCTGGGTGGATATTGCTCCTTCAGTCTGTACTTGGCCCTCACCAACCAAACCACCAATGAATGGTGCAAATCCCGAAGATTTGGGGGTTCCCCCCGTCTCCCATCGCAGCCTCATGACAGACCACTTCTCTATAAAAACATTTATTCTAAAGGGATCTGGATGAATTTGAAGGAAATCTTTAAACCTCCTACAGTGTTGGAAAGGAAGAAGAAAACATGAAGGTAGTGTTGTTTTCCTGGGCATTTTTAAACGTTTTTTAAGACTTTAGTTCAGCAGTGGGCTTGGCTGCCCCAGATTGTGTAACAAGATTTACTCCAGAATTCACATACTGGTGCCTCAGCAGAGCATCACCTGAGATCCCTCAGTGACACTCGGGTCCAGCTCAGTCCTGGCCCCTGATTCCAGGGATTTGGCCCATCTTCCCAAAGCGAATCCATCTGGGAAGGGCTAACACAGAGCTCCTGTGAATTTAGAGGAAGCAGTGTCTTTTTGCGAGTATCTTTCTTTGGGAAACAATTAACCCATTACTGTTAGCAATGGTTACAACAGGTTGTGTGTATTTAGCTGACAAAATGATTTCTGGCAGGATCGTACCTGCAGGAGCCACATCCTAATGCAGACTTGGAGCTTTAACTTTAGGAAGGAAATTAAACCGTCCCTGTTCCCTTTTCCTTCCAGAAATTCTTCTGAGTGTAACAGAAATTGGGGAAAAAAAAAAAAACATAGTAAGAACTTTAAATAATTTTATTTTTAAAAATGTATTTATTTACATGCCAAATCTGTACAATATGCAATTAAAAATCCATATATGGTTTAAAAAAAACCAAATTCCTATACAATATGGCTTTCCATCCCCCAGGCTGGCTCTCAGAGCAGCCTGGCTGGCGTTGCAGGGTACAAGGATGCATTCATAGACCAGTACATAAGGCTACTTGTCCAGGATATCAAAGAAAAGAGAAATACTGCAGTACCATGCCTTGGGAGGCCTGAAGGAGTGAGGTTAAAGGCATGAGTGTTTCAGTGGTGCTCAACACACACCACAACTCCCTAGGTTTGGTTTTCTCAACTTGTTTTAAATGCATATATTGAAATAATCCCTCGTGAGACCCCGCATGTTTGCTACACTTTCTGAGCCCTTTTAAAAACCAGACCACTGCTGTCCTGTGGGCGCAGGAACTGATTCCCAAAGGATCTTCCTTAATTCGAGGCTGCTGTACAGCATACTGAGTGTCACTTGTGGCCCGTCAGTCTCCTCAGTGTGACCAGGCCAAGGGTTTAACTCCTGGGATTGGTTTTAGACTGAGAACCCCTCAGGCCTGTCCTATCCTGTCTCAGTCCTGCACTATCCCGTTCTGGGCCTGCACTATCCCATGAAGCCACTTCCCTCCAGAACATTCCCCCCTTGCTCTCTGAGCAGCGCCAGTGCCCAAGGGAGCCTGATGCAAGCCCCAGCCTGGAGAAGCCAGGCAGTTTGCAGCTGCTCTGCCCTCACACGATCACCGTCTGCACCTCCACCTCTCCCTCCTGCGAGGCGGCGATGACGAACTCCCCGGCGTGCTCCATGATCTCGATGTCCTCAGACGCCACCATGGTGACAGTGGCCTCCTGCGCGGCCAGGCCGCCGTCGGTGGCCAGCACGGCGCCGTCGCCGATGGCCGAGGCCAGGGTCATGGCCACCTGCTCGGTGAGGCTCTCGGGCGTGGCGATGGTGATGGTGTCGGCAGCGTCGGCGGCCGCGGCGCCCTCAGCCACGGTGACGTTCTGCACGATGATCTGGTGGCCGGAGTTGGCCTGGTTCACGATCTGCTGCACCACCTTCATGATGTGGCTGTCGACCTACGAGGGGAGAGGGGGCTGCGCTGACGGTTGGTGCATTTACTGCGAGAATTAACAGCAATTAGCACTGCAGAGGTGCCTGATGAGCACGGGGCAGTGCAGCTCTGCATTCCAGGCTCCTCCAGCTGTTCGTCCCCAGAACAGACTCTGGGATGTGTCACCCCTCCTGTCACTGAAGGACTGCTTTACCTCATGCCTTGTTCCCTCTATTATTTCAGTAGCTTCGCTGGTCTCCATGTCTTCAGTAGAAGTCTGAAAGACAAAACAAGATGATTCCCTTTCTAAGTTCTTCCAAAAAAAATTTTATCACCAAGATATAATTCACTAGGATCTTTTTTTACACAAGTCTTTATGTTCTCCTCACATGCAGTAGCTACTCCAAAGACAAATGCTTGACATTCCCTCTCAATCCCATTATCAGGAACAACTTAAAATTAATGCAAAATGTTCACAAATAACTGCAAGAGAATGGCCTCCCTCAGCAGGATTTGGCCAAGCAGCAGATTTTTCTCCTACTGGAGAAAAACTACGGCAGCACTCAATACTTGAGCTGCGTTACCCTGCTTGGATGAGAACTGGCTGTGTGTCATGGAGGGGAAAAAGTGAAATACAGAATTCATTGCTCTTGGCAGCCTCTGTTAGAAACAACGAAGATTAACTGGGATAAAGTAAGATAAATAGAAATGGGAGAAAATGTAGGGAAAGCTGAAGCAAGTTTGTGAGGGCCTAAAATCTGGTGTGGTCCGAAGTGCTCAGGCTCAGCCTCCTGCTGAACCACTGCCAGTCTTCCCTTCTCCTTTTCCTGCCAACACACAGCACTTTGGGAGGGTGGGGAAACTCCAAGAGCTTTCCTTCCAAACAGGGCTAATCCTACTGACTCCTGGGGCCATGCAGGCAGGGCAGAGCCTGTTCTACCCTCTCCCAAAAGCCTGGAGGAGGAACATGCACAAGTGCAGCTTTTCCAGACCAAATCCTGTGCCAAATTCCCAATGAGCAAGCTGGCTGCCCCTTCTCACCTCAATGATGTATTCCTGGGTGTCTGCCACCACCGAGGAAAACTCCACCAGAACCGTGTGGGGATCTTCCGACAGGACCGTGGCTGCTAAGTTGTCGGCAGACTGACTCTCCTCTGACACTACCACTTCTTCCACCTCTTTCATAGCAAGGAGGCAGCCACCTGGATGGAATTCCACAAAAACATCATTTTTTGTGGCCATCTCCAATAGCAGCTGGAAGATGCTATGCAGCACCAACAAGGGAATGCCATGGACAAGTGACCAGTGTCACAAGAGAGGCTCTTGGCCCACCAGGACAGACCAAGGAACAGCCCCGGAGAGCCCATGTGACACCAGGGAGCTGAGCCTTGAGCACAGCAGCTCTCCAGTGCCATTCCAAACACGGTGGTAAAACCACACGGGATTTCCAAAGTCATGTGTGAAGAACGTACAAGAAGCGATTGGGTGTATTTTAAGTCACCAACCTTTTCTGCTGATACATTTTAGTATCTCATAAAAAGTCTCTTTTTTCCCTCCGGTAAATTTGTATTATTTGGAATAACACTGTAAGCACTTCCTGAAGAAGTCTGTAAATCCCTGCTTAGGAGCTAAAGGAGCAGCAAGTCCAGTGTAACTAATCCCAACAAACCAGATTATTGGTGAGAACTTTACTCAGGACCTTTCCCTCACAGAACATCCCCACTTCCACGGGGGCTGTGTTAGATCCACCCTCACCACCATTCATTCCCACTCAGCCCCAGGGCAGCCCTGCTCACCTTTGGTTTTGAGGTGCCTGTTGAGGGTGCCGTGCTCCGCAAAGCCACGCCCGCACTTGTAGCACTTGAAGGGCTTCTCCCCGGTGTGGTGGCGGATGTGGCGCACCAGGGAGCCCTTCTCCCGGAAGCCCCGGCTGCAGAACTGGCACACGTAGGGCTTGTCCTCCAGGTGGGTACGCAAATGCACCTGCTGGGCGTTCTGCACACACAGCGGGGCAAGGGAAGGGTCAGAAAGGACACGGCAACTCATGGATGCAGGGTTTAGCTTCCAGGGTGGAACTCAACGTCTTTTATAGGACACAGGGACTTGATTTTCTTGCGTGGTGGTTTAGGAATGGCACTCCCCAAGTTAGTGCTTCCACTGAGACTCTCCAAACCGTGAGCCACTTGCCTGCTCCCCCTTCTCTCCCCCTCCCCTTGCAGTGGACTGGAAAGGAGAATTGGAGGCACAAAAGGTAAAGATCATGGGCTGAGATAAGAACAATTTACTGGAAACAGCAATGAGATAAGAAAGCAAAAAACAGTGCCAGTACTGATAATAGAGAGTACCAGAAAGAGGTGAGCAATTCACATGGAAACCCCCCTGACAAGAGATAGAAGGAATCCCTTTTCCCCACTGCAGAATGTCCTGGCCATGCTCCCTCCTGGCTACTGCAAAAATTAACCCTGTCCTGGCCAGAACCGGGACACTGTTATTACATATTTGTTCCACACATGAAGAACACTTTCTTCAGAAAAGCTACAGTTTTACAAAGACTGTCCTACTTTTGCCCACTAAACCAAAACCTCTTTCTGCAACTTCAGATCACAGAATCACTGAATGTTTAGGTTGGACAGGACCCTAAGGAACATCTTGTTCCACCCCCCTGCCATGGGCAGGGAAACCTTCCACTACCTCAGGTTGCTCCCAGCCCTGTCCAACCTGGCCTTGGACACTTCCAGGGATGGAGCAGCCACAGTTGCTCTGGGCATTGAACAAGAAGCAGGAGGAAAAGCTTCCTATCCTCTGCCAGCTCCTGGCTCTGGGGAGGCCGGTGTGAGGGGCCCACCTTCGTCTTGTAGCGCTTGCCGCACTTGGGGCAGGCGTAGGGCCGCTCGTCCGAGTGCACCCGCCGGTGCCCCTTCACGTGCGCGATGGTCTTGTAGAGCTTCCCGCACTCCCCGCAGCGGAACCGCCGCTCATTCACGTGCACCTCCTGGTGCTTCTTCAGCAGGTAGCCCTTGGTGAACTCCTTGCCACACTCCTCACACTTGAAAGGTTTGTACTCTAGAGAGACAGAGAGAAAAATGTGTGGGTGATCCAGGACAACCTGCAGCACAGGATCTGGTACAGGTGTAACTGAGTTCTTACAAAAAACAACCTGGAAGAGGAGAGGAATTATATTTTCAACCACATGTGTGGGCTTTCACAGAGCCCCAGAACAGCTGGGCTTGGAAGGGCCCTCTGGAGATCATCCAGTCCAACCCCTGCCCGGGCAGGGTCCCCTGGAGCAGGACACAGGAACACGTCCAGGTGGGTTTGGGATTTCTCCAGAGAGGGAGACTCCAGGCCTTCCTTGGGCAGCTGTTCCAGTGCTCTGCCACCATGATGGAAAGAAGTTTTTCCTTAGGCTGAGGTGGAACTTGTGGTGTTTCAGTTTCTGGCCATTGCTCCTCATCCTGTCACTGGCACCAGTGAGCTGAGTCTGGCACCATCCTCCAACAGCCCTTGGAGAGATTTGTATGGATTGATGGGATCCCCTCTCAGCCTTCCCTTCTCCAGACTGACCAGGCCCAGCTCCCACAGTCTCTCCCCATCAAAGGAGCCATGCGATGGCTGAGGTCACTGAGCCACAGCTTGTGTCAGGCAACAGCCCCAGCAGCACTTCACCTGTGTGACTCTTGCTGTGTGTTTCCAGGGCAGCAGCTTCACTGAAGGCTTCATTACAGTGAGAGCAAGTGTAGCGTTTGTACCCGTTGGTTCTTTCTGCAGGTGTCTGTTGGAGAGAAAATGGGAAAACTGCTTTTGTGTTTGCACTAGTGTGTCCAGTTAGGATTGCTATGCAAATTCCCAGTTAAACACTCCAGCTTTGAAAGGAAAGAGATCTCTGTTGTTGAAAGAGACAGCACCTGTGAAGTAACATTTCCCTTAAATCACACGAGCACAACTAACTCTAAAAACTGACACAAAGCCACAGGCACAGCAGAGACACGTGAGGAACACAGTGCTGCCCACAACCAAATACAGACAAGGGAGGTTAAAAAATTAATCTATTGATGGAATGCAAACATACAGACTCTGCTTGTTCCAGTTTAACACATTGATCTCCACACGGCTCCTCTTCTACTTCCACCCCTTTGTTTTCCAGCTCTTCTGGAGCTACAGCTGCAGGTTCATCTGGCTTCTGTACTTCTTCCACAGCAATTCTTTCAATGACAATTCCCGAATTCCTCATGGCCTGCCTCAGCAGGTTCTCACTGTTCACTTCCCCCTCACATGGCAGCTCCTCAGGATGCGACTGCTGAAGGAACAAAGAGGAAGTCTGGCACGGCAAATCCAGAGTTTGTCCTTTTCTACAGCAACGCTGCTGTGAGGGTCACTCTCTCTGGGGTGTCCAATGCTGTGCTACGGGGCTGAAAGATCAGCATGGGGATATCTTGGGCCGGGGAGGAAGATGAGGTGGATCTGTACTCTGACAACCCAAGGGATGACACGCCTGTGCTGCTACCACAGTCTCACAGCAGGGAATGGTCAACCAAAACATCCCTTCATTTGGTGGTGGTGAAGCCCCAGCCCCTGTAAGCCATACACAGTGCTCAGCTCAGCAGCAGAGGAGCCCAGGGCAGAGCACAGCACCTGCCCACATGGAAAACAACCAAATGAACCACTTCATTCCTCCACTCCGCTTTACTGCCAGTACCTAAGAAACTTTTGCTCATGAGGTGAAATGTTCTTTGCATGAAACACACAGGTGTTTGAGACAAACAACACTCACATCTGGCTCCAGGGGTTTTGCGTCCACCACGGGAAGTTCCTGCATCTGTACATGGACTTCATGGAGAACGTTGCCTTTTGCATCTGTCACGAGGTGGATGACGGGGGAGGCCTCGATGGATTCGCTCGCTATCGAGGACACCGTGTCTGTGTTGGAGCTGCAGGATCCTGCACGGGATGAACCACATGGAGAAATGCCACCCCTCAGCAACTCCCTGTGCCCTAAAAAATCTGCCTTAGAGCAGGAGGTGCCTGTTAAAGCCACCTTGGCACCAGATTCTCAAACATTCTTGAGTTCACACCTGGCTTCGGGGTACTAGCTTTGCTCTATAAATTACTTTTTCCTGGTATAAAAAATACAAACTCAATACCACAGAATACTTTTTGTCATAATTGAGAATCATGGAATCGTCTGGATTAAAAGGGACGTTAAAGCTCATCCAGTTCCAACCCCCTGCCATGGACACCATCCACTGTCCCAGGTTGCTCCAAGCCCTGTCCAACCTGGCTTTGGACACTTCCTGGGCTGGGGCAGCCACAGCTTCTCTGGGCAACCTGGGCCAGAAGGAATTCATATTCCAGGTGCTGTGAGGATTTGGCTTTATCAGACACGAGGCAGGTCCTGACAGCACAACTGACCTGATGGCAGATCATCTTTGTTGACAACTATTTCTTTGGTCACATTGAAGCGGATTTTTTCAGTGCAAGGTGTCAGAGATTTAAGGTGCCGAGTCAAAGCTCCTGATTCCCGGAAGCTTTTCCCACATTTCTTGCATTTGTAAGGTCTTTCATCTGGAAGTGACAGGAATCAAAAGAACCATATTAAAGCCAGCACTGCCAGGATCAGCTCTGTGTGACAGGCTGAAGAACATGTTCAGCTTTCTCTAGCACATGACTGTGCCTATTCCAGAACCTTCCAATTCCTCCCAGCACCCCAAATACTGGGGAGCTCAACAGTTTTAGCTCAGCAAAACACGGTAAGCAGCAAGAAATTCCACTGCAAGGCAAATGTACAACCACAGACAGCTCCAATAACAAGGAACCCTTATTTTGGAGAGCTCTTACCCGTATGCCGCCGATGGTGTCGGATCAGAGACCCCTTTGTCCTAAAGGAAGTTCCACAGAGTTTACACTCATAGTCCTTCCTGCTGCTGTGAGTGATCATGTGAGCTTTGAGGATGCTGGCCTAGGAAAAGAATTTCCTTTAAGAGACGTTCCAAACAGTTTAAAGATTTTACATTTCAGCTGTAAAGAACAAGGCTCCTCATGAAAGCAGAACTTCCCTTTGGGAAGTGTAGCAGGCAGCAAAGCACATTGTTACTGAGTCTTGGGATCTCTTCATTTACAGCCAGCCTAAATACCTCCCTAACCCACATCAGCAGAAGGGATACTCACAGTTTTAAATGTCTTCTGGCAGAGCTCACACACGTATCGGCCCTCTTTGTTCACCTGCAGCTTCACCTTGATCAGCTCAGTGGAAATGCCCTGCTCCTGCTCCTCGAGGCTACCCTGCTCCTCACTGACCTCCCCATCCACGTGGCCATTGGGGTTCTCAAACACATGGTCTCCTGCTACAATGACTTCTTTGATGTGCCCACTGCCTGGGAAAAGGTGGGGAGACAGATGAGTTCTTTACAGGACACAGCTTTACCCAACAAACCATTTACTGCTTCAGCATTTCATGCAGAAAGAAGGAGAAAAGGTACTTTAAACCTGCAACTCGAGTCTTTGCAGTCTTTTCATTACGGCAGCATAAAATGGGCACTTCTAGAATAGAGTTTAACATCTAATTTGTATTAATTATGCTTATTAATTAAGCTGAAGGAGGGTAGATTTAAAATAGATATTACAAAGGAATTCTTCCCTGTGAGAGTGGGGAGGCCCTGGCACAGGCTGCCCAGAGAAGCTGCAGCTGCCACATCCCTGGAAGTGTCCAAGGCCAGGTCGGATAGGGCTTGGAGCAACCTGGGAGAGTAGAAGGTGTCCCTGTCCACGGCAGGGAGTGGGACTGGTTGGGCTTTAAGGTCCCTCCCAACCCAAACCATTCCATGACTCTATTCGGTGACCCTAACATGCGGAGGATTGCAGAGCTGGCCTAGGGCTGCGTCCCACAGCTCTGAGGGAACACCCAGCCCCAATTCCCAGTGACACAGAGGTGTCATGCACCCAACCACAACCCAAAGCGATCAGACAACAGAGATGACGGAAGAGGTTCCAAACCCTCCAGGGGTGCCAAGGCAGCACCTCAGAGCTCACCTACGATGGCTGAGGCATTGCTGATCTCCTCTGCTATGGAAGATGCTTCAACAACAATGTGAGCAACAGTTATGGACTCCTCGACAGCAGGAACCACCTGCCGGCACAGAGCACGTTTCAGCAGGCAGGTTCTGCTTGTTTAAACACACTGCTCCCTCCCCTCCAACCCAACAGACCGTGGCATCCTAATTATTTCCAGCCCGGCTCGGAGAAGCCGCTGTCACCTTTTGTCCTTCCTGGCTGAGGAGCCCGGCGAGTGCGTCGGGAGGGCGCTGGCAGCCCTTCTGCAGCTTGTGCTGCACGAACTCCTCCAGGGAGCTGAACTCCGACTGGCAGCGCCCGCACTTGTGCACGTCATCCTCGTCTGCGGGGGAAAACATCCGTCAGCGGGGCCGCGACACGGCACCAGGGATCCCAGGATGGGGTCAGGTTGGAAGCGACCACGGTGGAGCACGTATTCGCAGCTCCCTGCTCCAGCAGGGCCACCCCAGAGCACGCGGCACAGGATGGTGTCCAGACGGGCTGGAGTAGCTCCACTGAGGGAGACTCCCCAGCCTCTCGCGGCAGTGTGATGCACCCCGCACCGCCGCTCTGCCCGGCCCGCTCAGCGGCCATGCAGTGCCGAAGGGGAGCTGGGAGATCCCGGGCGAGCGACACGGAGACCCCGCCGCTTCCCGCCCCGCTGACAGCACCGGCCCGGCTCCCTCACCCACCGGGCCCCTCGGGTCGCGCCGCCCCCAGGCCTGGCTGTGCCGGCCGGGGCCCTGTGAGGGCAGTACCTTGCTCGCCGAAGGGCGGCGGCAGCCCGATGAGGGCGGCGGGGGGCGCGGCGGGCACGGGGGGCGCGGAGCTCGCGGCCGCCGCGCCCCGGCCCAGCTCGGCCGCTTCTGCCGTAAGCGCCGCCGGCCCCGCGCCCGTTGCCATCGCGGCCCCCGTGTCGCAACGCGCCGCAAGATGGCGGCTTTACGGCCGTGTCGTCATAACAACGGGACGGGGCTCAGCAGGGAACGCGCCCGCCGCGAGGGGTTCCGGGCGCCGGTGGGAGGTGCGGAGCACGGTCCCTCCGCTCCCCCCGGTGACCCCCGAGCCCCGGCGGAGCGGAGCCTGAGCAGTTACCAACGGGTTAC